>CM066039.1:142119501-142492001 GCA_033557465.1 Ichthyophis bannanicus
ATCTAAGTGAGAGGCTCTTGTCAAAGTCATCCTGAAAACAAACAATTAAGGCTGACAAGTCCACTGCGCTAGAGCGGACTTGGCTCTCATGACATCAGTGTTCAAAAGGCACCAAACATGCACAAAGGTAAAAAGAGGCTCTACCTGTCTCGCTTTTAGGAGCACAGAAACCAAGGCAGGAGAATAACCCTTAGGTACTAAGCGGTGCATTTTAAGAGCTAGGTCACAAGTGAGAAGAGAACAGGGTAATCTAGCAGGGCCGACCCTGCCTTAAGATCCCCAGAGCTGACAGGAAATGCAGGGGAGGTTTTTTTCAGGATATGCAACAGATCCGCATAACACGGTCTCCATAACCAATCTGGTGCAACCAGAACCATTGGATCCTGATGGGGCTCTATGCGACAAAGCAAGTGCCCTACAAGAGGCCACAGAGGAAACAGAGCAGGATCTGCCTTGGCCAATGTTGAGCCAGCATGTCCATGCCTTCGGAACTAGATTCTCTTTATGGCACGTGAAGAACCTTTGCACTCTGTCACTGGCCCATTTCAGTATCAGATCCAACTCGGGGTGACCCCATCTGTCCAGAATCTTCAGGAATGTCATACAACACCATGTCACTCCCTCTACCCCAAAGAGTGGAAAACAGATAGTTTGCTGCCACGCTATTCACTCCCACAGTATAAGAACATAAGATATACCATACTGGGTCAGACCAAGGTCCATCAAGCCCAGTATCCTGTTTCCAACAGTGGCCAATCTAGGTCAGACGTACCTAGCAGTAACCCCAAAAGACAGGTTCCACAATGCTTGTATTGGGAGTGGAGGAGTGGCCTAGTGGTTGGGGCAAGTTACTTCAGGCCGGAAGGTCGGGGGTTCAAATTCCACTAGAGGACAGCAACCTTGGGCCGGAAGGACTGGGGTTTCTAGTCCCACAGGTGCTCCTTGTGGTCTTGGGCAAGCCACTCAACCCTCCATAGCCCATGTTCCCTCTAAAATAGTTATCTCCAAGTTATAATGCCCTGTTCAATGTAATTCCAGTTTGTTCAATGTAAACTGATGCAGAATAGCGCGGTATATAAGAGAATGTAAATAAATAAATAAAGCATTGATATCCTGGGTCTCCTTTTAATAATGGTTTATGGACCTTTCCTCGAGGAACTTGTCTAAACCTTTTTTAAACCCAGCTACACTAACAGCTTTTACTACATCTTCCGGTAACAAATTCCAGAGTTTGATTACACGTTGAGTGAAAAAATATTTTCTCTTATTTGTCTTAAATATTTTACCCTGTAGCTTCATTGCATGTCCCCTAGTCTTTTGATATTCTGGTAACGTAAAAATCAATCTACGTTTACCCGTTCCACTCCGTTCATTAATTTATAGACTTCTATCATATCTCCCCTCAGCCGTCAATTTTCCAGGTTAAACAGCCCTAACCTTTTTAGCCTTTCTTCATAGGAGTATCCTTCCATCCCCTTTACCATTTTGGTGGCTCTTCTCTGCACCTTTGCTAATAACGCTATATCCTTTTTAAGATACGGCGACCAGAATTGCACCCAATATTCAAGGTGCGGTCGCACCATGGAACGATAGAGGCATTATAATAGCCTTTGTTTTATTTTCCATTCCTTTCCTTATGATACCTAGCATTCTATTTGCTCTCTTGGCCACTGCTGCACACTGGGCGGAGGTTTATAACATGTTATTCATGACGACGCCTAAATCTTTTCCCTGGGTGGTGGTTCCCAATGTGGAACCTTGCATCGTATAACCATAGTTTGGGTTGTTCTTCCCTAGGTGCATAACTTTGTACTTGTCTACATTCAATTTCATCTGCCATTTGGATGCCTAGTCTTCCAATTTATCAAGATCCTCTTGCAATTTTCCACAATCCTCATGAGTTTTAACAACTTTAAATAGTGTTGTGTCATCTGCAAATTTGATAACCTCACTCATTATTCCCTTTTCCAGGTCATTTATGAATATGTCAAAAAGCAGCGGACTGGACATCTGGTGATGTCATCGGGACCGATGGTGGGGTAGCAAGTGGGCTCCGCCATCGAAGCCTGTAAAAAGGGGGATTAAATACCCCTAAAAGCGGTAAATGTGAGGGGCAACGGAGGAGAAGTAGAGCTGACTGGCCCAAGAGTCGGGGAGAGGTGGAAAGGGGCAGATCGGCCCCATGTGAGCGGCGCAGCAGAAGGTGGTGCATGACGGGCCGCCTGAAGTGAAGACCGCATGGTAGGCTGGCACCTGGGAGGAGTGAGAGGCCGTGTGGAGAACTCACGGTAGAGCTGGGCGCGGAGGGCGAGGCCCCACGAATAGAAGCGCCGTACCAAGGAGCGTGAACGGGGAGTGGCTTTGAGTGAGCTCCCGAAACCAAAAATTGCTGCGGGGCCTGAGAAGAGAACAGGGGGACATCCCGGCGGAGGAGAAGTCCCAGAAGGCAGTCTCCAGCTCTGACGGCAGGAGTGGAGCCCAGGAGCCCCGAGTGCTGGGCAGTGAGCATGGCCTGAGCGGAACGGACTGCCTTGACAGTGGCGATTGGCGGTGAGTGCCTGGCTGTGCCGAGGAGAGTGAAGTAAGTTGCAGTGGAAGTGAGCTGCATGGTCAGGAGACAAAGCAGCAGCAGCGGTGCAGGGGAGCCCTGCGAGAGCTGGTAGCAGCGGGGAGGGAAGGAGACCAGCTTGGAGAATAACAGCAGCCAGTGTGGGGAGAGAGATACAAGCCAAGGTGAGCAGTAAAGAGGAGGCCTCAGCTGGGCCAGAGACCAGAAGTGGTGGAGGAGAGAGGCTGAAATCCGGGTGGCACTCACGAATGGACGCTGAAAAGGGGACAGGGAGTGGAGTGGAGCAGCCCTAGTGGCCCTTAAGAGATAAAAGGAGCAAGTGTCCCGGAGTGCCCTTAACTGAATAAATAAACAGCTGCTTAAATTGTTTGCACTGTGAGTCAAGATGGAAAAAAATAAAGGAGGGTTGTCAGCAAGGAGGAAGCTGGCGGAATTCCACTCCCCCTATGTAGCAGCTAAAGGTGGGAAAGAGGGGGTGAAAGCAGATCAAAGACAACCTGAAGAACCCCTAGAGCTGGTAGAAGAGTTGGAGCGGAGTTGCAGCCCAGGAGGGATAGCTACATTGAAAGAATGGCTCACAGATCTGAAAGATGAGATTAAAATGGACACTGGCGGGGGTGTCGCGAGAGCTTAAAGAATCCATACAATCTCTGAGACAGGACATATTGGAGATTGGTAATAGAGTGGAAGAAATGGAGACGCAGATACAGCAGCAGGGAGAGGAAATGGATGACCTCCAAAAAGGCTGGGCAGACCTCAAACGCGCCCAGGAGGAGCAGCAGATGAAAGTAGAGGATCTGGAGAACAGATCACGGCAATGTAATCTACGCATCCGGGGTCTTCCAGAGGAATCTAAATACCGCAATTGTGAAGAAGTGATTGTTAACATATTCAGATCTCTGATGGAGACAGCGGAACCAGAGGGGGGAAACTGTGATTGAACCATCGCAAATAGAGAGCACACAGGAGCCTCGGTCCAATAAGAGACAATAAACCAAGAGACATTGTAGTGTGCCTGGGCTCCTTCAAGATTAAAGAAAGGTTGTTGGGGGCAGCAAGGAAAGTGCGGCTGTTCAGGTGGGAAGAGCATCCATTGGAGTTCTTTCAAGACCTCTCCGGGGGAACATAACAGCGCAGAAGGGATTTCAAAGAAGTAACGAAATATTTGAGAAAAGAGGACATAAGATATAAATGGTTGTTTCCGTTCGGCCTGCTGATAACGGCCAGGGGTAGGTCGAAGCAGGTGCAGACCAAAGAGGAAGCATGGAGGACACTGAAGGACTTGGAGATGCCCAACATACCAGAAGGGAGCGTAACTTCTGCCTGACAGAACACAATAACGACAATGTCCTCCCAATTGCCTAAGAGAGCCCAGCGGTGGCACAGAGTCTCCATGGAGGGTAGACGACTGGCGCGGCTGAATGGAGGGAGCCTAGGAGCACAAGTGGCAGAGAATGGAGCTAGCTGAAGCAGATGATCTGGTGTACTATGCTTTGCAGTAATGTAATATTGAATGGTTGCGGTAGAAAGTGTGTAATAAGAGGGGGGTGGGGGTTAAAGGCAAAGGGGTAAGAGGAGAACAAGGAGGTTGGGGGGGTGAGGCGCTTTCGGGTAAGGAAGAATGGGGAGTGAGAGAGAGGGGACTGGGGGAGTGGAGTGAAGGGTTGGGATAGGGAATGGGGAGAAGAGTAGGCGTGGGTTGAGTAGTGGGGGGAGAAGGGAGAGAGAAAGGGGTGATGGGGATTAGAGGGGGTTGGACAGACAGGACCTGGAAATTAGTCACCAAATGGAAGACGAATCCCTCCGGGGAGAGAGGAGGGGAGGGGAGAGAGGGATGGGAGGAGGGGGTGGGGGGGGGGGGTAGAGGGGCAATCGAAGGGCTAGAGGTGGGGGGGGGGGAGGAATGTCAGAAGAGGAACTGAAAATTGTATCACTAAATGTTAAGGGCTTAAATTCACCATTTAAACGGCAGAAATTGTATGATGAGATGGCCCGCCAAAAGGCGGCGATAGGGCTGATTCAGGAAATGCACCTTACAAAAGCAACGGAGTACTTGGTCAAGCCCAGGGGATACAGGGTATGTATTCATGCCTCCTATATAGTTGAAAAGAAGAAAGGTGGAGTAGCCATATTGCTGGACAACAGGTTAAAGATACAGGTGCACTCAGTGGTCCGAGATAAGGGAGGGAGATATGTCCTGGCGCAGGTGCGAGTGGGGAATGTGTGGTATTGCACTGTGAACATTTATGCTCCTACGGGGACCCAGGGTGAATTTTGGAAGAAATTGACGGAGGAGGTGGGGAATATGGGGGAGGGTACTCATCTGCAGAGGGGATTTCAATCTTACATGGAACCCAGCAAAGGATACAACTGGGGCCCAAGAGGGTAAGTGGGCAGACAGGAAGAGATACCGAGAGTTTGTGGTGCAGCATGGATTGATTGATGCCTGGGGCTTACAACAATTTTCTTACTTCTCGCCAGTTCATGGGTCATACTCCCGCACAGATGTAATTTGGGTCTCCAAAAGAGGTAGGGGGTCGGATCAGGGATGCAGCAATGGAACCCATTACATGGTCTGATCATGCCCCAGTGGTGGTTTGTTTGCGAACGGAGGACGAGGGGAAAGGACTTCAGTTTTGGAGGTTAAATGAGTCACTGTTGGAGGATGGGAGGGTTCGGGAGGACGTAGAGAGGGAAACTCGGGAGTACTTTAAAAATAATGATAACGGGAAGGTAGCATGGGGAGGTGTTTGGGATGGGTATAAAGCAGTGATTCGAGGGGTGCTAATTAAATGGGGGGCACAGTTCAAGAAGGAAAGAGAGAGTAGGGAATGGGCCTTGAGAATACGCTTGTTAGAACTGGAAGAGCTGGATGGACAGGGGCGGTTGGGAACCAATAGGGGGCAGGTGCTGGCTGTGCGAGCACAGTTAAATGAGCTGCAGGCAGAAAGGATACAGTATCAGATGCAGCTCTTACAGCAAGAGGTCTTTGAGGGGGGTGATAAAGCTGGGATATAAAGCTGGGAAATACTTGGCGCAGAGACTAAGACAGAGAAAGCAACGCTCACATATCATACGAGTCCATCCTAAAGGAGGGGCCCTGGTCTCCAAGGATGGTGAGATCAGGGATGCCTTTAGAGAGTATTACCAAGAGTTATATAGAGCTACAGATCTGGCGTCAGAGGACAGAGTGAGCAGCTACCTTGCATCAGTGGGTATGCCAAAACTGGGAATGGAGGAGCAAGAGGAAATAAACCGGTCGATAGATGGAGCTGAAGTGCAGAGGGCAATTAGACAACTAAAAAAATCAGGAAAGCCCCAGGGTTAGATGGGCTAACAGCACCATTTTATAGACGGTTTGGGAATCTCTTGCTTGAGCCCTTGGTGAAGTTATTCAACTTGCCCCGGGAGGGAGGGAAGTTAAGCGGGCACGATGGGATGGGCGGAGATAACCATTATTTATTTATTTATTTAACATTTTTTATATACCGCACTATTTAACATCAGCGCGGTTCACAGGTAACACAAATGTCCAGTGTGGGAAGTCTACATTGGACTTACAATAAAACAGGAATTTGAACTTGGAGAACAGGTAAAACTATGTACATCACTCTTAAATCTATGCATGTATTTAAAGGTCGTTGTGAGGTGTAATTGAGGTCGGTCAGGTGACCGGGAAAGGAGGGATGGAGGGTTGGAGAGGGCGATTGGATGGGTGTTGGGTAGGGATGAGGTGAGGCTACGTAATGTCTTCTAAGTTGGGAAAGCATTGCAGGAAGAGGTGGTGCTTCAAAGCCTTTCTGAATTGGTGAAGGTTGTTTATGGCACGGATGTTGGTTGGTAGGTTGTTCCAGCATGAAGGTGCTGATAGAGCAAAGGCGCGGTCTCTAGTGGCTTTAGTACATTTGGTGATGGATTTCGGGAGTATTAGGGAGTTGGTGGCGGCAGATCTTCTCAGTCTGTTGGGCGGGGTGAGTTGAATAAGTTCAGAGAGGGCGCTGGCTGTGCATTTGTTGATGGCTTTGAAAGTTATTGTTAAGATTTTGAAGGTGATCCTGTGGCGTACTGGGAGCCAATGTAGCGTTTTCAGGATGGGGGTGATGTGCTCCCTTCTAGAGGCTTGGTGAAGGATTCGGGCTGCAGTGTTCATTGCTAGCTGCAGAGGTTGAAGAGTGCACTTCGGAAGGCCGTGGAGAATGGAGTTCACATAATCGAAATGGGGCATCACCAGTGACTGAAAGACTGTTCGAAAGTCCTCTGGCTCGAGTAGAGGTCTGATGTTACGTAACATACGGATCTTGTGGTAAATTGCTTTTGAGATGTTGCTTATCTGGGCGTTTAAGTTGAGATGTTGGTCGAGCGTTACACCAAGGTAACGGATCGTTGATTTCGTGAGGAGTTCGGCATCACGTACTTTCAATGAAGGTGGCGGGGTAAATGCTTGGTCTCTGCTGATGAAAAGTACATCCGTCTTTTTAAGGTTGATTTTGAGCTTCTGCGAGTGTAGCCAGTCTGTGACTGCGTTGAAACATGAGGATAATCGGGATAGATCTGGGTGATCAGTATGTATTGGGGTGAACATGAGGACATCATCGGCATAAATTAGGCAGTTTATACCAAAGGACCTGATGATGGAGCAGATAGGCTGCATATAGACGCTGAAGAATAGGGCGGAGAGTGAGGAACCTTGAGGGACACCCTTCGTTAGTGGGAATGAGGTGGAGGTTGAGATACCGGAGCGGACGTGTTGCCATCTGTCATGTAGGTATGAGGTACACCATGCGAGGGCGATGCCGTGGATTCCCTTTTCGACAAGGCGGGCCAGAAGTAGATCATGGCTGACAGAGTCAAAAGCCGCTGCAATGTCGAGAAAGGTGAGGGCGAATCCTTGTTTGGCGTTATCTATCCCTGTTATCAGAGTGCTGAGTAGAATTGTTAACAAGGTTTCCACACCATGTTGCTCGCGAAACCCATGCTGGCAGGGATCGAGGGGTGAGTTATCTTCGATATGTTGGCTCAGTTGACGGTGTACTATTTTCTCTGAGATTTTAGCTAGAAGCGGTATACTGGAGATGGGTCTGTAGGAGTCCATCTTTGTGGGATCCAGTTTATTGTTCTTGAGCAGAGGTCTAATTGAGGTTTGTTTTAGGCTTCGGGGGAAGATGCCTGTCTGGAATGAGGTATCAATCAATTTAGTCAGGAAGGTGCTGAGTTCAGTACGTAGGGTTTTTATCCAGAATGCTGGACATGGGTCGTTTGGTGCTGTGGTGGTGTTTATATTCAGAATGATGTCTTGTATTTCTCTTTCAGATGGGGTAGTAAAGGAGGAGATGGAACATTGGGTAGCTGTCAATACTTGTGTAGGAACAGGTGGGGAGGAAAGAGCCAGCGTAATGTCTTGCAACCTGGAGCTAGCGGGTGGGGTGGCCTGGTTTGCTTTGGTTTGCAGGTAATCTGCATATTTCTGTGGGTCAGGCTGGTTTGCCTGATCAGTCGAAGGTTCCTTAGCTAAGGTTTTGACAATGTTGAATAGCTCATGCGGCTTATTAATGGATCGTTGTAGAACCTCAGCATGGTATTGCCTCATTCTCCTTGAAACTGCTGTTCGGTGGGCGCACAGCTGGGTAGAGTAAGCTTCCTTGTTTTCAGTCGATCTGGAGCGGCGCCAGCGTCTTTCTAGCTGTCGGAGTTGTCGGAGGGAGATCTTGAGCTCGGGCAAATACCAGGGTGCTTTCTTCTTATGTGAAGCATTGATGGCAGGAGGGTTGATTGCAGCATTAAGGCATGAGTTCCATGTGGAAATCATGTAATCAAAATTCAATCTGTGTGTGTTGTGGAGAGGTTGTATTCTCTCTAAGACCTCTTCTCTGTTAAACTGGCAGAAACGTTTTGAGACTGGTGCAGGTGGATTGTTTGAGGAATGAGGGTTGGAGAATGAGGGATGTGTAGGCATTGCGAATCTGATTAGACTATGGTCTGACCAGGGTACTGAGCATAGAGATAGGTTGATTTTGGATGTGGAACAGGGAACTGATTGTGGTGCGAATATGAGATCAAGAGTGTTTCCCTTGATATGGGTGGGGGAGTTGATCAGCTGGGTGTAGCCCACCATCTCGAGAGCATCTAGGAAGGCTCTGGCTTGATTGTCATGGAGTGAGGGGAGGTTGAAATCTCCTAGTATCCAGTTCGAGGTCTGTGTCTTGATGGGGTTACAGGCGAGGTTAATAATTGTGGAGAGTTCATCTGGTGATGGTGAGGGTGCTCGATATAGTAGGTTGATGGTGAGATGTTTGTTCGCTATAGCGATGTGGTCTAGATAGGGGGAGCTGGTTGATGCAATTGTCTGGAATTGTAGAATGGCCTTGCTTAGTATAAGTACCCCTACCCCCCTTCTGTCAGTTCTGGGGCACGAGTGGGTGGAGAAGTTGGGGGGGACAAACTGGTGGAGGATTGCCGCGTCTGCCTCTGACATCCATGTCTCTGTGATGCATAGTATGTCGATGTCGGGAGTGGCTAACAAGTCGGCTATGGCAGGCCATTTCTTTCTGATAGAGCGGGCATTTATTAGGGCGCATTTCAAGTCGTGAGGGGGGGTGTCGTGGTTGTGCTGAGAGGGTCTAGCCTGATGAAGGGCAACGTAGATGAGGTGAGGGTGTGTAGTGTGCAATGATCTGGCTGTATAGTGGTTGGTGTGGTCATGTCTTTTCCAAGGGTTGTGAAGGATTGGGATGGAGCTATGGGAGGAGGTGAGGGCTTGGGAGACTTGTGTCAGTGCGAGCAGTACGTAGCAGCTGATGAATGTATGTGATAGTGCGACAGTGGTGGGAGGTGCCATGGTGTCAGGGAGAAGTAGGGAGATCAGGCTACTGGAACAGGTACTGGCAACAGTATATGCAAGAGTGTTGGCTACGGACAACAGTATAGCTACTGGCAACAATATACTGACGATAGTAATCTGTAAGGTAACAGACAGTGAAGTTACTGGCAACACTATACTGACAACAGTAATCTATAAGGTAACAAATGGTAAGGCTACTGGCAACAATTTACTGACAACAGTAGTCTACAAGGTAATAAAAGGTGGAGTTACTGTGGGCAAGTTACTGACAACAGTAATCTGTAAGGTAGACCAATAGGGTAAAAGTAGAATGCTGGTTGTGTAGTTAATGCTAGCTGTCGGGACTTGTACGATGGCAAGTTACTGGCAACAGTAAAGAGAGAGAGTTCAAGCTACTAGGTACAGTACAAGTGGTTAAATTGGAGACAGATGCTGGATGTATACTTGCTGTAATGGATCAGTTGTTCTAGCAGATGACGATAGCGAGCTCGACCCTGGGGGAGCTCAAGCAGTTGGCCGGTCAAGGTGATGAGTACTTGGACGTTGAGAATCGGCGTTGCTGTCCGTAGCTGGGTGGGTTTTGATGTTAGAGTATGCCGTCTGGTGCTGGATAGGGTGCGGCGGTCTTTGAAATTCCTGGTTGGAGCCCCGATTGGACAGGATGTTGGTGCTGCTGCTCCCGCCGCTTGTGGCTCTATCCCCAGACTGGGGAAAGCCGATGAAGGCGGCAGGTGAGCAGGGACCAGGGAACTTTTCAAGCTCTATTCATCAATAATAGCACCATCTTACAGCTCCGGTGTTGGAAGGTAGCTGGATTCTTGGTCGGGCGGCAGGGGGTTGAGCGAAGCAGGCGTCGGGCAGTCGGGTCAATGGTGAGCTGGTGTGGATTCTATCGTGTTGCCTATCGTGCCTCGCCTAAGGGCCCTCTGGCGAGGCCCTCAGGCGCGGGCGCGCCTGGCAGCGCTGCTTTTTAAATCGCTGGCCGGCTGCCCCAATTGGGCAGCTCTTCAAGGTGGAGGTGGAGCAGTGCTGCGGCTCGCTCGATCCCGCGCCAGGGAGAGCAGATGGGAGCCGAGGTGGAGAGCAGCAAAAGGGCCTTTTCCCTTCGGCGCGGCTTTTTAAATCGCTGGCCGGCTGCCCCGATTGGGCAGCTCTTCAAGGTGGAGGTGGAGCAGTGCTGCGGCTCGCTCGATCCCATAAAGTGGGGAAAGACCCGCAGGAGCGTGCATCTTACCGTCCCATTTCTCTGCTTAATCTAGATGCCAAATTGTTAGCTAAGATATTAACCACGCGGCTAAATAAGATCATAAGAAAGCTGATAAAGCCCGCCTGGTCCGAATGTATCCCCAGTAGACAGGATGCAGACAACATTAGGAAAATACTGAACATAGTCTGGTCAATTGAGCAGAGTGGAGAAGAGGCATTACTCCTGTCGCTGGATGCCAAAAAGGCTTTCGACCAGGTAGCATGGCCTTTCTTGTTCCAGGTGCTGGAGAAAGTGGGGCTGGGGAACGAGTTTCTAGCATGAGTAAAGGCACTTTATGATCAGCCCAAAGCCTGTGTGCGGGTGAACGGGGCTTACTCGGGGTTTTTCACGCAGGGGAGGGGTACTAGACAGGGGTGCCCCCTTTCACCGCTGCTATTCGCCATAGCATTAGAACCGTTTGCTCAGAGGGTGCGAGAACGGGCAGATATCCTGGGGATAAGGGTGGGGTCGAGGGGCTATAAGATCTCAATGTTTGCTGATGATATTATCCTAAGCATGGGCAGACCCCGAGTGAGCATTCCAATAGTAATGTGGGAACTGGAGGAGTATGGGAAGCTGTCGGGTTTCACAATCAACTGGACTAAATCGGAGATTTTAAATTTAGCGGTCTCCGGGGCGGTACAAGCATATCTGATCAAGCAGTACCCTTTCAAGTGGGCACGGGAGAGTATTTATTTATTTAGCTGTATTTATATCCCGCTTTTCACTGGGTCAAAGCGGTCAATTGGGAGATACATTTAACACGAAGGGATATGACACACATACGCTAATACTTACAGAACATGGGCAATGGAGGGTTAAGTGGCTTGCCCAAGACCACAAGGAGTGCCTATAGGACTAGAAATCCCAGTCCCTCCGGCCTGAGATTGCTGTCCCCAGGTGGGACTTGAACCCCCGGCCCTCCGGCCTGAAGTACCTTGTCCTAACCACTAGGCCACTCCTCCCAGTATAAGGTATTTAGGTGTATGGCATAGTAATAAAACGGCAGAGCTCTATAAACTAAATTATGGGAAGGTACTAGGGCAGCTAGAGAGCTAGCTAGGGGGATGGGGGAAGGGGTTCCTTTCATGGCGACAGTTAAAATGGTGCTGGTGCCCCGCTTGCTGTTCTTATTCCAGACGCTCCCCATAGAGGTTCCGCAGAACCGACTGAAACGGATGCAAAGGATGGTGAACAGATTTATATGGAAGCAGAGAAGCTCTAGAGTGGCGATGAGCACCCTGCAGAGAGCAAGAGAGGGGGGGGGGTTGAGAGTCCCCCATTTGGGTAAATACTACGAGGCAGCACAATTAAAAACTGTATATGAGTGGCTGCGCGAAACGGGGAAACGATGGGTGCAGATGGAGCACGAATTGGTGGGGGGCGTGGATCTGGAGAGAGTGATATGGAGGAGAGAAACAGGTATAGGTACTAACCTTCTCAACCCCATGATAGTGCATAGTTTGAAAGTTTGGAAACAACAAACCACAGCTAGTTCCTGACAAAGGATACATACAGGGCATGGCCACTGAGGCATGCTTTGAGAAAGGGCAGGGTCCGGAAGTGCATATCTTTCACAGATGGGCTAAGGGAGGGTTGACGCATGTACATCAATTTCTTCACAATCAGGGGATACACGGGTTTGAGGGTATTAAGGATCTTTACGGGTTGAAGGGGTGCAAGTACTATGCCTATTTGCAACTTTGTCACTGCCTTCGACAACTGACGGTGTGGAGGGATCTGTGGGGACATCGTAGCTGGTTTGAGATTTTATGCTCAGGACACTTGGGACAAAAGGGGGTAGTGCCTAGAATTTATAGGGGACTGATGGAGGCAGGGGAGGGTAAATTAAATTATATGCTGAAATGGGAGGAAGACTTGGGGGTGAGGTGGAGTGATGAGGTATGGACCAAGGTGGTTCAGACCATAGCGCATATATCCATCTCTGCACCAATAAAAGAAAATGCCTACAAGGTATTATTCCGATGGTACTGGACGCCAGTACGTCGCAAGAAAGCTAGAGTAGGACAGGATGACCTCTGTTGGCGGGGTTGCCCAGAGCGAGGGGATTGGATGCATATGTGGTGGACGTGCACCAGGATACAGGCATACTGGAAGAGCGTTTTGGAGGTGATACATGAGGAACTACCCCGGAGGGCAGAGGGGGTCTTGCATCACTGCATAGTGGCAGCACAATGCGAAATAGCTTGGCATTGGGGGGGGGGGGGGACGACAGAGGGCTCCGCAGGTGGCAGGCTTCATACGAAGAGTGAGCGAAGTGGGCCTGATGCACAAATTGACAGAGCAGCGCCGGGGGTATGGGGAGGGGAGCGGAGCGGGGAAGAATGGCAGAGGGTGTGGAGATGGGTGGAGGCCTGGAAGGAAGAGGAGGGGAGCTGGAGGCAAAGTAAGGAGAGTGGGGGGCAGCCAGTAGGGGCGGATGGGTAGTAGGGATACTGACTCGTTAGGTAGGGTTAGAAACAGCAGGAAATGGATCCAAGTGTAAGTATAGCTAGGGGGGGTAGAGGGGGCTAGTGGGGGGGGAGTTAAGGAGAGGGGTTAGTTAGGGTGCACAGGTTGGTTAGCGGGGTAACTGAAGCTGGGGGATCCAAACTTTGTTATATAACACAAACTTCTGTGAGGAAAGCACAATTACTTACCTGTAACAGGTGATCTCTGGGAACAGCAGGAATAAGTCTTCACATATGGGGTACGTCGGTACCGACGGAGCCTGCGCGGGAACGCTCCCCAGCGTCCAATCAGAAAGCTTTTGGGAGCATCCCTCAGCGCCTGCGTGCTGCCTTCCTGCCTTTCCAACTGTCTCTCCTCAGTTGAGTTTTATAGCTGAGACAAAGAGAGAGAGAAAGAGGAAAGGAGGATAGATAAAGAGATACAACTCCTAGGGGAGGTGGGTGGGTTGTGAAGACTTATTCCTGCTGTTCCCAGAGATCACCTGTTACAGGTAAGTAACTGTGCTATCTCCAGGAACAAGCAGGAATGAGTCTTCACATATGGGGACTCCCAAGCTAAGATGCCTGGAGTCCTAGCATGGTGGGGATTGGAACATGCTACACCTCATATGGCCAGGCATCCTGAGGATGGAGGGTAGGAGTTGAAAGAGAGGAGCTGTAGAAAAACAGCTAACCTAAAATAGGACTACAGGTAAGGAGTCCTTGTATGTATGATAATTATCATGAAAATATTGAAATGAACAATCACAATATGTACCTCACCTATTGGATTGCAGGAAGTAGAGAGGCTGATGGAGTCTACTGGGGATCCAGTAGAGGAATCTTCAAGGTGACCTCACTGAAGTGAAGGTGAAGGTGAAGGTCCAAATCTGGAAGTGACAGGTGACCAAGGTGTCAACTGGGATAGTACAAAAATGGTAGGTCTTTAGTGGAAAGCTTTATGGAAAAAGCTGGGAACTCTTTTGGCTACAGAGTTACTCACAGTTAGGAGCAAAAGAGGAAGACTGACCGATTTGGACAAACTAGCCCAGTCCTGGAGGGAAGAAGGGGTATGGGAAAAAAGCCCATATTCCCAAGAAGGACAGATGTCTGAAGGGTTGAAACCTCAGATCTACTGAAGATCCACCCTGTCTTTCCTAACTGGTGAGAGATAGGAAAGATATTGGAGTATGGAGCTTCAGGGATACCTAAACCTAGGGTTAAGGTAAGAGCTGGCAGTACCACAGTAGTGGTTGTGTGCATAATACTCCAGACATACTGTGGGACAGTATGAACATATGCAAGCCCACTGTCTGGAACCTATAGGAAGGTAAAAACCTTTAGGAAGCATATATAAGCATATTATAACCTTATAAGCAACCTATAAGGAAGCATCTCGATATAGATATATATATATATATATATATGTCTATAGAGAGATCTGGAGGGCATAACATATGCACACGCAGCTTACAGACATATGTATCTATAGAGAAGTATATAGAGATAGCACAGTTACTTACCTGTAACAGGTGATCTCTGGGAACAGCAGGAATTAGTCCTCACATATAGGGTACGTCGGTACCGACGGAGCCCGTGCGGGAAAGCTCCCCAGCTTCTTAGAATAGAAGCTTTTGGGACCTCCCACTGCACATGCGCACTGCCTTCCCGCCTTCCTGAACAGCTCTCCTCAGTTTCGAGTTTATAGCTGAGTCAACAGAGAGAGGACAGGAAGATAGATAGATAAAAGATACAACTCCTAGGGGAGGTGGGTGGGTTGTGAGGACTAATTCCTGCTGTTCCCAGAGATCACCTGTTACAGGTAAGTAACTGTGCTATCTCCAGGAACAAGCAGGAATAAGTCCTCACATATGGGGACTCCCTAGCTTAGATGCATGGGATCCCCTGTAAAGGTTCGCCATCTTCGTATGGATCTCAGGCATCCATTCTGGGAAGGTGGGCAGGAGTTGTTTAGGAATGGAACAGGTGCTTGAGGACAGCCTGGCCAAACAAGGCATCCCGGCGGGAGTCCTTGTCCAAACAGTAATGGGCTGTGAAGGTATGAACCGAGGCCCAGGTAGCGGCTCGACAGATCTGATCTATGGAAACAGAGTGCAGATGAGCCATAGAAGTTGCCATGGCCCTCACATTGTGAGCAGTGACATGGCCTTCCAGAGAAATGTTTTTGCTCTGGTAAGCAAAAGAAATACACTGAGCAATCCAATTGGAAAGTGTACGCTTGGAGACTGGAAGTCCCAAATGGGAAGGATCAAAGGCCACAAAAAGTTGAGAAGACTTTCGATGTGGCTGAGTCCTATTAAGGTAAAAAGCGAGAGCTCTTTTACAATCCAGAGTATGAAGGTTCCTCTCTGCATTGGATGCATGAGGAGCTGGAAAAAAGACAGGTAGATATACCTCTTGATTAAGATGAAAAGGCGAGACCACTTTAGGCATAAAGTGGGGATTCGTCCTAAGGACCACCTTATCATGATGAAATCTTGTGTAAGGTGGATTAGCCACTAAAGCCTGCAGCTCACTGATGCGGCGAGCCGAAGTGACTGCAATGAGGAAGATGACCTTCCAGGAAAGAAATTTCAAGGAGGTGGAAAACATTGGCTCAAAAGGTGGCTTCATAAGTTGACCGAGCACTAGATTCAAATCCCATGCGACCGGGGGTGGTCTGATGGGAGGTTTAGTGAGAGTCAGGCCTCTCATGAATCTTGCAACAAGAGGATGAGAGGAGATAGGTTGTCCATTTATATGTTTCAAGGATGCTGCAATAGCACTTAAATGGACTCTTACCGAATTCGCCTTGAGGCCTGCATTGGATAGATGCAGGAGATAATCAAGAAGAGAATTCAAAGGAAGTGCCAGAGGGTCAAGACCCTGCTGAGCACACCAAATGGAAAAACGTTTCCATTTGAAAGCATAGGAACGCCTGGTAGAGGGTTTCCTAGAGGCAGAAAGGATATCTTTCACTGGTTGGGAAAGATGAAAGTCTTGAAGGCTTAAGCCTTCAGTAACCAAGCACTGAGGTGAAGGGATTTGGGGTTTGGGTGCCACAAAGTCCCCTCCTCCTGAGACAGGAGGTCTGGCGCAGCTCCCAGATCCAAGTAGGATCCCTGGGAGAGCTGTAGAAGTAGAGGGAACCACACTTGGCGTGGCCAGCGTGGAGCTATGAGGATCATAGTTCCATGATCCCTCTGGAGTTTGAACAGAGTCTTGGGAATCAAAGGAATGGGTGGAAAGGCATATAGGAATGCCTGACTCCAATTCAGGAGAAAGGCGTCCGTAGCCTGAGCTCCCTGACACGGAGTTCTGGAACAGAACCGGGGAAGTTTGGCATTCCACGGACTTGCAAAGAGGTCTATGTCCGGGGTCCCCCATTCCTGAAAGATTCGGTTTATTTGGTCCAAATGTAGGGACCATTCGTGTGGCAGCAGAACTCGACTGAGCCTGTCTGCCCGAGAGTTTTGAACTCCTGGGAGATACACTGCTAGCAGGTGAATCTGATGCTCTCTGGCGAAGGCCCATAGTCTTAGAGCTTCGTTGCAAAGCGACAGAGAGCCCGTCCCTCCTTGTTTGTTTATGTAAAACATGGCCACCTGATTGTCCGTCTGAACTAGGACAGTGAGGTTGGCTAGGAGGGAGTGGAAGACCTTGAGGGCAAGGTAAATTGCTCGCAGTTCCAGAAGATTGATATGAAGGGTGGTCTCCTGTAGAGACCAAGTGCCCTGAGTGGAGAGAGTTTGCAGATGGGCTCCCCACCCTGTTTGGGAGGCATCTGTTGTGAGGGTTGCTTGGGGTAGCAATGGTTGAAATGGAGCCCCCAACAACAGATTCTTGGTGGAAGTCCACCAGTGGAGGGACCAAAACAGACGATCGGAGGTTTGTATTTGGTCTGAGAGCGCTCCTGACGCCTGAGTCCACTGAGTGGCCAGGGTCCATTGAGCTGCTCTCATATGAAGACGAGCATAGGGCACCACATGCACTGTGGAGGCCATATGACCCAGTAGGCGTAGCATTTCCCTGGCTGTCAAGTGAGTGCTGGACTGAGCTTGGGAGGCCAAACTCAGGAGGCGCTGGCCTCGAACATGTGGAAGGTAGGCCCTTGCAGTGATGGTGTCCAACTGGGCCCCTATGAATTCTAGAGATTGAGTAGGGATGAGTTGGGACTTGGGAAGGTTTACTACCAGTCCCAGATACTGCAAAAGGCTCCTTGTGTGGTCCAGGGAAATCTGGGCCTGTGACTGAGTTGGAGCTCGGATGAGCCAGTCGTCCAGATATGGGAAGACAAAGATTCCCATGCCTCTTAGAAATGCGGCTACGACTGCCATGCATTTTGTGAATACTCTTGGAGCAGAGGCTAGACCGAAGGGGAGTACTCTGTATTGGAAATGTTTTCCCTGAAACAGAAAGCGAAGATACTTTCTGTGGGATGGATGGATGAGTAGATGTGTATACGCATCCTGTAGGTCTAGAGAACAAAGCCAGTCCTGACCCTGGAGGTAAGGAAGGAGAATGCCGAGAGACAGCATTTTGAATTTCTCCTTGAAGAGAAATTTGTTCAATTCTCTCAGATCTAGGATTGGTCTGAATCCCCCTGTCTTCTTTGGAATGAGAAAATAAGGGGAGTAGAAACCGGACCCTTGTTGAGGAAGAGGAACCTCTTCTATGGCCCCTTGGGCAAGAAGAGAGGAAACCTCTTGATCCAACAGGGTTAGGAGAGATGGGGGAGAATTGAATGGTCTCACCATATGATGGGGAGGAAGGCTGGAGAAATGAAGTTTGTAACCCTCTCGAATGATAGAGAGGGTCCATTGTTCTGTTGTGATTTGTTCCCATCTGGGAGCAAAGTGAACCAACCTTCCGGGTATGGTGAGAGGTTCTGGTTGTGTTAGAACCAGAAGTGGCAAGTTCCCTAGGAGCAAGTCAAAACCCCTGAGGGGTTGGAGCCTGCTGAGCTACAGTAGCTGCTGCAGGCTTAGCTCGTGCTTGTTTGGATTGCTGACGCTTAGCAGTATAGCGAGGTTGAGAAGACTGCTGGCCAGTATTTGAAGCAACTCTGGCCTTCTTATAGTAAGGCCTTTTAAAAGACTTTTTCTTAGTAGGAATTGAAGTGGACTTTGAAAGTCTTTCCAAGGTGGCATTTTCAGCATCCATCTGGGTGGCTTTGATTTGCCACTCTTCCCCAAATAAGTTCTCACCTGTACAGGGCAGATTCCGTAAGCCATCTAGAACCCAAGGTTCCAGATCAGAGGCCTGGAGCCAAGCAAGACGTCGGGCTGCAATAGCAATGCCCGAAGCCCTACTGGCTCCCTCAAAGGAATCATATGCTGCCCTATTAGAGAACTTAGAAACCTCTAAGAGTTGTTTCACTAGGGAAAGGAATCCCTGCTTTTTATCCTCAGGGATAAAGGGGGCAAAATGCCGCACCTTTTTGGCAAGTTCCTCCAGGAACATGCCCATATAGAGACTGTAGGAATTAATCCTGGCTATAAGCATACTAGCCTGGAAAATTTTCCTACCAAAAGAGTCCAAAGTCTTACATTCCCGTCCTGGAGGGGTGGAAGAGTGCCTTTTGGTACTCCTAATCTTCTTCATTGCAGACTTCACCACAATAGAGTGGTGGGGCAATTGAGTCTTTTGGAAACCAGGAGAAGGAGGGACCCTATACATGGTGTCCAACCTACGGGAATAAGGAGACAAAGTCAAAGGATTTTCCCAGAAATCCATCAGTTGTTCTTGAAGGATTTCATGGATAGGCAGGGTAACTGCCTCCTTAGGGGCCTTTGAGTATCCCAAAATATCCAGTTTTTTGGATCTGGGTTCCTTTTCAGAGGATGTGGTAATAGAAAGGGCTGTAGCCATATCTAAAACAAAGTCCTGGAAGGACAAATCCTCTGGAGGGGACATTCTCCTTTTAGGAGAAGAGGGCTCCTCAGGTAAGTTGAGTGAAAACTCAGCAGAATCATCAGAGGAGTGAAAATCCTCAGAGGAATCGGTGCTTTCCTCTAACGCACGATACGCGTACCGATCGGTATCGATATCGGGCGTATCGGGTATGGAACCGGTATGGAGCGAAAGCCCATACGGTACCGACTTGCGTTTGGAGGTGGACGGCCTCGATACCGGCATGGCGGACGATACCGGTATCGGGCCCGGAACCGCTGAAAGCGGAACCGATGGCGTTGCAGCTTTAATGAAAGCCATGACGGCCTGCTGCATGGACTGTACAGTATCGCCCATGGACGCCATAGCTGCCTGGATGTCGGTACCGGAGTGACCCGGTACCCCAGAGCAGGCTAACAGGTGATCTGTCGAGGCCGTAGCATCGATATCAACCTGAGACCCCTGAATTGGCGTTTTTGGAAGTTGGACTTCCCGCCGGGGTTGTTTGGCTGGGGCAGGGTCCTCAAGTTCTAAGCTAAGAGCCTCTCGATGCTTTGAAGGAGATTTGCTCTTTGAGGACTTGCCCACAGAAGGTTTGGTTACCTGAGATCCATCCGGAGAAGAAGACCTGGATGACTGTGATGCTGTATTCTCTGAAGCAAACAGCACATGGAATTTGTTGGCCCGGTTCTGCAGCCCACGTTTAGACATGTGGGAGCAAGATGGGCAGTCCGGTATGGAATGGTCAGGCCCCAAACATTTCAGACACCATTCATGGGTGTCTGTGACTGAAATAACAGCATTACATTTGGTACACTTCTTAAATCCAGGGGCTGGCTTCTCCATGAGGAGAAATTGAGTAGGCCGAGAGGCCTCTCTGAAGTGACCAAAAAGCTAAAAAATAAGAAAAAAGAATTATAATTTTTTAAAGAAAGAAAGAAAAGACCGGCGATACCGGTATCGGTATGGGGAAGGCAGGTACGCGGTCTAAAGAAACAAATAAAATAACAATTTCTTCAGCGGTGACAGGAACACGACCTGCTGGCTCCGCGGAAAAAGAGAAACTGAGGAGAGCTGTTCAGGAAGGCGGGAAGGCAGTGCGCATGTGCAGTGGGAGGTCCCAAAAGCTTCTATTCTAAGAAGCTGGGGAGCTTTCCCGCACGGGCTCCGTCGGTACCGACGTACCCTATATGTGAGGACTTATTCCTGCTTGTTCCTGGAGATATATACATACATGAATATATATGTCTAAAGATAAATGTCTGCAATTAAGCAGATAGAGATATGTCCATAAGAACATTCACATGGGAGATGTGAAGAGGAAAGATTCATCTAATAACAAGAAGGTGGAACCTACTTGAGAAGATATATAGAGAATCTATTCCCCCTGGCTAGGATGGTGCAGGAATGCTATCCAGTGAAATAACCAGGAAGGTGGCGTGAAAAAACAGAGGATAATATCAGTCTGTAAACAGCAAGTCCTGAGTCATGTAGAACTCTCGCATGGTAAATAGACAGAAAACGCATAGGATGAGATATCAGGTTGACCACTGGAGGGATACAAAGTGGTATCATGCGTTATGAGTTAAATATGTGCTGTCCATGAAGGAGTAGGATACCATGAGGACAAGCTGCAAGGAAAAAAGAGCATATTCCTTGTAGGAATTGGAGAACTCTTTAGACGTTCACGCAGAAAAGGCTTATGTCCTGTATTATAAAAGGAGATAGTAGGGTGTGGAAAACCCTCACAGTCATGGAAAATGACTGAGGAAGGAGAAATTAGACCTTACTTGCTAATTGTCTTTCCTTGAGTTCTCTCCGGGCCAGTCCAGAACAGATGGGTAGTCAAATCTCCCTCCTCTAGCAGCTGAGGACAGAATTCCAATTCTTTTATTGCTAGGTTACACATCGCTCCCTTGGCAACAGCAGCCAGTCTTTACGTAGCAAGCAGCCAATAACAAATCAATAAGAAGAAAACAGCGGAAGAGTCCCATTGAAGGTATATAAATTTGCTCTGTGTCTCATGCTTGACCACGAAAGCACTTGAAAGGGAAAATAGCCAAAGTAATGGCTTTTATTTTTATTTTTTTAAAATGAACAATAACCACAAAAAACAAGTTTCCATTCATGTAACACCGAAAAAAAACCGACATAAAAGAAACGCAAGAAAATACTAATAATAAAGAATAAAAATTATAGGGAGGGTTCTGGACTGGCCCGGAGAGAACTCAAGGAAAGACAATTAGCAGGTAAGGTCTAATTTCTCCTTCCTATTCGTCTCTCCGGGCCAGTCCAGAACAGATGGGTAGTACCAAAGCAGTACCTAACCCTGGGAGGGACCCGAGAGCCCCGCTATCACTGCTGAAGCCCCCACCGACGCATCTTGCCTAGCGAGAACATCCAACCTATAATGACGTGAAAAGGCATGAAGAGAAGACCATGACGCCGCACGACAAATATCCACCGGGGGAACCAAGGCCGATTCTGCCCACGAAGTAGCTTGACCCCTTGTAGAATGAGCCCGAACACCTACCGGAACCGGTTTACCTCTGGCTTCATACGCAACCCGTATTGCATGCTTTACCCATCGTGCAATGGTAGCCTTGGATGCAGGTTGACCCTTAGATGGCTCTGCAAACACAAATAACCGATCAGTCTTACGAAAAGACTCGGTCTCCCATAGATATCTACGAAGTACACGACCCATATCCAATTTCCGCAGAGCTCGATCGACAGAATCTGCTCCCGAGCTAGCGAAAGTGGGAAGCGAAACCGACTGATTCACATGAAAAGCAGAGAGTACTTTCGGGAGAAAGGACGGTACCGGACGCAAGACCACTTTTTCCTCAGAAAACTGAAGAAAAGGCGGGCGGCATGAAAGAGCCTGCAGATCCGAAATGCGTCTAGCTGAACACAATGCCACTAAAAAAGCTGTCTTCCAGGACAATTCTCTTAGTGAACGTGAAGAATGAGGCTCAAAGGGAGACTGTGTTAAAGCCTCTAATACTAAGTTCAAATCCCAAGGAGGAACAATTTGACGAAACGGAGGACGAATTTGCTTAGCCGCTCTAAGAAAACGGAGAACATCGGGATGAAAGGAAAGACGTAGTCCGCGAACCGGCCCACAAAAAACTGCCAGGGCCGCTAACTGCACCTTTAAGGTACTCAGAGCAAGACCTTTCTCAAGACCGCATTGAAGAAAATCCAGAACATCCGGAATAGAAGATAGACGAGCTTTCAAACGGCGATCAGAACACCAAGCTTCAAAAACTCGACACACCCGAATGTATGCCAATGATGTGGACTTTCTACGAGACTGCAACAAGGTGTTGATTACCAAAACTGAATAACCTTTTTGGCGCAAGCGCCGCCTTTCAAGAGCCATGCCGTAAGCAAGAATCGATCCGCCTGAGGCATCCAAACGGGCCCTTGATGTAGCAAATCTGCCCGAGCGGGCAACCTCCACGGTGGAGCCGCTAGAAGACGCATTAGATCGGCATACCAAGGCCGTCGAGGCCAATCTGGAGCAACAAGAATCAACAGACCCTGGTGCATGACAGCTCGCTGCACGAGACCCACCAACGGCCATGGAGGAAACACATACAGAAGTTGCCCCAACAGCCAGGGCTGTACCAGACCGTCGAGACCTTCCGACATATGTTCCCTGCGTATGCTGAAAAGTGAGTCGCCTTTGCATTGTCCAAAGTTGTCATCAGATCCATTACCGGTTGCCCCCAACGTATTGTGAGCTCGTGAAAAACTTCGGCATTGAGTTGCCACTCTCCCGGATCTAGCACATGTCGGCTGAGATAGTCCGCTTGCACATTGTCCTTTCCTGCCACATGAGCTGCCGAGAGCGCCGAAAGGTGTAACTCCGCCTAGTGAAACAAGCGTTGACTCTCCTCCAGAAGAAGAAGACTTCCTGTCCCGCCTTGGCGATTTATGTATGAGACCGCCACTAAATTGTCGGAGAAGATGCGCACCGACTTCCCCTCCAGAAGACTTGCGAACGCTAACAGCGCTAGACGCACCGTTCTCAGCTCCAGGTGATTGATGGACCACAGGCTCTCTTCCGCCGTCCAAGAGCCTTGCGCTATGTGATTCAAACAGTGTGCTCCCCAACCGGACAGACTGGCATCGGTAGTCACCAAAACCCATTCCGGCAGCGCTAAGGGAACTCCCGCCTGAAGATGGTCTGGAACCAACCACCACTGAAGACTGACCCTGACATGATCGGGACAGCTTAAGCGACGAGAAAGGGGATGCCGTTGTGGAGACCAACGCGAAAGAAGAGCTTGCTGGAGCGGTCGCATGTGTGCCCTGGCCCATGGAACCAAATCCAAGGCCGCTGCCATTAGCCCCAGCAACTGTAAGTACTTCCAAGCTGTCGGCGCTCTTGCGAGCAAAAACCCCGACACATGCGCGAGAAGCTTTCGAATTCGTTCTGGAGGCAACAGAACCATACCTCGGCCCGTGTCGAAGAATGCTCCGAGATAAGTCAGCTGCTGCACCGGCTTCCAGCCGACTTTTGGCCTGATTCACAACCCAACCTAGATTCTCCAAACAGGACAATACTCGCGCTGTCGCCTTTAGCGACTCCTCTCGAGAGGACGCTCGAATCAACCAGTCGTCCAGATAAGGATGAACCTGAATGCCATCCCTGCGTAGCGCCGCCGCCGCCACCACCACCAGTACCTTGGTGAAAGTGCGCAGCGCCGTCGCTAGGCCGAACGGTAAGGCCCGAAACTGAAAATGACCCATGGGTACTGCAAACCGAAGAAAGCGCTGATGATCTGGCTTGATAGGAATATGCAGATAAGCTTCCGTCAAATCTATGGAAGAGAGGAACTCCCTCGGCCTTACCGAGCGGATTACAGACCTTAATGTCTCCATTCGAAAATGAGAGACTCGCAAGCAACAGTTCACGTGCTTTAAATCCAACACGGGACGAAAAGAGCCCTCCTTTTTTGGAACCACAAAATAAATCGAGTATCGACCAAAGCCATACTGGTCTAATGGAACTGGAACCACTGCCCGGAGCTGCAACAACCGCTGCAACGTGTCGTGGACTGCTCTCCTTTTGGTGTCCGACCCGCACGGAGAAACAACGAAGGAGTCGGTCAGATGACAATTGAACTCGAGAGCATAGCCCTCGCGAATAATCTGCAGTACCCACTTGTCGGAAGTAATGGCGACCCAAGCGGAGAGAAACTCCTGTAACCGACCGCCCACCGGAAACTCCGCTTGGGCCGGCCTCGCTTCATTGCGGTTTTTTAATGGTAGCGGAAGGAGCTCCAAAGAAGCCTCTACCGGAACCTCTAGCGCCTCGAAAGGACTGCCCCCGAAAAGGAAATCGACCTCGCTGATATGGAGTAAAGCGAGCTCCCCTAAAACGGCGAAATTCTCGCCCTTGACCCCTAGTAAAGGAGCCCTGCTTAACTGATTTAGGACGGTCCTCGGGCAAACGCTCTCCCTTGGAGTCTCCTAAATCTTTAACAATTTTCTCTAACGCTTCTCCAAAAAGAAGCTTTCCTTTAATAAGGGAGTTTACTGAGACGTGCCTTGGAGGAGGCATCTGCTGCCCAATTCCGTAACCAAAGAAAACGACGAGCAGCAACCATGGAAGCCATAGACTTCGCAGAAATGCGAATCAAATCGTAAAAGGCATCTGCTAAATATGCCGCTGCTGACTCCAATTTCGCCCCCTCACTAGAAGGAGCCACTGCATCAGTCGGAGCAGAGGTCTGCTGGCCCCACCTAATCGCAGCTCTGGATACATATGCTCCACAGACAGACGCTTGAAGTGCCAGAGCACTGGCATCAAAAGCCTGTTTCAACAGACCCTCTAATCTACGATCCTGCATGTCTTTAAGAGCCGCGGCCCCCTCTACAGGTATGGTAGTTTTTTTTGGTGACAGCAGACACCAGTGCATCCACCTTTGGCATACGTAGAAGCTCCTTTTCCTCTTGAGGCATAGGATACAACTGAGTCAAAGCTCTAGCTCCTCTTAATGAAGCCTCAGGGCATTCCCACTCAGACTCTATCATCTGTTTGATCACCCGATGCAGAGGAAAACATCTTTGCTCCATTTTGAAACCCTGCAGCAAGGGGTCTTCCAAAGGTTCTTGTTGAACCACCTGCGGAATGATACTTAGCGCTGTAAGGGACTGTGCAATCAAAGCTGGTAACTCCTCTTTTCTAAACACCCTAAAGATATTTGGATCCTCACCCGGACCCAACTCTCCTTCCTCTAAATCCGTGGGCCAAAAATCCAAACCCTGCTCAGACATAAGTTTCCCTTGTTCAGGCTCTAAAGTCTCAGCCTCTAAAGAAACTGAATCCAATTTAGACTCTTTTACATCTGTTAAAGGAACTTCTTCACAAGATGCAGATTGATTAGAAACCCCCATCTGTGCCAATTGTGGAGGGTCCAATAAAACCGGAAGAGAAGCCTGAGATTTTTTTAACAAATAAGCTCTATGAAACGCGAGGATGAAATCAGCTGAAAGCAAAGGATCCTGCGCCTCTGAAATTACAGACAACACAGGCTGAGCATGAGCTTCTGCCACATGACGAGATTTCGCTTTCCTTTTACTTGCTTTGGGCAATGGAACAGAAGGAACGGAAGGCGCTGCAAAGATGGCCGCCGCTCCCGCGTTCTCAGCCAACGGCTGCAGCGAAGAAGAATGGAGTTGCGAATCTCCTTTATTGTCCTGCATAACGCAGAGCAAGTGTACAGGCACCGAAGGCACTTTGTAAAACCGAAAGGCACAGGAAAACTTCAAAAAAGAAACCGTACCGGAGAAACCGAGTAACAGAGAGAGGTGAGCAAACATCCGCGGCACAGCTCTAAATAAAAAATAACCTATACTAACGCCGGTAAACAGATAGGCTCTCTAGCTCCTTAGAAACCGCTGCCAGCGATCCTGTAAATGAAGAGCCTACTAGGTAAGAAAATAGTAACTGGGGACCCCAGACCTGCTCTTACCAATTTCCTTTAGCAGAGTAGAGGAGACAGGCTCTGTCCCATACTCTGAATCGTTTAACCAGCTACTAGTACTGATGTTACCGTATAAAAACAACATAAATCAGAGCCAAGTGCTTAAACACCCTGCTAGGGCACAGCACTACCTCTTCAATGAGAACTCTTCCATAAAATAAGAAAAATAAAGAACAACAACAGAGAACAGGTGGGGAGAGAAATCTTCACACATCCATCTCAGCTGCTGAGGACAAAAAAGACTGGCTGCTGTTGCCAAGGGAGCGATGTGTAACCTAGCAATAAAAGAATTGGAATTCTATCCTCAGCTGCTAGAGGAGGGAGATTTGACTACCCATCTGTTCTGGACTGGCCCGGAGAGACGAATAGGAAGCCTTTTCCAACCATATAGGATAGTCATTAGAGACAAAACCCCATGCTCTCTAGCAAGGGCCCATAGTAGAAAGCTTCTCTGTAAGATTGCAGAGAGCATTATGCAGGAGAATTGGGAAATAAAACTGGCTGTTGGAAGAAAACCAGCTGCCACGTTAACTATGCTGCCAAATCCAAAGGAATTGGGGATGGCAAGAAAAGAAGATAGTGTGATAAGCCTGAAGTGATAAGGATTATCCAAGACAGATGAAAGCACTATCTTGGAATCACTACTAAGGCCAGACTGGAAGTAGTGGAAGACAAGACTGGAAAACTTGTGGAAAAGTACCAGTAGTCCAATCACTGGAACTCCTGTATGGGCAGCTGCTGAATAAGACAGCAGAGAGAATCTTTCTGTGTAAAACAGAGAGAACAGACAGAATAAGAGGATAAATTCCTGTCCCTGTCTGATGAGCTGCCCAGACAAAAGAAGGGAGTTTATTCAAGAGAAAAAACTCCACACTGGAATGAAAGAAATGACTAGAAAGGCTAAAGAAGCCCTGCAGTGGTATGGTACCACCCTTTCAGGGGAAACCCTGGATAAAAGGGTCGAGACAGGAGCTGAAGGGTGACTTACCATATGGTAAGTCTGTGGAAGGAAGATATTCATGTTGGAACAGAAACTATCATGGGATAGTTGTTAAACCTCTCTTCTTGGTAAGAAGAGGAGAAACCTGTGACCCATAGACATGAATATCCTGACAGCTCAGCATACCTAGGAGCAACTGGATGTCCTGAGAAAAGGAATCCATGTGTAGAGTTTTGAATGAAAAAACAGTGAAAAAACTTCTACTGGAAATAAGTCAACTGTAGGTTGTAAACTTCAGGACCCTATGGTGGCTGGGTTTGTTCAGCCTGGCTAGAGTTTGGATTCTTCAGACCAGGGCGAGGTTTCCCCTGCTTGGGAACATCTGTATGATGGGCAGGAGAAGAGTGAAACCTTCTTCTCCTAGGGAAAGAAGGTTTGGTAGGGCATTTCCTACCTACTGGGGAAGGAGAAGGCTTAGAATAGCCTCCAGAAACAGGGAAGTCAGTGGACCACTGAGCAACCTGATGTAAAGACTCCTTATTGAAGAGATTTTCTCCAGTACAAGGAGTATTACCCAGTCTTTGTTGTGCCCATCTGCTTAAGTCTGAAGCTTGGAGCCAGGCTCTACGTCATGCCCCTAAGGCTATAGCAGAAGTTCTGCTAACAGACTCAAAGGAGTCCAGGGAAGCACGAGTAAGAAACCAAGAGATGCTTTTAATATGACTAAGTAGTAAGGAATAGTCTGCAGTCTTGGGCTCTGAAAGAAAAGGAGTCAAAAAGATATAATTTCTTTGTGACCTCCTGAAGTGATAGACTCATATAAAAAATATATGAGAGAATCCTTGTTGACAGCATAGATGTCTGGAAGGTTTGACGTCCAAAAGCATCTAGTGTCCTAGACTCACGACCTGGTGGGTAAGAAGAGTACTTCTTCTTACTTTTCACCTTCCTCATTGCCGATTCCACCACAATGGAATGATGGGGAAGTTGAGTCTTTTGAAATCCTGGAGAGGGGGGTACCTGATACAGAAGATCAGTTGCTCTAGAAGGTGAGGGAACCCTTAAAGGTGCTTCCCACATTCTTAGAAGATCCTGCAAGGAAGGATGTAAAGGAAGCATTATATTTTCCTTTTCTCCAGTAGAAAGAGAGCCTTGTGTAGGATCATAGCCAGGGATAGGAATAGCAAGAAATGTTGCCATATTCAGGAGAAAATTCTGAAAAGAAGGAAGGATCTCCAAAGGGAACCGTCCCTGGACAGGCTAGACCTGAAGAACTAGCCTGGGCACCGGAGGATCTACTTGAGAATATAGGAATATAAGATCCTGCACGGTGCAAGAAAGGATCCTTAAGGGATGGATGCTGGTACTGGAGGTCATGCCCTGAGACAGTCAGCACTGCATCGTCCATGCCAGGTATCGACTCCAAACTTGGTATAGAAAGGAGCGAACCTGGTGAAAGAAGCATGGAAGGAGCTGGCCCTGATGTTACTACGGGTACCGGCACCGATACCGATACCGGTAGCTGTGTCGGAATCGAAAGCGACACAGACATCGAAGCAGTCATCGATGGCTGCTCAATCGGTACCGAGGTAACCGAAGGCTTTTGGTAATCACCCTCGGTACTGAGCATCCGGAACCGGTAAGTGTCGGTACCGTCTTCTAGACTAGAGATCGATTCTAGACTCGGCATTGAAGGAAGCGAGTCTATCGATGCATGTCTAGAGGGTACCGACGTCGGTGGTAGTATCGGCGTAGATGCCGATACTGGAAAGTCAATCTGGGGCGTATCGAACGGTCCCGAAGGTACCGAGAAAACCAGATGACGATCCCTGATGAGGAGTGAATCGCTCAACACCAGTGCCGATGCCGGGGCATCTGTACCGCTCAAAGCGGATGCCACCACCGAGCATGGCTCAGGTATGTTCTGTGAGGGGTGAGCCCCAGGAACAACCTGAAACCACTGATAGGCTCCCGCCAGGGTTTTGAAGCCAATGGACCCTTGAGGGCAAGGCCGGAGCCGTCATCATGCTGGGCATGAGACTTACCACTCAAGGGTTGGCTAGTCTTAACAGACTGTTTGTGGGTTACCTGATCCTGTGGAGAAGAAATGGTCGGTGCCCTGACACTGGAAGGCAACACAGTATCGAGGGAAACTCGAAATGGAAAATCTCTTCTCACAATATTGTAGCCTAATGGCTCCAGAGGAAAATGGTCAGGACCCAAACAGGTTAGACACCAGTTCTTGGAGTCTAAAAACAAAACTGTACCGCCACAGCTTAGGCACTTCTTAGGAAAAGAAGGTGGCGGCTCCATGATGGAGAGGCCTAGAAGGCCCAAAAGGTTTAAGACAGAAACAGAGGGAAAAAAAATTCCCTGAATTTAAGAAGAAAAAACACCAGCGGTACCGGTGGAGTCGGGGAGACAGCTGCGACCACAAGAAAAAGAATTAAAGAAAACATTTTCTGTGGTGACAGGAAGACGTCCTGCCGGCTCCGCGGAAAAACGAAAACTGAGGAGAGACAGTTGGAAAGGCGGGAAGGCAGCACGCAGGCGCTGAGGGATGCTCCCAAAAGCTTTCTGATTGGACGCTGGGGAGCGTTCCCGCGCAGGCTCCATCGGTACCGACGTACCCCATATGTGAAGACTCATTCCTGCTTGTTCCTGGAGATATAAGTTTATTGTTAACAGGAGCAGTTTATTTGGGGTTCAATGTACAACAGCTGTGACGGGGGGGCATTGGGATAAGATACTGTACAAAGCATGTTTTTGTGTTATTTACCAATAAAATACTTAAAATAAAAATAAAAAAAATAAAGCAGCGGACCCATCACAGATCCCTGAGGTACACCACTATTCACCTTTCTCCATTCAGAAAATTGGACATTTAGCCCTACCCTCTGCTTTCTATCTTTTAACCAGTTCCTGATCCACAATAGTACACTGCCTCCTATCCCATGACTCTCTAGTTTTGCCAAAAATCTCTGATGAGGGACCTTGTCAAAGGCTTTCTGAAAGTCCAAATACACTATATCAACCGACTCGCCTTTGTCTACCTGTTTACTCACACCTTCAAAAAAATATAACAGATTAGTAAGACAAGATCTTCCTTGTCTAAAGCCAGTCTGTAGTTTCCCGGATCATCCCTGGAACCCTTTTTAAAAATTGGCGTTACGTTGGCCATCCTCCAATATTCAGGTATTACAGATGATTTTAATGATAGTTTGCAGACCTGCTATTAGTAACCTGTGACCTCACATTTCAGTTCAACACTCTTGGATGTATATCATCTGCTCCAGGTGATTTGCTACTCTTCAGTTTATCAAATAGTTGTAATATATCTTCCCGATGTATCTATATTTCCTTCAATTCTTCCGCACCTTTAAATACCACTTCAGTCATGGGTAACATCCCTACATCTTCCTCAGTAAAGACCGAAGCAAAGAATTCATTCAGTCTCTCCGCTATCGGCTTGTCTCCTCTTAGTGCCCCTTTAACCCCTCTATCATCTAATGGACCAACTGACTCTCTCACAGGCTTTTTGCTACGAATGTACTTGAAAAAGTCTTTATTACACATTTTTGCTTCCGCAGCAAGCTTCTTCTCAAATTCTCCCTTTGCCAGCCTTATCAATGCCTTCCATTTAACTTGCCAGTGCTTGTGCTGTTTCCAGTTTTGACTCTTTTTTCCGTTTCCTGAAAGATGCTTTTTTGGCAACAGCAGCCTTTCTGACCTCACCTTTAAACCATGTTGGCAGTTTTTTGGACTTCCTTCCACTTTTCTTAAAGCATGGAATACAGCTGGCCTGGGCTTACAAGATAGTATTTTTCAACACCCCCCAAGCTTGATGTAAGTCTTTAACCTTTGCAACTGCTCCTTTTAGTTTTTTCTTAACTATTTCTCTCATTTTATCATAGTCTCCCTTTCGAAAGTTTAAAGGTAGTACTGTGGATTTTCCTTACTATCCCTCCTCCACTAATTATATCAAACGTGATCATGCTATGATCACTATTGCCAAATGGCCCCAACACCCTTATCTCTTGCACCAGATCTGGTGTTCCACTAAGGACTAGGTCCAATATGGCTTCCCCTCTGGTCGGTTCTATAACCAGCTGCTCCAAAAAGCAGTCACTTATTTCATCAAGGAACTATCTCCCTAGCATGTCCTGACGTGACACTGACCCAGTCAATACTGGGGTAATTGAAATCACCCATTATTATTACTGTGCTGTAACGTTTGTTAGCTTCCTTGATTTCTTTGAGCATTTCATCATCCATTTGTTCATTCTGGCCAGGCGGTCGATAGTACACCCCCACTGCCATCGCCTTCCCCTTTTTACATGGAAGTTCAATCCACAGAGATTCTACAGCAAATGTTTCCTGCAAAACTTTAATCCTTTCTGCCTCAATGCCCTCTCTAACAGAGCGCAACCCCTCCACCAATTTGATCAGCTCTATTATTACGATATAGTTTGTACCCAGGTATCAGTGTCCCACTGGTTGTCCTCCTTCCACCATGTCTCTGAGATTCCAATCATATCTAACCTCTCATTTAGTGCTATATATTCTAAATCTCCCATCTTATTTTATTTTTTTTTAGACTTCTTGCATTTGCATACAAGCATTTTAGAGACTGTATTTTATTCATATTATTCTGGCTATTGGTAGGCATGGGTAATTTGGAATCTTTAAGCTCTGTCTGCTCCATACTCAAGGGCATTTGGGCTACTTTACTCTTTTTTGGAACCTCTCTGCTTTGGGTAGTATCCTTCAAGGATACATTCTTCCAAACTATGCGCTCTTGTGCGACTGTCAGCTTTCCCCTATTATCTAGTTTAAAAACTGCTCTCTCTCCTTTTTAAAGGTTAATGCCAGCAGCCTGGTTCCATCCCAGTAAAGGTGAAGCCCATCCTTTCGGAAGAGCCCCTCCTTTCCCCAGTTCCTAACAAATCGAAAACCCTCATCTTTGCACCATTGTCTCATCCGTGCATTGAGACTCTGGAGCTCTGCCTGCCTTTTGGATCCTGCGCGTGGAACGGGAAGCATTTTGGAGAACGCTACCCTGGAAGTTCTGGATTTCAACTTCCTACCTAAAAGCCTAAATTTAGCCTCCAGAACCTCCCTACCACATTTTCCTATGTCACTGGTACTGACATGTACCCAAGACAGCAGACTCCTCCCCAGCACTATCCTAAGACCTTATCTAGGTGGCGCGTGAGGTCCGCTACCTTCGCACCAGGCAGGCATGTTACCAGGCGATCCTCACGTCCATCAGCCACCCAGCTATCTACATGCCTAATGATTGAATCAGCAACTATAACGGCTGTCCTAACCCTTCCCTAATGGGCACATGGCCCTGGAGAAACTTTCTCTGTGCGAGAGGGTTTTACATCACCTGGAGGACAGGTCCTAGTTACAGGATCACTTCCTGCCACACCAGGGTGTTGCTCTCCTATCACGTGACCGCTCTCCTCCATGGCAACAGGGATGCTGCCAGACTGCTGGAGGTGGGACTTCAGGACTATATCCCTGTAGGTCTCGTCTATGTACCTCTCTGTCTTTCTTATGTCTTTCAAGTCTGCTACTCTAGCCTCTAGAGAACGGACTCATTCCCTGAGAGCAAAGAGCTCCTTGCACCTAGTGCACATGTAAGACCTCTCACCAACTGGGAGAAAATCATACATGTGACACTCAATGCAAAAGACTGGAAAGCCCCCATCTCACTGCTGGACTGCTGTCTGCATCTTAGTTTTAAGCTTGTGTTTGGATCTTTAAGTTCTTTACTTACTAAGGGTTGCTGTGGATACTTATACTAATAAAAGTGTACCTAATACGTTTAATATACCTTGTTCACCTGAAGCTTAATTAATCTCAGGTCCTTAATGTATGACTGATTTTGATAAAGAACTGCACCTGAGAGCAGCTCCTTTCCTTTAAGATGTGTAAGTACCTATAAAGCTACGATTATCCCAGGGGTGGGTGGATGTTGGGGGGGGAATAAGGCTTATTAAAAGAGGGCTGCTACACAGTACTCTGTCCTGTGCTTCTAAGGTACGCTGTGACCAACGTCCTGGGTGATTAACAGTCCTTGCTTGGATAGATTTTGTGCCGAAGGAGCTAGGAGATTTTTCTCTGCCCAGGAAATCAAGAGGGTCATTTCCAGGGCCACTCTGGAACTCTCCATGCCTTATCTGTTGACATACACTGCAGCTGTGGCATTGTCCGATTAGATCCAGACTGTTTTGCCCCAGACCAAGGTCCAGAGATGCAAGACAGCCAAATGAATGGCCTTTGCCTTGAGCTAGTTCATGGCCATGTCATTCTGACTATTCCAGTGATCATGAGTTGTCTGCCCTTCGAAATAGGCTCCACAGCCAAACAGGTCGGTATCCGTCGATAGGAGAAGCTACTGGGGATCGTCCAAGGGCAGGCCCTTTAACAGATGGCCAAGTTGCTGCCATCAATGCCACCGACACAGGAAGGGGAAGCCTGATCTCAAAGTCCTGAGAGCAAGGAGACCAGTGAGACAATAAAGACCTGTGCAGTGGCCAAATGTGAGCCTGAGTCAAAATAAACATCTCTCTATCATGTCCATCATCAAGCCAAGGAGCTAAAGGTAATCCCAAACCTTGGGAGCCAGCTGTTTCTGAAAAGATATCAGCTGAGACAACAGTTTATCCACGCTCTTCTCAGGCAGGAAGACCTGCCAGTGCTGGTGACGAACCACACCCCAAGATACTCTAGTGACTGGGTATGCACTTAGACAATCAGGTTTTCAGGAAAACCACAATGAATATGTATGAGAAATCTGTATTTTATTTTATTTTATTTAGACAGTTTTTGTATACCGCCTTATCCTTCAATCAAAGCGGTCACAACACAATTGGGGGATACATTTAACATGCAGGGATATGAGTATGCACTGCCTCCATTGTATGCAAATCTCTCTCATGCATATTCATTATGGTTATCCTGAAAACGTGACTGGCTAGGTGTGTTCCAAGGACTGAGTTGAGAACCCTTGCTCTAGATGGCTCCTGCTGTAGTTCATCACCCATCCCAGACTCTCCAAAAACTCTTTTCCAGGCCGATATCCGATAGGCTTCCCGACAATGACCTAGCTCAGATAAGCCAGTCTTTTTGGACACATGGAGACATCTGGAATGGAATTCCTACATTCCAACACATAGCTGCTTTGAATAATGTCCAGCACCCAGCAGTCCAACATAAGAACATAAGATATGCCATACTGGGTCAGACCAAGGTCCATCAAGCCCAGTATCCTGTTTCCAACAGTGGCCAATCTAGGTCATACGTACCTAGCAGTTTACCCAAAAGACACAGATTCTGCAATGCTTGTACTGGGTCAAGCATTGATATCCTGGGTCCCTTCTTTAATAATGGTTTATGGACCTTTCCTCCAGGAACTTGTCCAAACCTTTTTTAAACCCAGCTACACTAACAGCCTTTACTACATCCTCCGGTAACAAATTCCAGAGTTTGATTACACATTGAGTGAAAAAATATTTTCTTTTATTAGTCTTAAATAGTTTACCCTGTAGCTTCATTGCATGTCCCCTAGTCTTCATTGTCCAAGGCCAATCCTGGTAGAAAAGAAAGTCTGCCACCTTGTAATGGCTCCCCAATCTGTCATTGTGTCTGGTGGGAGAAGGACCTAGAGATAGCAGCCTCCTGGGGACTATGAGCACCACGAAAGGACTAAGACTAGGAACAAGAGCAGAAAGGAAGGAAAAAGCGGCTTTCCTGAGCGATACCTCTGAGTCCCAGAGACATCAAGAATCGTGGTACCAGAAGAGAGGATAACATGAGGATGCAGGAGATGACTGGCCAAACGGTCTTCTAGAGGATTTTTTATTTATTTATTTAATTTACAGTCTCTTATATACCGCGCTATTCAGCATCAGTGCGGTTTACATGGAACACAAACTTACAACAGGGCAGCAAGCCACTCTGTTTACAGAGAACAGGTGCTAAAACTTGGGTAACAGGGGGTAACTATTTACACATAGGCATCATGTTTAAGTCATATTGGAAGTAGACTAAGTTGAGGTTGGATTGCGGTATGTTGGTGTGGCTGTACTAGGCTCGGAGGGGGCTGCTAGTGTGCTGGCTACCGGGTAGTACTTGAGGAAGAGATGGTACTTCACTGATTTCCTAAACTGGGTTAGGGTCAGGAATTGCCCGGATGTTGGGTGGCAGGGATGTTGGGTGCACAGAACTTGAAGGCCCTGTTTGCTGTTGCTTGGGTGCATTGAGTTATCGCTTTTGGGACTTTCAGTGTATTGACTACTGCAGATCTTCTGGATAGGCCCAAAGGGACTTGGAAGTGATGAGCCTTGGGTTCTTGAGACTTGGACACCATGTCTGCTTCCAAATGGCAAAGTCAAAGCAAAAGCCAGCGATGTGCCACCATAGAAAACATAATAGATTTGGCAATTAGGCGGATCAGATCATACATGGCATCTGACAAGGCAGCTACTTATGACTCCAGAAGAACCAAAGGTGAAATCCTGAGGGAGCACGGGATCCACTGGAGGAGGACACAAGCTGTAAGCCCTCTACAAATCACTAACAGGAGAACTAGAGAGGAGGCTGAAACCTGGCTTTTTAGGAGAGCCTCACCCTCCACTGGGAAGGTAGTGCACTTTTTAACAGCCATCACACATATGCATCCTCCTGAGGCAAATATATCCAGGCAATAAAATCCTCCTTAGGAGGAGTGTAAAGCTTGCTTATGACCCTGACCCCCTTTAACAGGATGTTCGGGAGATCCAATTCCATGCAATCCCATGAGAACCTCTGGGAAGGGAAGTGTCCTGAAGGGTTTCCGAACCTCCTGCAAAAGGGGGCACACTTGCGCACCTGCTCCACCGCCAGAAGATCCAATAGTTGCAGGGCAGAGAACACCTGATCAATCAGTGCTGTCAGCTCTTCCTTCTGAAACAAACGGATGACAAGGGAATCATCTCTGTCATCTGGCATCAAGGCTCGATTTCAAACGTGAAGTTCCCATCAGAATTATCAGAGCGCAAATCAGGATCCCAAGCACAGGAGACATGGTCAGAGTCTCTAGAATCAAATTGATAACAGAGGCCGCTTCTGTAGTGGAGTTTCTATAGAGCTTTGCCCACCCTATGAAGTGGGACCTTCCTCAGACCAAGAAGAAATTACACAGATGAGCTAAGAGGCCTCTCGATCCGAGTTACCTCACCAGAAAGCCCATGCTTGCTGGAGAAAGGAAAATAATTCCAGAGAGGAGAAAACAGTCTGGAAACGCCCTGCTAGTCTGTGTCCAGCCCCCCCCCCCCCCCCAGCAAAGGGGTGGACCAGCTGCTACAGGGCCCCACTGAGAAACTTCAAGAGGTGAGCTAAGGCTAGTAGAGCAATAGAAGGAATCCAAATCCAAGATGCTGTCTTTTCCTCCAGCCACCCCCATTGTTGGCTGCTGAACTGGCAATGAAGGAAGAAGATTCTTGTCCACCAACTCTGAGGAAGATACTTCCGTGAGGTGAGCAGAAGCCTCCATGCAGAATCTCAGCGGGAGTCCAATGAAGTAACTCTGTGTGCCACATCAGACAGCATCTCTTCTTAGATGACATGCACCTGCCTGAAGTAGAGTGGCCTCCACAGCCCAGAAAATCCTCAGTGGGTTCAGCCAAAACATGCCAGAAAGGGCCATGCACCAGAAGTATGGATACCATGTGCTAAGGAAGTAAGCATCTAAAGAGTATAGGCCAATACCACACACTTAGAACACACGCAAAGGTATCTACACATTCAAGTGCACACAACATCATACATATATTAACACAGCCAAGTGCCAGCAACATGCGCAAACAGCACTAGCACAAAGTGGATCTGCGGTGTCCCCCAGGGTTCAGTTCTCGCCCCCCTTCTGTTCAATGTTTTTCTTGCACCCCTTTGCCTCCTGATTCAACACGGTGTTTCTGCTTACTACTACGCGGATGATATCTTCCTCCTGCACCACACAGATTCTTCCACTCCGTATATTTCAGTTCTCAGCACCTGCCTTTCCGCAGTGGCTTCTTGGCTTTCTTCTAACTTTTTACACATTAAATCTCTCCAAAACCTCTGCTATCTGGTTCACCTTTGGAAGCCCCCCCCCCCCCTCTCTTGTTCCCTCAGTCTCTTCCTCACCTATTCCTATCGTTACTTCCCTTCGGTATCTGGGCTTCACTCTTGACTATTCTCTTTCTTTCAAAGATCATATCTCTTCTGTTGTACAGCGTTCCTTCTCCATGAAACAACTTTGTGCAGTCAGTCCTTTTCTCTCCCCCTCCACTTTAACCACTCTGCTTCTTTCTCTTGTCATCTCACGCCTCGACTATTGTAATGTCTCCCTGGCCGGTCTTCCTCAGCTCCAGCTCACCTGTCTTCAACGTATACAAAATACTGCTGCTCATCTCCTCACTCGCGCCTCTCGTTTTGACCATATCACTCCCCTCCTTCTCCGTCTGCAATGGCTCCCTATTTCCTTCTGGATCCAGTACAAGTTCCTTATATTTCTTCACAGGTCCATTCACACTGGCACCCCCCCTTACCTTGCCGATCAAGTTCACCTTCACACACCTCACCGGTCCATTCACGCCAATCGCATGTCCCGTCCTGCCCCATCCCAAGCCCACCTGGAATCCACCCGGTCCTCTGCCTTCTATTTCCTTGGCCCACGACTCTGGAACTCTTCACCGGGATATAAATGCAGTTAAATATCACCGGGATATAAACTATGGTTACACGATGCAAGGTTCCACATTAGGAACCACCACCAAGGAAAAAGATTCAGGCGTCATTGTGGATAACATGCTAAAACCCTCGGCCCAGTGTGCAGCGGCGGCCAAGAGAGCAAACAGAACGCTAGGTATCATAAGGAAAGGAATGGAAAATAAAACAAAAGATATCATAATGCCTCTATATCGTTCCATGGTGAGACCGCACCTTGAATATTGTGTGCAATTTTGGTCGCCGTAGCTTAAAAAGGATATAGCGTTATTAGAAAAGGTTCAGAGAAGAGCCACCAAAAGGGGATGGAAGGATACTCCTATGAAGGCAGGCTAAAAAGGTTAGGGCTCTTTAACCTGGAAAAGAAATGGCTGAGGGGAGATATGATAGAAGTCTATAAATTAATGGACGGCGTGGAACGGGTAAACACAGATCGATTGTTTACGTTTATTTATTTATTTATTTTATTTATTACAGTTTCTTATATACCGCGCTATTTAGAATCAGCGCGGTTTACATCATAACAAAACGACCATAACGACAAACTGTCAGGTTTTACATTGAACAGGAGTACAAACTTGGATAACTGGGTTAACTATATACATAAACTATCTACACTGCAGTGTGAGGGCATTTCTAGATTGGGTCATTTCTAGGGGACATGCAATGAAGCTACAGGGTAAACTATTCAAGACTAATAAAAGAAAATATTTTTTCACTCAACTTGTATTCAAACTCTGGAATTTGTTACCGGAGGATGTAGTAAAGGCTGTTAGTGTAGCTGGGTTTAAAAAAAAAGAGGTTTGGACAAGTTCCTGGAGGAAAGGTCCATAAACCATTATTAAGAAAAAACCCAGGATATCAATGCTTGACCCAGTACAAGCATTGTGGAACCTGTGTCTTTTGGGGAAACTGTTAGGTACATATGACCTAGATTGGCCACTGTTGGAAAAAGAATACTGGGCTTGATGGACCTTGGTCTGACCCAGTATGGCATATCTTATATTCTTAAACTAAAAACACATCTATTTTGCTCTGCCTTCAACCCCCCCCCCCCCCCCCCTCGTTGATTTCTTTTTTTTTTTTTTTTACATCTTTTATTTATGAAAATTTTACAGTGAAACACAGCAAAATTAAATTTCAAAGAAACAAATTACAAGAGGCATAAAGTATCCTTAAACAAATACATAATAAGAATATAGCCCACATCAATGGGGAGAAATCGATCCAATACTAAAAGGAAAAAAAAGAAAAGAAAACAAGGCTACATAACAGGACAAGCCTGTAGCCAACTATACCGGTTTAATGAGCCCTCCCTACTCAAGGTTTGTCAACAACCTTTGGTTTCTCTCTATCCAGTAACCATTTCTCTAAATCAGAAGGCATAAGAAAAATAAATCTGTCGTTATTTAAAGAGATATTACATTTACAGGGATATTTTAAAAAGAATGTTGCTCCCAAAACTAATACTCTTGGTTTTAAGGAAAGGAAAGCTTTCCTGCGCAATTGAGTTGAACGTGAAACATCGGGGAATATCAAGACCTTTGCTCCACAAAATTGCATCTCCTTTTTCTTAAAATAAGCTTTCAGAATATTTACCTTATCTTCTTCTGAAGAAAGGGTAACCAGCAGAGTAGCACGAGTGGAGATAAGATCCTGAGACTCCTCCAAAAAAGCAGTAAGATTGAATTTTTCTAGATCAGCAGGGGGAGGAGCCCCCTAATCCACATTGCCAGATAAAACATTTAATGGTAAATAATAACATTTAAGAATTATACATGAATCGGCTTGTGGAAGTAGGAGGACTTCTTTTAGATATTTCCGGAACAATATCATAGGAGAGAGCAACATACATGAAGGGAAATTCAAAATTCGTAAATTCCTAGAGCGATTTGCATTCTCTAGATTCTCAATTTTTTGGTGCAAAGATAGACTATCCTTCATATATGCAGCAACTGAGTCAACCGAAGTGGAAACCAGGGGCTCCATTTTTGCCACCACGGAGCGTAAAGCCCCGACTTGAGAATCTAGAGAGCGAAATTTTTGAACGGTATCTCCTGTAAATTGACACAAAGAAGAAATAGTTGCCGTTAAAGTGTTTTCCGTGTGAGTTACCACGCACCATATGTCCAATAAAGAGACTTCAGAAACTGGAAGTTCACTGGGAGGCCCAGAGGGGGGTTGCCAAGACACCACTCTCGGCAAATCCACAGTGTGAGAAGAATCACCAAAGGAAACTTCAGCTGAAAGCTCAAGGAAGCCAGGAGGAAGGGGAGGGGTCCGCTCTACTGAGCTTAGACTCACGCCCTCAGCAGAGAGATTATCGGGAACAGTACCTGAGATGGTGTTTCTGGGCGTGGACACCACATGTTTCTCTCCATGGCGCCGGTCTGCGATGTGTCCTTGAGTAGCTTTTTCTTACGTTTACCAGGCATTATTTCAGCATCAACAACTTAAGCTCCAGAAGGCTCCGAAGGGGCTCACAAGGGGCGGGATCATGCCCCTTGAGAAACCGCCCCTTTGGAAAACGCGCCGACGGCTTAGCGCCGATGGGGCCTCAGAGATATGGGGACCGTGGGATGACGTCAGCAGGGCTGCCCGCTCTGCTCGCCCGGCTCGGAACCGGCCCCTCTCTCCCACACAGGGCACCGGACTGCTGAAAGACACTCCCGGGGAAGGTAGGCAGCAAGGTCTTTTTATCTGAGCCTGCGGTGACGTCAGCAGGGCTGCCCGCTCTGCTCGCCCGGCTCGGAACCGGCCCCTCTCTCCCACACAGGGCACCAGACTGCTGAAAGACACTCCCGGGGAAGGTAGGCAGCAAGGTCTTTTTATCTTAGCCTGCGGTGACGTCAGCAGGGCTGCCCGCTCTGCTCGCCCGGCTCGGAACCGGCCCCTCTCTCCCACACAGGGCACCGGACTGCTGAAAGACACTCCCCCCCCTCGTTGATTTCTAACTTTTATTTTTTTCCTGGTCTTATCTTGTCTGTCCTTTTGAAATTTTAATGGCATTTCTTTTCTTTTTCATTGCAGCCTTTTTAAAATTTTGTTTGTAAACCCCACAGATGCCCCAGTTATGGGCGGTATAGCAAGTTTTTAATAAACAAACAGCTGATGGAAGGAACCCCCCCACCTAACTGCTGTTGTTCTGAAAAGGAACTCAATGATTGAAGCACCCGCTGTGCCAGCATGAAAGCAGCACCCAATGGATGAAGTCAGGATGCCCCCAAAGACCATTTTAGTCTAGCAGAAGAAACTCAAATCTGGTACTTACCTCTGAGGAGCCCCCAGAAGCAATAGTGCTGGGCTCGATGCAACTTCCCTGCTGTCAAGACCTACAGGCCCTTCCCTCATCCTAATCTCTAGAGGGAGGACCGGGGGGGGGGGGGGGAGGAAGGGAAAGGGGCACTGAGGCTGTGCTAGGCCCAGAGTCCTAATCCAAACAATCTTGACTGCTCAACTGGCCCTTAACAAGATAAGGATGGGCTATTCCCAGGAGAGCACTGGTTTAAGAATGACCCTCCAAGAGCACTCCCTCGTCAAGCTCAAGTAAGGAAGTCACCCCAGAGAGTGGTTACTCATGAACTAAATCAAAACTTTCCACAGATTTTTCACAAAGCTATATCAGATTACATCTACCATTTGCTGGAGATGAAGAAATGCTGGAGCGTGCCCCTTGCTGCAACAGCTATAATAGCAGGATGAGTTCATAAATCTCTGGAGTTTTCTTCTCTGTCTCCACCTCTGCTGGTATGGCAACACAACCCATTTGTCTAGACTGGCCTAGCAAAACGATATGGAATAAGGGCCTTGCAGGAACAAACTCATGAGTCAAATTAATGGAATAAAAGGTGGAATGAACAAACTGCATGCAGGTCAGGCATGTATGTGTAAATACTTTTCAGGTCTAATGAAACGACTTTAGTATCACTTTAATACACAGTATAGCATGTTTTCATATACTTCTGCACAAGAGGCATTATTATTTAAGGTATGATATTCACTCACCTGGTCAAACATATCTGACTGGCTGAGTTCTGTTTTAAAATCAGCTGAACCAGCTAAAACGAGACCAGCAACATTCACCTTGTCACCAGAAATAAAAAGCTGTACTGCCGTCTCAGCTACTTTCCTCACATAATTATGTCGTTTTTCCATTCTCAAACGAGCAAAACGCAAGGCAGACTGGCCACCTCTGCCTGTCAATAACAAAAAAAGCAAAGTTCAAAGCAATCAAAAAATTAAAAAATGAAATTAATTTAGGTCAAACAAAAATAATACACCTTGCATACCACTAAGTAATCACTCTAGCTGAAGCATCTCAGAAATCAGTTCACTAATCCATTAATCACCCCTGGTCACAAACCATCTATTTCTCAGTTAAAGAAAAAAGTTATTTTTCCACACTGTCACAAGGCTGAACAGTATGGAATACTTTCAGGCCGAGTACTTATTATTGAATAAAGGGCTCACTACTCTTCCAGCAGAGAATTTTCTTGTCTACCAGTAGCTTTTATGTAAGCATTAAATCCTATATATAAAACAACAAGTAGTGCACTGAAAAGGACAAAAAATAATATAAATCCAAGTCTTGCCCACACAAGAAAGCATAGTTACTTCACCTGTAACAGGTGATCTCCGGGAAAAGCAGGAATTTAGTCTTCACATATGGGTATCATCGGTACCGACGAAGCCTGAGCGGGAACGCTCCCCAGCGTCCAATAGGAAAGGCTTTTGGGAGCATCCCACAGCGCCTGCGTGCTGCCTTCCCACCTTTCCCAACTGTCCCTCTCCAGTTGAGTTTAAAGCTGAGACAAAAGAGAGAGAGAGATACAACTCCTAGGGGAGGTGGGTGGGTTGTGAAGACTAAATTCCTGCTGTGGGGAATGTAGGAACAAGCAGGAATGTAGTCTTCATATATGGGGACTCCCCAGCTGCAGATGCCAGGGAGATGGCCCCAGAAGTTGTGTGCCCTTGTGAAAGGGCTCCACTTCCCCCCATGGATCTCTGGCATCCTACCAGGTATGGTGGGTAGGAGTTAATTAAGTATGGAACAGGTGTTGAAGAACAGCCTGATCAAAAAAGGCATCCCTGCGGGAGTCCTTGTCTAAGCAGTAATGGGCTGTGAAGGTATGTACCGAAGCCCAAGTAGCTGCTCGAAAGATGTCATCGATAGACACAGAGTGAAGATGAGCCATTGAGGCTGCCATGGCACTCACATTGTGAGCTGTGACATGGCCTTTGTAATGGGGTAGACACATCCTTTGATATGGAAACAGAGGAACCTGAGTGCAGTAGGTCTGTTGCTAGCAGGAAGAAAAAGCTCAGGACTCCCAGTTGCCAGGAGCAACATAAACAATCCCAGCCACGAGGGCAGGAACCCCGCCCAGCTAACAATCCCCATCTCCTGGGCCTAATAGCTTTCACCTGGGAGGGGGAAGGGCTAGATTAGCACCCAAGCGAACGTATAAGAAACGTTCATTAGAGTTTGAAAGAGAGGACAAGGAGAACAGAGAGAAAGGAGAGAACAGGGAAGACGGAAGAGAGCAGAACCAGCTGGAAGGACTGTGTGAGCTGAAGTCTGGGTCTTGGAAACAGCGCCTGTCTCGGTGTGAAAGGAAAACGTATGTGAGTGACTCAGTGGATTCTGATTCTGAGTGTGAGAGAGAAAGACAGAAAGTAACTGGCAGGAATAACTGGAGGAGCAGGGCACAAAATCCCTTTGGCCAGAACTCCAGGCAATTATCCTATGGTGAAGGCACACAGAGGGAAAGTTACCAGTAAGGATAGCTGGGAAGCACTTATAAGCTCCAAGGAGTGAAAAGTATACGGTGCAAGACATTTGCATGTCAGAGGAAGAAGGTGTGCAGCCAGAATACAGAGAAAAACCTCTGAGGTTTAAACCCCGTCCTGAGAGAGCTGTGCACGGACTTTCCCCTGCCTCAGAGCCAGAAGGTAGGCTGTCTAATTACTATAAAAGTGGTTACAAGAATTTCTCTCCTAGAAACCCTAAAGGGTATGACTCTCCTCTAAGCTATACCAAGATATACGGTAGGGCTGATCCCTATCTCAAGGAGGCAGTAATAGGAAAGCCTCAGGAACAGGCAGACGAGGGAAGTCTGGAAACGTTATATACAAAGCAGAAGTTATATTCAGCTGAGAGTCAGCATGAGTCAATGCTAATTGATCCTCCAGAAGAAGAACTGTCTGATAACCAAATGGATTGTACATTAACGGTTACTGATGATGCGATTTCATTGTGCTGAGCCAGATAATCTGAGGAAGCTATTTAACTGGCAGTTGAGAAGCACAGGAGTTTACTTTGCCTAATACAAAAGGGACTGTATGCTGTGAATACCGTGCCATTTGTGATTTAAGTTTGAAAGCTGTTATTGATTCTTTTTCTTACCTTGTGCCAGAGAGTATGGCTTTCTGATCCTAAGTTACCTTGTGTTTGAATCCGCCCCGGGAGGGGAATTAAAAGCCTGTCTTTGCCTGAACCACTCGATTCACGACTACATCTTATTGAAAAGGGACACAACTACAACTCCCAGGAGGCAATGCAACCATAAAGCATTGACTCCAACCTTTCGATAAAAGGTCTCCAGGCTATCTACCCCGTATGCTGAGGCTATGGGCCGACTACTGGTGACACCTTCAAGAGGAAGGTTCTTACTCTCATAGGCAAAAGATATACATTGTGCAATCCAGCTGGACAGTGTTCTTTTGGAGATTGGAAGTCACAAATTACTAGGATCAAAAGCAACAAAGAGTTGAGAGGACTTTCTATGTTGCTGTGTCCTTTACAAGTAAAAGGCCAAAGCTCTTTTACAGTCCAAAGTATGAAGATTCCTTTCTGCGTTTGAGGCGTGAGGCCTTGGAAAGAATACAGGAAGGTAAACCGCTTGGTTTAAATGAAAAGGCGACACCACCTTGGGCATAAAGTGTGGATGAGTCCTGAGGACTACCTTTATCATGATGGAACCTTGTATAAGGAGGATCAGTCACCAACGCTTGCAATTCACTGATGCGACATGCTGATGTGATTACAATAAGAAAGATAACCTTCCAGGAAAGGAATTTCGAAGAGGTAGTGGCTAATGGTACAAAGGGAGGTTTCATGAGCAGCCCAAGTACCAGATTAAAGTCCCATGCCACCGGTGGTAGCTTAATGGGAGGCTTAGTTAAAAGAAGGCCTCTCATAAATCTCACTATGAGAGGATGAGAGAAAATAGGTTGTCTATTCAGAGGCTCGAAAGAAGCTGCAATAGCACTCAAATGGACTCTCATTGAATTGGTCTTAAGCCCTGCATTTGATAAATGAAGGAGGATACTCCAGTAATGATTCCAGAGGTATCGCAAGAGGGTTAAGACCCTTCTGCGAGCACCATATGGTAAACCTTTTCCACTTAAATGCATAAGAGCGTCTTGTGGAAGGCTTCCTGAAACATAAAGGATATCCTTTACATGCTGGGAAAGGTTAAGACCGTGAAGTTCTAGGCTTTCAGCAACCAGCCCCTGAGATGCAGAGACTGGGGATTGAGATGCCACAGCATCCCATCCTCTTGAGAATGGAGATCTGGAGCAGATCCTAACTCCATAGGTGGAGCTTGAGAGAGATGTAGGAGCAGAGGGTACCACATTTACCGTGGCCAACGTGGAGCTATGAGAATCATATGACCTCTGTCTCTCTGAAGCTTGAACAGGGTTTTGGGAATTAGGAGAATGGGTGGAAAGGCATACAGGAAGTCCTGACCCAAATGGAGGAGGAAAGCATCCCTGGCCTGACAACCCTGAGCCGGAATTCTGGAACAGAACTGGGGAAGTTTGGCATTCAGTGGACTTGCAAAGATGTCTGAGTCCGGGGTTCCCCAAATTTGAAAAATTTTGGCCACCTGGTCTGCATGGAGAGACCATTTGTGTGGAAGCAGAACTCGACCGAGTCTGTCTGCCCAAGAGTTTTGAATGCCTGGAAGATACACCACAAGGAGATGAATCTGATGCTCTCTGGCGAGGGCCCATAGTCACAAAGCTTCGTTGCAGAGCGACAGAGAGCCTGTTCCGCCCTGCTTGTTCACATAGAACATGGCTACTTGATTGTCCGTTTGAACTAGGACTGTCTTGTAGCTGACCTGGGTGTGAAATACTTGAAGAGCAAGGAAGATTGCTGAGCTCCAGGAGGTTGATATGAAGATAGGCCTCCTGTGGAGTCCAGGTACCCTGGGTAGAGAGGCCTTGCAGGTGGGCTCCCCAACTCACCTGTGAAGCATCTGTCGTTAGAGTGGCTTGGGGTGGGGGTTGCTGAAAAGGAGACCCCACCAAAAGGTTTTGGGGTGACTGCCACCATTGGAGGGACAAAATAAGGTTATCCAAGTTTGCTATTTTGTCTGACAGGCAACCTGACGCCCGAGTCCACTGAGTGGATAATGTCCACTGGGCTGCCCTCATATGGAGACGAGCATAAGGAACCACATGCACGGTGGATGCCATGTGGCCTAGCAACTGTAACATTTTTCGAGCAGTGAGGCGAGGTTTGAGCACTGCTTGGGAAGCTAACTGCACAATGCGAAGGCAGCGGGGCTGTGGAAGTAAGGCCCTTGTCTGTCTGGTATCCAGCAGAACACCTATAAGCTCTAGGGATTGAATGGGAGCAAGGTTGGACTTTGGGAAGTTTATGACAAGTCCCAAATACTGAAGGATGCGCATTGCGCGAGAGAGAGCAACCCTGGCCTCTGGCTCTGAAGGGGCTCGAATGAGCCAGTCTAAGTAAGGGAAGACGAATATTCCCAGGGTGCGGAGAAATGCTGCCACCACAACCATGCATTTTGTGAACACCCTTGGTGCAGAGGCCAGACCAAAAGGAAGAACCCTGTATTGATAGTGCTTCCCTTGAAACAGAAATTGAAGGAACTTTCGGTGAGTTGGATGGATGAGAACATGAGTGTACGCATCCTTGAGAGCTAGAGAACAAAGCCAATCCTGACTCTGAAGGTATGGCAGCAGAGTTCCTAGAAAAATCATTTTGAACTTCTCTTTAAACAGGAATTTGTTCAATTCTCAGAGGTCTAAAATGGGTCTGTGTTCTCCTGTTTTCTTTGGAATAAGGAAATAGGGGGAATAAAACCCTGTACCCCGTTGGGTAATGGGTACCTCTTCTATTGCCCCTTGAGCAAGGAGCACAGTGACCTCTTGACCTAACCGGTTGTTGAGAGAGGTCTGAGACTTGAACTGTCTTACCACTGTAGGAGGGGGCATGCTGAGGAAATGAAGCTTGTACCTCTCTCTTACAATAGACAGAGTCCAATTTTCTGCTGTTATCTGACCCCATCTGGGGGCAAAATGACATAACCTTCCTGGGATGGTGGAGGGTTCTGGGCCGTTCAGGGCCAGGAAGACAAAGTTCTCTAGACAGGAGTCAAAGCCCCTGTGGAGGCTGAGTCTGCTGAGCCGGTTGAGGCTTAGCTGCTTTTGGCTTCCTTTGTTGCCTAGGTTGTTGCTGCTGTCCCTTTTGAGCAGACTGACCTAAACGATGTCCCTGCTGGGTATAGGAGGGATAAAATTTTTTCTTTTTGCTGAAGAAAGGTTTCTTAGAGGATCTTTTCCTTGCAGGATCAGCTGTAGATTTAGACAATCTATACAAAGTGATATTGTCAGCATCTATCTCATTAGCCTTTTCCTGCCAATTCTTGCCAAAGAGATTTTCTCCTGTGCAAGGAATATTCCCTAGTTTGTCATGTACCCAAATTTCCAAGTCAGATGCCTGGAGCCAGGCAATTCTACGTGCACCTATGGCAATGGCAGAGGTTCTGCTTATGCATTTAAAGCAGTCAAAGGCTGCACGATTCACAAACTTGGAAACATCCTGAGCATGTTTGACAAGACCAAGATAATCTTGCCTCAGGAAGGAGGGGGCTCATAAGTTCTAAATCTCCAGTGACCTCTTTAAGGAACATTCCCATATATAAGATATAGGAACTGATCCTAGCAGAAAGCATGGAAGCCTGGAAGGATCGACGTCCAAAGGCGTCAAGAGTCCTACACTCACGTCCTGGAGGATTAGATGCATGCCTTTTTGCACTCTTTATCCATCTCATGGCTGATTCCACCACCATGGAATGGTGTGGTAATTGAGTCTTCTGAAACCCAGGACAAGGAGGAACTCGATACATGGTGTCGAGTCTGAGTGAGGAGATGTGGTCAGAGGTGTTTCCCACATCCTTAACACAAGATCATGCAAGATCTCATGAATAGCTGCCTCCTTGGGAGCTTTAGGGTATTGTAGGATTTCTAATTCCTTTGCCCTAGGCTCTTTTTCAGGAGCCACTGTGGTGGAAAGACCTCAGGCCACACCTCGGATAAAATCCTGAAAGGACATATCCTCTGGTGGAGACATCCTACACTGAGGAGAAGAGGAATCCTCAGGAAGAAGTACTCTGGTATCGGCAGAGCTTTCAGAGTCTTCAGACTCATCCGAGGATTCAAAGTATCTCCGATCTGGGTGATCGTGCAAGACACGGTACCGGTACCGATCAAAGTCGGCATCGGGGTGGTCCAGTACCGACTTGTCGATGCCGGATAGAGATGCATGACTCGGTCCCGGTAGAATACCTACCTATGTCGATGCAATCGGTTCCGGTACCGGTTGAATTGTCTGAAGCGGTTTCAGGGGCATCGAGGCCATGAGAAGAGCCGCCAGACTGCGTTCAATAGCCAAGAATCTCTGGTCTATCGACGCTGCCGATGCTTGGGTGTCGGTGCCAGATGAAGCGGCCGGAACCCCAGAACATGGCACCAGTAGTTCTGCCAAGGTTGAGGCCTCGAGAACATCCTGGAGCCCCGTTAGTGCTTTGGAAGCCGAAGCCTCCCGCCGGGGCAATTTGGCCGGTGAAAGTCCCTCAAGGGCAATGCCAGAGGCATCTCGATGTTTAGAAGGAGATCTACCCTTTGAGGACCGGCTATATTTATGTTTAGTTACCTGAGATCCATGGGAGGAAGACGAAGCCCTGGAAGACATCGATGCCACGGAGGCTGCATCGGAGGGAAAAAGGGTGCTAAGTTTAGAAGCTGAGTTTTGCCGGCCCCTTTTCGACATCATCCCTCAGGCAACACACTCTGAAATAGAGTGGTCAGGACCTAAACATTTGAGGCACCACTCATGGGTGTCGGTGACGGAGATGGTACCGCCACACTTAGAACACTTTTTAAAACTCGAAGCAGGTTTTTCCGTTTTGAAGGAAAGAATTGGGCCTAGTGTCCAAAATGGTGCGTGGCACCCAAAGAGAAAATTACTGGAGAAAGACTCCAGAAACAACGTTTTTTTTTTTGTTGTTTTTTTTGAAGAAAAGAAAAGAACCACCAGCGGTACCGGAGTAGCGTCGAGGGAAGGCAGACGTGACCACAAAAAAGAAGAATAAGGAGTGAAATTTTCTGCAGTGACAGGATGTGCGACCTGTCGGCTCCGCGGAAAATGAAGAACTGGAGAGGGACAGTTGGGAAAGGCAGGAAGGCAGCACGCAGGCGCTGTGGGATGCTCCCAAAAACTTTCCTATTGGACGGTGGGAAGCGTTCCCGCGCAGGCTCCGTTGGTACCAACGATACCCATATGTGAAGACTACATTCCTGCTTTTTCCTGGAGATGGAAAATTTCACAGAGCTCTGAAAAAAAGAAAAAAAACACCCCACCTAACACAAATGCCATTAAGAAAATGACTAACATACAGCATAGCATGATTTAAAAAGCTCTTTAAAAATAAAAAATAAAAAAGCGCATTAAGTGGCAAGTTTACTGAAAGTTAATGCACATTAAAGTGTAGTTACTCACCTGTAACAGGTGTTCTCTGGGGACAGCAGGAATCTGTTCTCACATATGGGTGACGTCGGTGCTGACAGAGCCCTCGCAGAAGCATCTCCCCAGCTTTCAAAGAAAGCCTTTAGAAGATGCTACCACGCATGCATGGTGCCCTTCTTTGCCAAGGGTGCCATCTTGATCAGTCAGATGACATAGCTAAAAGATGACAAAATGAAAAAATGGTAAAGAACAAACTCCACAGAGAGGAGGGAGGGTTGTGAGGACTGATTTCTGCTGTCCCTGGGGAACACGTGTTACAGGTGAGTATCTACGCTTTCTCCGGGAACAAGCAGGAAGTCAATCCTCACATATGGGACTCCCTAGCTAGAGGCTACCGAAAGCCCGTAGAAAAACACAGATGCCCTCGGGGGGGGGGGGGGGGGGGGAGACGTGAGCAGCAGCAATTGAGTCTGCAGATACAGACTACAGTAAGACCCGTGGGTCCAAAGAGAATTAGCACTCTGGTAGCCTGAACACAGAAAGGTCGGAGGATAGGAGTTGCCTAGATCCTGAAAAGATTATGGAGCACAGCCTGGCTGAAGGCACTGTCCCGTTGGGACTCCCTTTCCAGGCAGTAATGAGCTGCGAAGGTATGGACTGAAGACAAGGAGGCGGCCCGGCAGATATCCATCTTTGGGACAGAGTGCAGGTTTACCAGAGGCCACCATGGCTCTGACACTGTGAGCCATTACCCGGCCCTCCAGCGTGAGCCCAACCTGCTCATAGGCTAGGATGATGCAGTTTGCCACCCAGGTGGACAGTATCCGTTTGATCATTGCTTCCCACAGCTGACTGGGGTCATAGGAAACAAAAAGCTGAGATGCTTTGCGGTGGCGCTGGGTACACTGAATGTAAAAGGACAGGGCCCTCTTACAGCCCAAGGTGTGGAGGACGGTCTCCGCCCTACTGGAGTGAGGCCTTGGAAAGGTGGTGGGAAGCACTACCTCCTGGTTGAGGTGGAAAGATGATATCACCTTTGGAAAGAATTTAGGGTGTGTACGTAGTACGACTGTTCTTATAGAATCTGGTATACGGCGCCTCTGCCACTAGGACTTGGAGTATGCTGACTCTGCGAGCGGAGGCCAGCACCACCAAGGTATCTCAGGTGGCAGGTAGCCAGAGGCTCAAAAGGTGGGCGAGTAAGCTGCGCCAACACTACACTGAGGTCCCATTCCATCGCTGGAGGGCGGATGGGGGGGGGGGGGTCACCAAAGGCTGGACCAAGAGGGCCTTGCCTTCAACAGAGTAGTGATGCGCTGACAGGGTACTGAGGTGCACTCTAACAGAATTTGATTTGCATCCGGATTGCGAGAGATGAAGGTACTGTAGCATCAGTTGCTCAAGGCAGGAGAATGGGTTCACTCATTGCTCTGCCCACCAGACCGAGAACCTGTGCCATTGGAAAGCATAAGTCCTCCTGGTGGAGGTTTTACGGGAGGTCAGCAGGATCTCTTCCACTTCTCCCAAGAGGTTGAAGGGGGCTAAGGTCACCCTTTCAGCAGCCATGCCGTCAGTGATAGGGACCCCAGATTGGGTGCAGGAGAAAGCCTTCTTCCTGAGACAAGAGCCCCAGGGAGCTCTCCAGGGGGATCAGAGTCTCCACTGACAACAGGAGTAGCGGGAACTACGGCTGCCTGGGCCATTGTGGAGCCACCAGAATCAGCGATGCCTTGTTGCAAAGTGCCTTGAAGAGAGTTTTGGCAATCAGCAGCATGGGTGGGAAGGCATACATGAGAAAAGCATCTCTTGCCACCTGGGAAAGGTGGGGCTGCCGGGAGCAGAAGCAGGGCAACTGGTAGTTGCCCAGACTGGCAAAGAGGTCCACCCATGGGGTCCTCCAGAGACAGAAGAGCTGAGTGGCTACTCTGGGGTCCAGCTGCCACTCGTGTGGCTGGAGGACTGTGCTCAGTTTGACCACCAGAGCGTTGTCCTGGCCTGGTAGGTATACAGCCCATAGGAGTATTCCCTGACAAACTGTGTAGGAGCAGAGTGTCCTCGCTTTGCTGCAAAGAGTGCAAGACCCCGTGCCCCCCTGCTTGTTCACACAGAACATTGCCATCTGACTGTCTGTTTGGATCAGCACCGTCTGGTGCCTTAGGTGGTGGCAGATGCTTGGAGGGCTAGATATATTGCCCAAAGTTCCAGGAGGTTGACACAGCTGGCTGCCCTTGGCTTGTGGCCAGCTGTCTGGGGTACGAAGTTCTTCATAGTGGGCTCCCCATCCCAGCAGGGAGGCGTCCGTTGTGAGGACTCTTAAAGGGCTTGGGGTTTGGAAGGGCATGCCTGCCTGAAGATGTTGGGGGTTTTGCTACCAAGTCAGAGATTTCACCAGCTGGTGGGTCACCTTTACTCTGTCTTGGAGACAACCTGTGGCCTGTGTCCACTGGTCCCAAAGACACCAGTGAGCAGCCCTCATGTGCAGATGGGTGTTTGGGGTGGACCATGGAGGTCATGAGCCCAACTAGGTGCCATAGAAGCCGAGCTAACACTGAGGGATGGTGTTGCATGTCTGCGGTTAGTGTCTTGAGACAGTCAGCCAGGTCAAGAGGAAGGAAGGCCTTTACCTGAAGGGTGTCCAACCTTGCTCCTATAACTCCAGACATTGTGTCGGGAGGGGATTTGGGGTAGTTTATCATGAACTCCAGACGTTGCAGGACGTAGACAGTGCATGCCATGGCCTGCTGCACCTCTGTGGCCAAGCCTCTTTTTATGAACCAGTCATCCAGGTAGGGGAAGACAAATACCTCCTGGAAAAGGAGGAAGGTGGCCACTACTGCCAGGCATTTGGTGAAGACCCTGGGGGCAGAAGCCAAGCCGAAGGATATTACCCTGTACTGATAGTGACCACCCCCCACCATAAAGCAAAGGTACTACCTGTGGCTGGGGTGAACAAGGATGTGTGTACAGACATCCTTCAGATCCAAGGAACATAACCAGTTTCCCCACTGGAAGTAGGGCAGCAATGTTCCAAGAGAGCGCATCCTTAACTTCTTCACCAGGAACCTGTTCAGGTTTTGCGGGGCCAGGATGGGCCTTAGGCCCCCTGTTCTTTTTGGCATGAGGAAATACCTGGAGTAGAACCCTTTGCCTCTGAGGTGTTGGAGTACTGGTTCCACTGCCTTGTCCTCAAGTAGTATTAACAAAAACCCCCGCACAAGGTAAAACAAAACTGAATCAAACCAAACCCTGGCGTGATAGAAAGGAACCTCTGAAACAATAACTTTTTGTCGGAGTGATCATTCAAAAGAGGGGGGAATCAAAACCCTCCCCTCGCCATGACCACTCCTTTTAATCATTTGAAAAACAGTGTAGTAAATGAAACACTTAGCTTATAGGCTTTCCACGAGCTTAGAACCACCACAGAAATTGTGATGAACGACATGGCACGTTTCGGGTCAGAAAGATTTCTAACCCTGCATCAGGTTGCATGGATCCTGTAGTGATAAAAGCTTCAATGTCCAAAGAACAGAGCATTCAGACCTTTAAAGAATCGGCATGTGACGTAAACGCTTGATCAACACATGATCTTCACTGAAGAACAATCTGACCAATCACACAAAAGTAGGGAACTTACTACAGCCAACGGAACGTGGGGAAACCCTATGAGCCAGGGAATCCCCTATTCCAATTGGTTGGATAGGCAAAAGAGTGACCAATTATATGACAGAAATCAACACGTCAAATTAAATCATGCTGTACCATAAAGATGCGTTCAGACCCGACGGGGAGATCATTCCCAGTTTGTATATCCATCGTTGCTCTAATTTTTGTTATTTAGAGATACGGTCGCCACCCCTAGGATCCGGTGGAACACTATCAAGAACACGCCATTTCAGATGGTCAAAAGCATGTGTTTTTTTCAAACAGTGTTCCACCAAGGGTGCTGTTAAAGTCTTCGTGCGGAGGCGGGAAGCGTGTTCTCCTAGACGGACCTTAATACTTCTCGTAGTGCGTCCAACATAGTACAATAAACATGGGCATTGGATTAAATAGACCACAAAAGTGGAATCACAGGTGGTATGCCATTTGGATCTATAAATAACTGAAGTGTGAACATCTATCCAAAGGGGGCCCAAAAGAGCCAATTGGCAATAGCGACATGAGCCACACGTATAATGACCTGGGTCTGGATGGGCTATAGGAGGCTGGTCAAGAGGAGATGTAGTCTTGACCACCATATCCCGCAAATTAGGTCCTCTGGAATAAGCAATCATAAGATGTTTAATTTGAAAAACAAGGATGCAAACTTAAAATAGGCCAAAAATGATGTAAATGTTTTACAACCCCGGGTATACCACCAATATATGGGAACACCCCTGTGATTTTGTCTTCAGAGAGCTGCTCATTCTGAGATGATCGATGAGGCGTCAAAAGTCATTCTCTATGGGAGAATCGTGCATGCTTGTACGCTGTTCTGAGCAGAGCAGGAGGGTAGCCACAAAGTAATAAACGATGTTGAAGATCTAATACACGTCTCTGAAATTCATCCAATGTAGAACAATTGCAACGAAGCCTAAGGAATTGTCCATACGGAAGATCCCGTTTCAAAGAAACAGGGTGAAAACTCGAGAAGTTTAATAATGTGTTTCGTTGCACTAGTTTACGGTATAGAGTTGTATTTAAACCGTCTGGAGATAATCGAATAGTAATATCAAGAAACTGTATATGAGACTGCTCCATTTGAGCCGTAAACTGGATATTAGGCATGTGAGTGTGTTCAATGATTCTCCAAAAATATCCAGATCACTTGCCGAACCTGTCCAAAGGAAAAAGATGTCATCCAGGAAACGGCGCCAAAATGCCACATGGCAAAAAAGAGGCGATGTATAAACAGAGCTCTTCAAATTGAAACATGTAAAGGAGCCACTGTAGCCCCCATCGCTATACCGAAATCTTGTAAAAAGAAACACTGTCGATATAAAACCTCAGCCTGATTAATATTTGTGTATAGATCTTCTTATATTCGTGACACTGGTGATTTTTTAATGCAGCTATCAACTTGCACTGATTATACATCCTATATATTTCTAGTAACTCTAGATGTTCAGGCACTATACAAGAATATTAATCAGGCTGAGGTTTTTACCTGTCTTTCCACCTTTCCATTGGCATTTCCCCCACGGATTCCAAGAGCTTTTTTGCTTAACCTTCTGGATTTGGTGTTAAAGAATAATTATTTTTATAACAATGTTTCTTTTTACAAGTTTTCAGTATAGCGATGGGGGCTACAGTGGCTCCTTCTATAGCTACCATTTACATGTCTCAATTTGAAGAGCTCTATATTTATACATCGCCTCTTTTTTGCCATGTGGCATTTTGGCGCCGTTTCCTGGATGACATCTTTTTCCTTTGGACGGGTTCGGCAAGTGATCTGGATATTTTTGTAGAATCACTGAACACTCACATGCCTAATATCCAGTTTACGGCTCAAATGGAGTAATCTCATATACAGTTTCTTGATATTACTATTCGATTAACTCCAGACGGTTTAAATACACCGTAAACTAGTGCAACAAAACATTATTAAACAGAGTTTTCACCCTGTTTCTTTGAAATGGGATCTTCTGTACGGACAATTCCTTAGGCTTTGTCACAATTGCTTAGGCTTTGTCACAATTGCTCTACATTGGATGAATTTCAGAGACATGCATTAGACCTTCAACATCGTTTATTACTTCGTGGCTATCCTCCTGCTCTGCTCAGAACAGCGTACAAGCATGCACGATTCTCCCATAGAGAATGACTTTTGACGCCTCATCGATCATCTCAGAATGAGCAGCTCTCTGAAGACAAACTCACAGGGGTGTTCCCATATATTGGTGGTATACCCAGGGTTGTAAAAATTTTACATCATTTTTGGCCTATTTTAAGTTTGCATCCTTGTTTTTCAAATAAACGTCTTATGATTGCTTATTCCAGAGGACCTAATTTGCGGGATATGGTGGTCAAGACTACATCTCTTCTTGACCGGCCTCCTATAGCCCATACAGACCAAGGTCATACGTGTGGCTTACGTCGCTATTGCCTATTGGCTCTTTTGGGCCCCCTTTGGATAGATGTTCACACTACAGTTATTTATAGATCCAAATGGCATACCCACCTGTGATTCCACTTTTGTGGTCTACTTAATCCAATGCCCATGTTTATTGTACTATGTTGGACGCACTACGAGAAGTATTAAGGTCCGTCTAGGAGAACACGCTTCAAACCTCCGCACGAAGACTTTAACAGCGCCCTTGGTGGAACACTGTTTGAAAAAAAAAAACATGCTTATGACCATCTGAAATGGCGTGTTATTGATAGTGTTCCACCAGATCCTAAGGGTGGTGACCGCATCTCTGAATTACAAAAATTAGAGCAACAATGGATTTACAAACTGGGAACGGTCTCCCCGTCGGGTCTGAATGCATCTTTGGAATGGTACAGCATGATTTAATTTGACGTGTTTATTTTTGTCATATGGTCACTCTCTTGCCTATCCAACCAATTGGAATAGGGGATTCCCTGGCTCATAGGGTTTCCCCACGTTCCGTTGGCTGTAGTAAGTTCCCTACTTTTGTGTGATTGATCAGATTGTTCTTCAATGAAGATCACGTGTTGATCAAGCATTTACGTCACATGCCGATTCTTTAAAGGTCTGAATACTCTGTTCTTTGGACATTGAAGCTTTTTTCACTACAGGATCCATGCAACCTGATGCAAGGTGCCACGTTCACACAATTTCTGTGGTTCTTCTAAGCTCGTGGAAAGCCTATAAGCTAAGTGTTTCATTTATTACACTGTTTTTCAAATGATTAAAAGGAGTGGTCACGGCGAGGGGAGGGTTTTGATTCTCCCCTCTTTTGAATGATCACTCCGACAAAAAGTTATTGTTTCAGAGGTTCCTTTCTATCACGCCAGGGTTTGGTTTGATTCAGTTTTGTCCTCAAGGCGGCCTGAAAGTTCCTTCAGTAGAAGGTTCTGGTGAAGGGGGGGGCCTGGGGAGGCTCTCCTTGGAAGAAAAGAGGAGGTGTCTGAGCTAGGTGGAGGAGGTAGTTCTCCCTGACCACCTGGAGTGCCCAGGAATTGGTTGTGATGGCTGGCCACCTGTGGGCATACAGGATCAGACGTCCCCTTATGGGCCACTGTCCTCCATGGGGTAGAGAGGCTATGCCCAAGGAGTCAAAACCTCCCTCCTGGCTGGGCCGGAGCAGACGCATGGAGCTTGGAAGTCTTCTGCTTACAAGGCCTTGCCTAATTCTCTTGGCCTACTGTCCCTCCTGGGGAGGCCTGACAGTGTGGGTAGTTTCTGTAAGCAGCCCCTATCCTCGAGTAAAAGGGTTTCTTACCCAGGTCCTTCCGTCAGGGAGGGGCAGCAATCTTTTTGGAGAGCCTGGTCCTCGTCACAAACTCTGTCTGCAACTCGGCAGCCTTTTCCATCATGAGTTTGCCAAAGAAGTTCTCACCGTAGCATGGGATAATCGACCAATTTATCCTGAATCCATTGCACGAGGTTGGAAGACTGTAGCCAAAGCCTGGCATCAGGCCATGATGCCTGCTGCCACTACTCGAGTCACTGACTCTAAGTAGTCATAGGCTGCCCGAGACACGAATTTGGAGCACTCACAGACGGCTTTGGCCAGGTTCTTGAACCGCTGCCAGGGTTCCTTGGACAGAAACCAGCTGAGAACCTGGTGAGTTTTCGCCAGGTCTCTCAGGTACATGCCCATGTACAGCTGGTATGCCTGGATCCGGCCGATGAACATCAAACCCTAGTAGCACTTTCTGCTAAGGGCATCGAAAGTGCAGGCCTTCCTACCCGGGGGCACCGAGGAGTTATGCAGCCAACTGCGCCTTTTGGAAGGCAGAGCTCCAGTGGATCCGATACATCGAGTTGAGTCACTTGCTCACAACCAGCACTGATGCTGGTGTTTTCCATATACGGAGCATTCGCTGTTCCAGGATAGGTGGAATGGGTACCGTGAGCGATTCCTTCGGAGGAGCCTCGTATTGGCGGATTTCTAGCTCGTCTGAGGGTCCTCCTCTGATTCAGTAGGGAATGTCAGGAACTTTGACATGTCCCGCCCAAAGAGTTGAGGTCCTCTGGCGGGGACCGACATCAGGGCTCGGAGTAAGGAGAGTATGAGGGGCTGCCGCAGTGGCAGCAGATGTTCAGCAACTCCTCATCCTCAGTCTCCCATTCCGAGAAGTTGGTCGAAGACTTGAGGGAAGGCTGGCCCGCGGACTCTGAGCCTGAGAGCCCTGCCCGTGTCCCTCGGAGGCCCCGCGGCTGGTGCCATGCATGCTAGCTGGGGAGGAACTTGGTCCCAAATGGGAGCCAGATCAAGACCTCGGCTGAGGATCGACTCAAGGCCGTATGGTCTCGGGTATCGGCTCGGCCTCCAGGAACATCCTCTACGTCACGGGCCCAGTGGTCTGGGCAGAGGAACCGGTAGTACCGGACAACAATGCCTACTGCTGGTCCATGAAGGCAGACAGATTGCGCTCCAGGGCTGCCATTCTGGTTTAGAGTCCAGAGGTTCCGCAGCCATCGGCGTGGGCACCATGGAACTCTGGCCCTGCGCCCATTCTGCCGAGGGGGAATCCTCAACGAGGATAGGTTCAGGCTTCCGAAGCCAATCTGCAGTCTATTCTTTTCAGGCAACCCTGGAGGACCGATCCCTTGGATGAGCATCTTGGACTGTGGGACCTGGCTCGGGGCTTACCCGACCTGTCAAAACAGTCTAGGGGCGTTGGCTGTGAAGTTTTCTTCTTCTGTTCCCTCGAGGAAGACCCCAACCCCCCCCTTTCTGAGGAGCCATGATGTCAACCGGGGTCTGCAGGCAAGTTACAGGATTCTGTGGCTTCAGAGGGGGCCTTGGCCTTTGAAGCACCAGGGACTTGGGGGGGGGGGGGGGGGGAAAACTTATCGTGCTGCTGCTGACGACTCTTGAGGGCCTTGGTGGACATCGTTTTGCAAAGACTGCATCCTGTGGGGTTGTGGTCCGGCCCTAGGCAGCAGTCATGTGTTATCGGTAAGGGACATAATTTTGGCACACCGATCACACTTCTTGAACCCGCTTGTAGCCATGCGGGGAAAAAAGAACCCCAGTGAGGTCGAAGACCAGCAGTGCTGCCAGCTGGAAAGAAAAGGCACAAAGGCGCCAAGGAGGGAGGAGTGGTCTAGTGGTTAGGACAAGGTACTTCAGGCCAGAGGGCCAGGGGTTCAAGTCCCACCTGGGGACAGCAATCTCAGGCCGGAGGGACTGGAATTTCTAGTCTATAGGCACTCCTTGTGGTCTTGGGCAAGCCACTTAACTCTCCACTGCCCATATTCCCCTGTCAGTATTAGCGTATGTGTCTCATATCCCCTTGTGTTAAATGTATCCCCCAATTGACCGCTTTGATCCGGTGAAAAGTGGGAAAGAAATACAGCTAAATAAATAAAATAAGGAGGAAAAAATGTACGGATCCAGGACTCTATGCAGGGACAGCAGGCTCGGGTGGCGGGAAGAGTACTGGTGCACAACTGGAGAGAGTATGAAACTCGGGTCGAGAAAAAAAATCAACTTTTTCCAGGGGAAACCAGACAGACGTCTGAATGGCTCCGCGGAAAAAAGGAGACTGAGCAAGAAGGCACCCTTGGGCGGGAATGGCACCACGCATGTGTGGTGGCATCTCCCAAAGTCTTTCTTTGAAAGCTGGGGAGATACTTTCGTGAGGGCACCGACGTCGCCCATATGTGAGGACTGACTTCCTGCTTGTTCCCAGAGAAACATTAATGCACTTGACGTGCCGCCACAGACCATTTCTTTGGCCAGAGCAGCACTTAGCTCATGTTTACTAAAGGTCAATGGGTGTTAAGGAATGTTAACATGCCCCTAAATAAGTCTTCTAGGTTAGTCCTACTACTTCATGCCTTAGCTCTTTATATGTTTCAAAGCATATTACAATGAAAAGTGAGCTACAATGGCCAAGAAACATTTACTAAATTAACATGGAGAATAAATCAAATTTGAAGGCATTTCAATTTTGAAAAGCAATTTGCTTAAAGGATGAAAAGTGGCAGATAACAGAAAGATGAAACTACAGAAACTTGATTCAGCCTACCCACTTATGAGGGAAAGCCAGTAATAAGTACCTAAGCTTTCATGATTCCGTTTTTTCACTCCAGTTTTATCCCCTTTTTTAGTTTTCTCTAAAGCTCAATTTATGAAAACTCAATCCTCCAAAAAGGTCCCACAGACTACAGTTGCCCCCACCTACATGCTCAGTTAACTTCCTCCTTGGGTGGCTTATACAGCTGCATTTGCAATGCTCCCCAGCCAGCCAGAGCAGGAGCTGGGCCAGCCCACCCAGCCTTTTACTGTCACTATCTGTTCACTAGTTTAAGCTTCCTAGTAAGTACTACTTTAGATATCCTTTTCATCGCTATCCTCACAAACAGCCCCCTCCTTTCCCTTGAAAATTACCATGCTTCTTTGGGAGATCCACAGTGAATTTGTGCAGGACTTCTCTCGTGTTTCCTTGTAGGGTTCCAAAGAGTGCTCCACTACCATCTATTACAATGAAACCAAACTTGCTGTCATCTGACAAAAGTGCTGTGAGAGCCTGGGGAATGACAAAATTGGACAAGGAAAAATTCCAGCCACCAAACTTCAAGGTATCAATTTAAAACACAACAGTAAAGCTTCCCTATAACGCTGGGCTTCTCAAATCCCAAATGACCCCCATTTTAATACTTACAAATTAACAGGGCCCCAGATAAAACAGCAGAACTCCATTCCCTTTCCCCTCCCATACTTCTCCAAAGCACGAAGGCAACAGCAGCAATAGTGGTAGTAACAGTAGCACAGGGCCCTGTGTGTCAGTGTGTGCTTATGGATCCCAGTACTCTGCACAGGTTTCCAGTCTAACAGGAAGCCCACATGGGTGGAGGGTGAAGGGCCTGTGAATATTTGCTGACTTTCAAGCCTTGAGGTGGCATTAAGCACAACAGTAACAACAACATTTGCAGTTAGCGTATGACCATAACACCCACACTAACCGCAATGCGCTGTCAACACCCACGTTCTGCCCAAACCTGCTCAGTCCCTGTCCAATCACTTGCCACCCAGTCAGAGCAGCATTTTTAGCACAGGGAATGCTTAGTGTGTGGCAAATCCCATGCTAATGGTTAGCACATATTAGTAAACATGCCTCAAAATGTTTAAGATGTTAAACACATTTTTTTCTCAACAGAGTTAAGAGTTGTAACTTTAATGAGGATTGGTGTGAAATGTTATATATAGTGAAATTTCACTTACCGTTAATTTCCTTTCCTGGAATAAATAGACCAGTCCAGACAAGTGGGTTCAGCTCCCCTACCAGCAGATGCTGGAGACCGAGAAAAAAAAAACTACCAGAAGCCTGATTGGCTGAGCCCTGGTAGATATATAGCTGGATCCTAGAGTTTGCCTTCGGTATACTCTGACAAAGCAAAAACAAAATCCAAACTTACGGCCATTGTAGAGCCGGCACAAAAACATTGTGCGATGTCCTAAACTATGTACAAGGAGCAGCTCTTCTTGAGGGGCAGCAGCAGAGCCACCGCTTCAAAACGTAAGCTTTGGTTCCCTCACAGAGCAGCTGCTTGACAGGATACAGAAACAGGTGGGTCCTGGACCGGTCTAGCAGGATTCCAGGAAAAGAAATTAATGGTAAGTGAAATTTCACCTTCCAATTCATCCTGCTAGACCAGTCCAGACAAGTGGGAAGTACTCAAGCTAACTGACCTCCGAGTGGAAGTTACAGCCACTGTGACTGCTCTGGCTCCAAACTGTGCCGCCTCTCAAGCTTGGAAATGAGATGATAGTGCCGCACGACTGTGGACAGGGGGGACCAGGTGGCTACCCTACAAATGTCGAGAGGAGCAACCTGCAAGTGCTCAGCCCACAAAGTCGCTTGACCCCACATGGAGTGCGCCCGGAGTCCAGGGGGCACAGGCTTACCCTAGATTATGTAGGCTGATTCAATGGTCTGGCAAAGCTAACGAGAGATGGTGGACTTGGAGGTCGCGAGGCCCTTGCGAGGGCCAGCAAACAGTACAAAAATGCGATCGGATCTGCAAAAAGAATTTGTCACTTTCAGACAGTGGCAGAGTACTCTGCTGAGATTTACAGCCCAAAGTCCCCTAACTCGGGCATGCACATTGGTCTTTAGAGAAGGCCGAGAGCAAAATAGGCCGATTCAGATGGAAGGACGTAAGTACCTTTGGTAAGAAAGAAGGTACCACCCATACGGATACGTCCTCCGTCAAGAAGGAGAGAAAGGATCTCGGCACAAGAAAGCTTGCAACTCTGAGACCCTTCTAGCTGGGGTTATCGCCACAAGGAATGCCATCTTGAGGGACAAGTCCCGGAGTGATATCGCCTTTGAGAGACTCGAAGAGCGTTCCCATAAGGACCAAGTACAGATCCTAGGGAGGTACGACTGGATGGAACGGAGAGTGTAGCACCTTTGCACCTCTGAGAAACCGGGCCACATCAGCATGAGAGGCAATCAAGTGCCCTCTGATGGGACCACGAAAGCAAGTTAGAGCCGAGACGTGAACCTGGCAAGAGCAGAGGATCAGGTCCTTGTCTAGCCCCTCTTGTAGGATGGCTAGGATCTTAAGGATTTCTGCTAGCCACAGCGAGAGGTGGTGTTGTGGACACCATGACTCAAAGATCCGCCACACTCTGGCATATGCCATTGACATAGCGGGGCATCGAAACTTTAGCAGGGTGGCCATCACTCAACAAGAGTAACCTTTGTGACACAAACTCTGGTATTCAAGAGCCAGGCCATAAGTGCGTGGGGAACGGGGTCGTCCATGGTGATTGGCCCCTAATGTAGGAGACCTTTGCAAGCTCCGAAAGGCAGGGGAGACATCTGGGCTAACTCCACGAGGTCGGCCTTCCACGGCCTCCGGGGCCAGGTGGGTGCCACCAGAATCAATGCGCCTGGGTGCGCCTCAATTCGCCGAAGAACTTTCCTGATCAGCACCCAAGGGAAGAATATGTACAGCAAAATTGATGCCGACCACAGCTGGGCCAACGTGACTAGATCTTGCGACCCACGCTCTCTCCTTTGACTGAAAAAGGCTGGCGCCTTGGTGTTCGTTGCTGACGCCATGAGGTCCATCGTGGGCTGACCCCATACCTGCATTATTTTCTGAAAAGCCCAAGGGGCAAGTTCCTACTCTCTGGGATCCAGAACATGACAGCTGAGGAAGTCTGCTTGTATGTTGTCCACTCCTGCAATGTGTTGAGCCGACAGGGCCTGTAAATGTTGCTCTGCCCATGGGAAAAGAAGAGCCATTTCCGTGGCCACCACCAGACATTTTGTATCGCCTTGGTGGTTTAGATGGGCCACTATCATTGTGTTGTTGGAAAGAACATGGACTGCCCGGGCACGGAGGAGAGGCAGGAAGCGCAACAAGGCCAGGCAAACTGCTCAGGACTCCAGGCGGTTGATGGTCCAGTGGGCTTCTCGTGGCATCCAGGTGCCCTGAGCCAAGCGGTTTATACAATGAGCTCCCCAACCTAAAAGACACGCATTGGTGGTCACCAAAATCCAACATGGAGCCTCCAAGGGGACGCCCTGGAGGAGATGAGGAGACAGGATGGTGAAAGCCACCACCGAAGGCTGCAGCATGATAGAGGATGTGGAAGACGGCGGTCATGGTCCTCAGTCACCAGGGATCAGAGAGAGAGGAGAGATTGCTGCAGATTCCACATGTGTGCTCTGGCCCACATGATGACATCGATGGTAGCAGCCATGGATCCTAGAATCTGCAGATAGTCCCAAACATGTGGGCAGCTCTGCAGTAGAAATACCTTGAGCCGAGATGAGAGCTTGATGAAACGCTCCCGTGTCAGGAAGACACTGCCCTGACAGGTGTTGAACCGCGCTCCTAGGAACTCCAGCCGCTGATATGGTTGTGGACAATGCTCGGAATGGTTGACTACCCAGCCAAGGCTCTCTAGGAAGGAGACCACCTGGGAAACTGTCTTGCAAACCTCTAAGAAGGAATTCGCATGAATGAACCAGTCATGCAGGTAGGGGTGCACACGGATTCACTGTTTGCGCAAAGCCGCTGCTACTGCCACCATGACCTTGGAGAAGGTTTGTGGAGCCAAGGCCAGGCCAAACGGCACTGCGCAAAACTGAAAGTGCTGACCCAGGATGGCAAAGCGCAGAAAACACTGCTGGTCATCCCGGATGGGGATTTATTTATTTACATTCTCTTATATACCGCACTATTCTGCATCAGTGCGGTTTACATTGAACAAACTGAAATTACATTGAACAGGGCATTATAACTTGGAGATAACTATTTTACAGGGAACATGGGCTATGGAGGGTTAAGTGGCTTGCCCAAGACCACAAGGAGCACCTGTGGGACTAGAAACCCCAGTCCTTCCGGCCCAAGGTTGCTGTCCTCTAGTGGGATTTGAACTCCCGACCTTCCAGCCTGAAGTACCTTGCCCCAACCACTAGGCCACTCCTCCACTCCGGAAGTATACTTCTGCCAGGTCGAGTGAGGCGAGGAACTCCCCCTGGCAGAGCACATGAATCACCGACCGAAGCATCTCCATTCAGAAATGTGGTACTCGAAGGCTCCGACTGACCTCCTTGAGGTCGAGGATTGGCCGAAAGGAGCCGTCCTTGGACACCACAAAATAGATGGAGTAACGACCAGGCCCTCTCTCTGAAGGAGGGAACTGGCCAAATGGCATGCAAAAGGAGGCGATGGATGGTGAAGCAAATGGCTTCCCTTCTCTGGGGTGCCCTGCAGGGTGAAATGAGGAAGGCATTGTGAATGGGCCGTAGACTCTCGAGAGCATAGCCCCGGGAAACAATGTCGAGGACCCACTGATCGGAGGTTATGAGAACCCAACTGCTGAGAAAATAGCGTCAACTGCCCTCCTACTGGTGGCGACGTCCAGGATGGGCCCCCCGTCCCATCAGTGGAAAGATTGGGCAGCGCAGGAGAATTTAGCTGGGGCTGCATAGAAGTCATTTCCTTTGCGGGTGTCTCAAAAGGGCTGTGATTTCTGATCGAAACGGCAGGACGAAGCTGGTGTCGACTACAGGAGTCACGAAATTTGGAAGGTACGTCGTGTGGACGATGAATAGAATTACTGCAATGAATGGTGTGTGGATGACTTCGGTGTATCTTCCAGTCAATCCTGGGGCTTGACTTCACCCAGGTCTTTGACCAGCTTGTCAAGGTCTTCGCTGAAGAGAAGCTGACCCTTAAAAGGCAGCGTAAAGAGGCGCATCTTTGAGGCGGCATCCGTTGACCACTGACAGAGCCAGAGCCATCGACGAGTCATGGTGACTGCTGCTACTGACCGTGCCGAGATACACAGCAGATCATAGAAGGCACCCGCCATGAAGGCTGTGACTGATTCCAAGCGTGCCAACGCTGGATCCTCTGGTAGGCGCTGAATCCAGCACAACAGGGCCCGGGCTGCTAGACGTCCACAAACCGAAGCACTGAGGAAGGAGCCAGAGCTATGGCAGAAGTTGGTCTGTGGTATGAGGACACTTGCGTACCTTCCTGCTCAAAACTGGCCGCCGCACCTGTGTGATATGCAAGCCATTTGTCCATATCCACTGGTGACCAGAGACAGTGTTGGCCCAAACGGCAAGCCATGTGTAACAAGGTATCCAGGGAGTCCCACTCCTGAGACACCATCTTTTGAAGCTCAGGTGGAAAAGGACAGGCCCTGGAGGGCTTCAGAACGCCCTGCAAGATGGGATCAGCCTGCGATTGCACCTGGGGCTGCTGCTGTTCGGGAGGATCAACGAGGTGTAAGGCGTCCACTACTTGGGAAATTAAGAGCCAGAAGGTCGTCCTTGCGGAACAGATGGATATTTTGCGTACCGTCCTGGTCATTGGCAGAGGCCTCCGAGGGTGACCATTCACCATCCTCACAATCGGAGGCTTCCACACTCCCGTCAGCTGAAAAAATCTCCTCCCCTGGGACCAGAATATCCAGTCCCTGAGACCCAAGACACCTCCTTGGGAGGGTGGCTGCCTTCTTTAGGAGCATTATCTACCTGAGGACGTTTCCGGTACACCAATGCAGAGTGTATTGTGGTTTTGTAGGTGGAGAAAGATTCTGAACCAACCACAGCACCAGAGGGACCACGCCTGCTTGAAGAGGGCTAGGAAATGGGAATCTTGATCTTTAGAAGGCGCCTCCTGGGGCAGCAGTGTCTGTAACAGAGGGACTGCAAGCTGGGGCAGAAGGAGCGGTGGATCCAGAACTGCTTCTGCTGACAGACTGGATTCTAAGGTCCGCAGGGATTGGCAAATGCAGAGAAGCCCTCTCTATTAGAGTTGGATATCTCTCCAGGGTGAGACATCCCCTATCCCTCAAATCTTTATGTTTTCAGTTGCACACAATGCATTTTTGTAAGGAAGAAAGCATCTTGAAAGTAAGAGGAGCATGTTGCCAGCCAAAAGAAGCAGCTTTGCTCAGAGAAGCAGCTCCGCTCAAAAGCAGACAAAAATTAACCGTCAGAGCCTGACATGACCAGCAGACGTTTCCCTCACTTATTCTAAATTCAGAAGATGTCCGCTGAAATCTGAGGCACTGAGGAGGGAGCCGGTGCTATGGCAGAAGTTGGTCTGTGGTATGAAGCCACTTGTGTAGCTTCCTGCTCAAAAAGGGCAGCCACCACTGTGCCCGCATGGCTGAGAAGAAAAGAAGATGGCTGCTGCACTGTCTGCCTACAAGGAAAGAATAGGCCAGCAGGAACTGACTGAGGCAATAGCTGTGGATTGAGCCGTAAACCACCCCTGTCTGTACTACAAACACTGAAGAGACCGTGCTTCGGTAGGGGAGAGAGGTGTGTCTCAAAGATGAGCGGTGGGACCAAGGGGAGATGCAGGTGGAACTCACTGTGCTTGTTCCATATGCAGCAGCAGCAGCAGCAGAGCAGGGGAGCCAAGGCAGACGCAAACGAAGGCTGACATCAAAAACTGATGAAGTAGAAGAGCTTTTTAGAGTACTGAAAGCGTCTACTGCCGCTGGCCTACCAGATCCTAGTGACTCGGAGCCAGACTCCCCCTCGTTTAGAGGGAGCTCATCTAGCCCTCTTGACCAGGAGCTCAAGCAAAGCACTAAGGACTGGAACTGGGCATTCCAGAGGGGCACCTCCTGTGCGCCCTAGAAGTATCCAGCTAAAAAGTAAAGGGGATTGAAGGATACCCCTATGAAGAAAGGCTAGAAAGGTTAGGGCTCTTCAACCTGAAAAAGAGACGGCTGAGGGGAGATATGATGAGGGGAGATATGATAGAGGTCTATAAATTAATGAATGGAGTGGGACGGGTAAACGTAGATCGACTGTTTACGTCATCAGAATATAGAAAGACAGGGACATGCAATGAAGCTACAGGGTAACCTATTTAAGGCTAATAAGAGAAAATATTTTTTTCACTCAATGTGTAATCAAACTCTGGAATTTGTTACCAGAGGATGTAGTAAAAGTTGTTAGTGTAGCTGGGTTTAAAAAAGGCTTGGACAAGGTTCCAGAGGAAAAGTCCTTAAACCATTATTAAAAGAGACCAAGGATATCAACTGCTTGACCCAATACAAGCATTGTGGAACCTGTGTCTTTTGGGGAAACAGCTAAGTACTTATGACCTAGATTGACCACTGCTGGAAACAGGATACTGGGCTTGATGGACCTTGGTCTGACCCAGTATGGCATATCTTATGTTCTTATGTTCTAAAAGGAACCCTGAAGAGAAAAATAGGCTAGCACCATCATCTGCTGAAACCAGAGAAAATACTGAAGGCAATCTCTAGGGGTCCAGCTAGATATCTACTAGGGCTCAGCCAATCAGGCTTCTGGTAGTTTTTTTCTCTGTCTTCAATATCTGCTGGTAGGGGAGCTGAACCCACTTGTCTGGACTGGTCTAGCAGGATGAACTGGAAGGATTAATTAATCTCTGTATTGATAGGCTTTTATTATTCAGTAATTATCCCTATTTGTACTTTTAACTGCTTACTCTCTGATCCTTTGTTTGGCTAGAAGTGGGATATAAATGTCTTAAATTAAATTAAGATTCACAAAGGAGATCCAGAGAGAGGGGGAGCAATCCTATTTTTGCAATTCCATTTGGCGTCTGAACCCGGAACTGCTATAAATGTATCCTATGCTTTCATAGCTATAAGTAAATAATTCATAGCAGAACTTCACTAACCTCAAAGTCTCTACAGATATTTATTTATTTAATAAACATTTTTATACCATGCTTTCCAAAGATCAAGAGCGGTGTACAAGGAACAAGGTATGAAATGCATGGAAATGCAAGTTCATTTACATAAAACTTGTAGAACTATATACATATAAAAATTATATTATATAAAATATAAATTATAATTTATATTATATAAAATATATAAAGATTACATGCATTACACATACACAACTTATACACATGCCCTGTACAATTTTCAAAACAATTTACCCTCTTAAACTGGCTGTCTGAAAAGTGACCTCTCTCAATCATCCTAAGAGTAAGTGTGCCCTACCACACTACATATACTTTCACCCACTTCTGGAGGATATGTTCATAGCAATGCATTTATATCATGGGAAAGAAAACCTTATGCCAAATCAATCTTCACATTTGTGGATGGTACTTTCTCCATGGACAGAAGGAGAAGTCCTAAGGACAGACTAGATAGGCCATGTGGTCTTTTTCTGTCATCATGTTTCTATGTCACTGACAGAGCCCCACATAGGAAACCTCTCCCAGCTTCTTCTAGAAGTTTTTAAGAGTGGCTCCATAGCAAATGTGTGCCTATTCCCACCTGTTGCACCTCATCTCCTCACTCTAATAACTAGCTAAGCCATAAAGCATAGCTACTCACCTGTAACAGGTGATCTCCGGGAACAGCAGGAATTTAGTCCTCACATATCGGTATCAACGGTACCGACGGAGCCTGCGCGGGAACGCTCCCCAGTGTCCAATTAGAAAGCTTTTGGGAGCATCCCACAGCACCTGCGTGTTGCCTTCCTGCCTTTTCCAACTGCCTCTCTCCAGTTGCGTTTTAAAGCTGAGACAAAGAGAGAGAGAGGGAAAGGAAAAAGATAGAGAGATATAACCCCTAGGGGAGGTGGGTGGGTTTTGAGGACTAAATTCCTGCTGTTCCCGGAGATCACCTGTTACAGGTGAGTAACTATGCTACCTCCAGGAGCAAGCAGGAATGTAGTCATCACATATGGGGACTCCCTAGCTTTAGGTGCCAGGGAGAGACCCCAGAAGTTGTGTGTCCCTGAATAGGGCTCCACTTCCCCCCATGGATCTCTGGCATCCTAACAGGGATGGCGGGTAGGAGTTGATTAGGTATGGAACAGGTGCTGGAGAATAGCCTGACCAAACAAGGCATCCCGGCAGGAGTCCTTGTCCAAGCAGTAATGGGCTGTGAAGGTATGAACAGAGGCCCAAGTGGCTGCTCGACAGATGTCAATGATAGACACACAGTGCAGATGAGCCATTGAGGCTGCCATGGCTCTCACATTGTGAGCTGTGACATGGCCCTCCAGAGAAAGGTTCTTACTCTGATAGGCGAAGGAAATACACTGAGCAATCCAGTTAGACAGTGTTCTCTTGGAGACTGGAAGTCCCAAATGAGAAGGATCAAAAGCAACAAAGAGTTCAGAGGACTTTCTATGTTGTTGTGTTCTTTGTAAGTAAAAGGCTAAAGCTCTTTTACAGTCCAAGGTATGAAGATTCTTCTCTGCATTTGATGCATGAGGCCTGGGGAAAAAACACAGGTAGGTAAACCACTTGGTTCAGATGAAAAGGCGAGACCACCTTTGGCATAAAAGTGTGGATGACTCCTAAGGACTACCTTGTCATGATGGAACCTTGTATAAGGTGGATCAGCTACTAGCACTTGCAACTCACTAATGCGGCGTGCTGATGTGATTGCAATGAGAAAGATAACCTTCCAAGAAAGGAATTTCAAGGAGGTAGTAGCTAAAGGTTCGAAAGGTGGCTTCATGAGCTGCCCAAAAACTAAGTTTAAGTCCCATGCCACCGGTGGTGGCCTAATGAGAGGCTTAGTTAGAAGAAGGCCTCTCATAAATCTTGCTATAAGAGGATGAGAGGAAATAGGCTGTCCATTTAGAGGCTTAAAGGAAGCTGCAATAGCACTCAAATGGACTCTTATTGAATTAGTCTTAAGACCTGCATTGGATAAATGAAGGAGATACTCCAGCAATGATACACCATATGGTAAACCTTTTCCACTTGAAAGCGTCTTGTGGAAGGTTTCATGGAAGCAAAAAGAATCTTTTACTTGCTGAGGGAGATTAAGATCATGGAGATCTAGGCCTTCAGCAACCAAGCCCTGAGATGCCGAGACTGGGGATTGGGATGCCATAACATTCCGTCCTCCTGAGATAGGAGATCTGGAGCAGACCCTAACTCCAGGGAAGGAGCTTGAGAGAGATGTAGAAGCAGAGCGTATCACACTTGCCGTGGCCAATGTGGAGCTATGAGAATCATATGGCCTCTGTCTCACTGAAGCTTGAACAGGGTTTTGGAAATCAGGGGAATGGGTGAAAAGGCATACAGGAAGTCTTGACCCAAGTAAAGGAGGAAAGCATCCCTGGCCTGAGCCCCCTGAGCCGGAATTCTGGAACAGAACTGGGGAAGTTTGGCATTCCACGGACTTGCAAAGAGGTCTATGTCCGGGGTTCCCCAAAGTTCAAAAGTCCTGGCCACCTGGTCTGCATGCAGAGACCATTCGTGTGGAAGCAGAACTCAACAGTCTGTCTGCCCAAGAGTTTTGAATGCCTGGAAGATACACTGCCAGAAGATGAATCTGATGCTCTCTGGAGAAGGCCCATAGTCGCAAAGCTTCGTTGCAAAGCGACAGAGAGCCTGTTCCCCCCTGCTTGTTCACATAGAACATGGCTACTTGATTGTCCGTATGAATGAGGACTGTCTTGTAGCTAAGCAGGGTGTGGAACACTCGCAGAGCAAGGAAGATTGCTCTGAGCTCCAAGAGATTGATATGTAGATGACTCTCCTGTGGAGACCAGGTGCCCTGGGTGGAGAGGTCTTGCAGATGAGCTCCCCAAACCATTGGAGAAGCATCTGTTTTGAGAGTTGCTTGGGGTAAGGGTTGTTGAAAAGGGGACTCCAGCAACAGGTTTTGAGTGGACTTCCACCACTGGAGGTACAAAATAAGGCGACTTGTGTTTGCTATTTTGTCTGACAGGCATCCTGATGCCTGGGTCCACTGAGTAGATAAAGTCCACTGGGCTGCCCTCATATGGAGGTGCTTGAAAAAACTTTACAGCTTTACTTATCTTGCTTGACTTCAGCCAATGAGGAATTCAAAAGACACAACGTGCCACGTTTCAAGCCCTCCAACAGTCACCGGCTCTGCATCAGGTGAAAAGCTAGAATCCCTTAAAAAATGGCTTTTACTTCGATGAACACAACGGTCCGGTTTTAAGAGATGGCGTGTGACGTCAGACGCACGTAAAAGAATCTGATAGCCAATCAAAAATGCCTGCTGTTCAAGCATTAAAACTTGGGAACACCCACTGACAGGGAATCCCAATGACAATAAGATACTTTCTGCTCACAATAGTGTATGCCATTCGACAGAGCCATTCAGACCCCGGGGGGAAACAGTACCCAAACGAAATATCCATTAATGCTCAGTCCGTTGCAATTTAGCAATGCGGTCCCCTCCTCGGGGATCCAGTGGAATGAAATCAAGCACCCTCCAGCGTAGTTGTTGAAACAAATGATCCTCCTGTAAACAGTGGCTGACCATGGGCGCCGACATTGTTTTAGTTCTCAAACGGGACGCATGTTCCCCCAAGCGAAGTTTGACAGCCCGGGTGGTCCGGCCAACATAGTGCAATCCACATGGACAAATAATCAAGTACACAACATAAGATGAATTGCAAGTAGTGTGCCAATTTGAACTGTAGACAATTGATGTAGACATATCCCTCCAGCTGGAACCAGTCAATGCCATATCACAGTAAGTACATGTGCCACAGGTAAAATGGCCAGGGTTAGCATGAGATAAGGAGGGGCGATCCGAAGGCCAGGTAGATTTCACAATACGATCTCGGAGATTAGGCGCTCGTGAATAAGCCACCCGAAGCCGCTTGTTTGCAAAACAGGGGTGGACAGACAAAACCGGCCAATAGCGGCGCACAATAGCCACCACTTTTGGAACGCCCACCAAATATGGGAAAATGCCGGTAAAGTCATCATTCTCGGAGGTAACAAGAGGAGAGCGGGGGAAAAAAAACAACCACTCTCGGTGTATTCTTCTCCATTTTTTCAGTTTGTGCCTTTCTGGCGTCGTTTTTTAGACGATGTATTTTTTCTGTGGTCTGGCTCTCAAGAAGATTTGGAGAGTTTTGTTAGTTCATTGAACGCACATTCCCCACATATTCAGTTTACTGCAGTATTTGACAAACAATCTATTCAGTTTTTGGATTTGACGATTTTTCTGTCAACTGAGGGGCTTACCACTACTTTGTTCCGCAAGCCTGTTCAACGGAACACTCTGCTGCAATTTTCAAGTTTCCATCCTGCACCGTTGAAACGTGGTCTTCCATTTGGCCAGTTTTTGCGCCTTCGACGCAACTGTTCATCGTTGGAAGACTTTTATCATCATGCGTCTGATTTACAGAAGCGGCTATTATCTAGGGGATACCCTGTTTCAGTTATTAAGAAAGCCTTTAAACGGGCTCGGTTCGTTCACCGAGAGTGGTTGTTTTTTCCCCGCTCTCCTCTTGTTACCTCCGAGAATGATGACTTTACCGGCATTTTCCCATATTTGGTGGGCGTTCCAAAAGTGGTGGCTATTGTGCGCCGCTATTGGCCGGTTTTGTCTGTCCACCCCTGTTTTGCAAACAAGCGGCTTCGGGTGGCTTATTCACGAGCGCCTAATCTCCGAGATCGTATTGTGAAATCTACCTGGCCTTCGGATCGCCCCTCATCTCATGCTAACCCTGGCCATTTTACCTGTGGCACATGTACTTACTGTGATATGGCATTGACTGGTTCCAGCTGGAGGGATATGTCTACATCAATTGTCTACAGTTCAAATTGGCACACTACTTGCAATTCATCTTATGTTGTGTACTTGATTATTTGTCCATGTGGATTGCACTATGTTGGCCGGACCACCCGGGCTGTCAAACTTCGCTTGGGGGAACATGCGTCCCGTTTGAGAACTAAAACAATGTCGGCGCCCATGGTCAGCCACTGTTTACAGGAGGATCATTTGTTTCAACAACTACGCTGGAGGGTGCTTGATTTCATTCCACTGGATCCCCGAGGAGGGGACCGCATTGCTAAATTGCAACGGACTGAGCAACAATGGATATTTCGTTTGGGTACTGTTTCCCCCCGGGGTCTGAATGGCTCTGTCGAATGGCATACACTATTGTGAGCAGAAAGTATCCTATTGTCATTGGGATTCCCTGTCAGTGGGTGTTCCCAAGTTTTACTGCTTGAACAGCAGGCATTTTTGATTGGCTATCAGATTCTTTTACGTGCGTCTGACGTCACACGCCATTTCTTAAAACCGGACCGTTGTGTTCATCAAAGTAAAAGCCATTTTTTAAGGGATTCTAGCTTTTCACCTGATGCAGAGCCGGTGACTGTTGGAGGGCTCGAAACGTGGCACGTTGTGTCTTTTGAATTCCTCATTGGCTGAAGTCAAGCAAGATAAGTAAAGCTGTAAAGTTTTTTCAAGCATTTAATGATTAAAATGGAGTGACCGCGGTGGGGGACGGGTGACAGTTCCTGTATCCTCTGATCGGCTACTCCGACAAAAACGAAAAAGAAAAAGAATTGCACTTTTGGGTTTTAATGATACACACGGAGGTTTGAAGCTTGGGTTATATATTTTTTGATTTGGTATTTCTCTGCCTTGAGCTGGGTAATTTCTTTGCTCATATGGAGGTGAGCATAGGGAACCATATGTACAGTAGATGCCATGTGGCCTAGTAGTTGTAACATTTCTCGAGCAGTTAGATGAGGCTTTAGCACTGCTTGAGAAGCTAACTGCACCAAGAGAGGCTGTTGCCAAAAAAGCATCTTTCAGGAAATGGAAAAAAGAGCCAAACGACGAAACCTGGAAACAGCACAAGCACTGGCAAGTCAAATGCAAGGCACTGATAAAGCAGGCAAAAGGGAGAATTTGAGAAGAAGCTTGCTGTGGAAGCAAAAAGGCGAAATTAAGATTTTTTCAAGTACATTCGTAGCAAAAAACCTGTGAGAGAATCAGTTGGTCCATTAGATGATAGAGGAGTTAAAGGGGCACTAAGAGGCGACAAGGCGATAGCGGAGAGACTGAATGAATTCTTTGCTTCGGTCTTTACTGAGGAAGATGTAGGGATGTTACCCATGACTGAAGTGGTTTTTAAATGTGTGGAGAATTGAAGGAAATATTGATACATCTAGAAGATGTATTACAACTATTAGATAAACTGAAGAGTAGCAAATCACCTGGGCCGGATGATATACATCCAAGGGTGTTGAAAGAACTGAAATATGAGATTGCAGACCTGCTATTAATCTGTGAACTATCATTAAAATAATCTCTAATACCTGAAGCTTGGAGGATCGCCAATGTAACACCAATTTTTAAAAAGGTTTCCAGGGGTGATCCGGGAAACTACAGACCGGTGAGCCTCATGTCAGTACCGGGAAAAATGGTAGAAACCATCATAAAGAATAAAATTACTCAGCATGTAGATAGTCATGGACTAATGGGAGACAGCCAACATGGCTTTAGACAAGGAAGATCTTGTCTTACTAATCTGTTGTGTTTTTTTGAAAGTGTGAATAAACAGGTGGACAAAGGTGAGTCGGTTGATACAGTGTATCTGGACTTTCAGAAAGCCTTTGACAAGGTCCCTCATCAGAGACATTTGGCAAAACTAAAGAGTCATGGGATAGGAGGCAGTGTACTACTGTGGATCAAGAACTGGTTAAAAGATAGAAAGCAGAGGGTTGGGCTAAATGGCCAATTTTCCCAATGGAGAAAGGTGAATAGTGGTGTACCCCAGGGATCTGTGCTGGGTCCGCTGCTTTTTGACATATTCATAAAGGACCTGGAAAGTGGAACGAGTGAGGTTATCAAATTTGCAGATGACACAAAACAATTTAAAGTTGTTAAAACCCAAGAGGATTGTGGAAAATTGCAAGAGGATCTTGATAAATTAGAAGACTGGGCATCAAAATGGCAGATGAAATTTAATGTGGACAAGTGCAAAGTTATGCACCTAGGGAAGAACCACCCAAACTATGGTTACACAATGCAAGGTTCCACATTAGGAACCACCACCCAGGAAAAAGATTTAGGCGTCATTGTGGATAACATGTTAAAACCCTCGGCCCAGTGTGCAGCGGCAGCCAAGAGAGCAAATAGAATGCTAGGTATCATAAGGAAAGAAATGGAAAATAAAACAAAAGATATTATAATGCCTCTATATCGTTCCATGGTGAGACCGCACCTTGAATATTGTGTGCAATTCTGGTCGCCGTATCTTAAAAAGGATATAGCGATTTTAGAAAAGGTTCAGAGAAGAGCCACCAAAATGGTAAAGGGGATGGAAGGATACTCCTATGAAGAAAGGCTAAAAAGGTTAGGGCTCTTTAACCTGGAAAAGAGACGGCTAAGGGGAGATATGATAAAAGTCTATAAATTAATGAACGGAGTGGAACGGGTAAACGTAGATAGATTGTTTACCTTATCAGAATATAGAAAGACTAGGGGACATGCAATGAAGCTACAGGGTAAACTATTTAAGACTAATAAAAGAAAATATTTTTTCACTCAACGTGTAATCAAACTCTGGAATTTGTTACCGGAGAATGTAGTAAAGGCTGTTAGTGTAGCTGGGTTTAAAAAAGGTTTGGACAAGTTCCTGGAGGAAAGGTCCATAAACCATTATTAAGAAGGGACCCAGGATATCAATGCTTGAACCAATACAAGCATTGCGGAACCTGTGTCCCTCGGGGAAACTGCTAGGTACATATGACCTAGATTGGCCACTGTTGGAAACAGAATACTGGGCTTGATGGACCTTGGTCTGACCCAGTATGGCATATCTTATGTTCTTATAAGCAAAGGCAACGGGCCTGGGGAAGATAGGCCCTTCCCCTTGTGGTATCCAGAAGAGCTCCTATGAACTCTAAAGACTGAGTGGGAGTCAGACTGGATTTTGGGATGTTTATTACCAGCCCTAAATACTGAAGGATACGCATTGTGCAGGATAGAGAAGTCCTGGCCTCTGACTCTGTTGGGGCTCGAATGAGCCAACCGTCTAAGTAAGGGAAGACGAATATCCCTAGAGTGCGGAGAAATGCTGCTACAACAGCCATGCATTTCGTGAACACCCTTGGTGCTGAGGCCAGGCCAAATGGAAGCACCCTGTATTGGTAGTGCTTTCCCTGAAAAAGGAACCGAAGGAACCTTCTGTGAGATGGATGGATTAGAACATGGGTGTACGCATCCTTGAGATCTACAGAACAAAGCCAATCCTGACTGTGAAGGTATGGCAGCAGAGATCCGAGAGAAATCATTTTGAATTTCTCCTTGACAAAGAATTTGTTCAATTCTCTGAGGTCTAAGATAGGTTTGTAACCCCCTGTTTTCTTTGGAATAAGAAAATAAGGGGAACAGAACCCTGTACCCTGTTGGAGGGGTACTTCTTCTATTGCCCCTTGGGCAAGAAGGATAGCAACCTCCTGACCTAACAGGTTGATGAGAGAGTTCGGAGAATTGAACTGCTTTACTATTGTGGGAGGGGGCATGCTTGAAAAATGAAGCTTGTACCCCTCCTTTATGATGGAGAGTGTCCAATGCTCTGCTGTTATTTGCCCCCATCTAGGGGCAAAATAACATAACCTTCCTGGAATGGTGGAAGGTTCTGGTCCCCCCAGAACCAGGAAGGCTAAGTTCTCTAGATAAGAGTCAAAGGCCCTGTGGAGGCTGAGCCTGCTGGGCCGGTTGAGGCCTAGCAGCCTTTACTTTCTTTTGTTTGGGTGGTTAGAACATAAGAACATAAGATATGCCATACTGGGTCAGACCAAGGTCCATCAAGCCCAGTATTCTGTTTCCAACAGTGGCCAATCTAGGTCATACGTACCTAGCAGTTTCCCCAAGGGACACAGGTTCCACAATGCTTGTATTGGTTCAAGCATTGATATCCTGGGTCCCTTCTTAATAATGGTTTATGGACCTTTCCTCCAGGAACTTGTCCAAACCTTTTTTAAACCCAGCTACACTAACAGCCTTTACTACATCCTCCGGTAACAAATTCCAGAGTTTGATTACACGTTGAGTGAAAAAATATTTTCTTTTATTAGTCTTAAATAGTTTACCCTGTAGCTTCATTGCATGTCCCCTAGTCTTTCTATATTCTGATAAGGTAAACAATCGATCTACGTTTACCCGTTCCACTCCGTTCATTAATTTATAGACTTCTATCATATCTCCCCTCAGCCGTCTCTTTTCCAGGTTAAAGAGCCCCAACCTTTTTAGCCTTTCTTCATAGGAGTAGCCTTCCATCCCCTTTACCATTTTGGTGGCTCTTCTCTGAACCTTTTCTAAAATTGCTATATCCTTTTTAAGATATGGCGACCAGAATTGCACACAATATTCAAGGTGCGGTCTCACCATGGAACGATATAGAGGCATTATAATATCTTTTGTTTTATTTTCCATTCCTTTCCTTATCATACCTAGCATTCTATTTGCTCTCTTGGCCGCCGCTGCACACTGGGCCGAGGGTTTTAACATGGTATCCACAAGGACGCCTAAATCTTTTTCTTGGGTGGTGGTTCCTAATGTGGAACCTTGCATCGTGTAACCATAGTTTGGGTTGTTCTTCCCTAGGTGCATAACCTTGCACTTCTCCACATTAAATTTCATCTGCCATTTTGATGCCCAGTCTTCCAATTTATCAAGATCCTCTTGCAATTTTCCACAATCCTCCTGGGTTTTAACAACTTTAAATAGTTTTGTGTCATCAGCAAATTTGATAACCTCACTCGTTATTCCACTTTCCAGGTCATTTATGAATATGTCAAAAAGCAGCGGACCCAGCACAGATCCCTGGGGTACACCACTATTCACCTTTCTCCATTGGGAAAATTGGCCATTTAGCCCTACCCTCTGCTTTCTATCTTTTAACCAGTTCCTGATCCACAGTAGTACACTGCCTCCTATCCCATGACTCTTTAGTTTTGCCAAAAGTCTCTCATGAGGGACCTTGTCAAAGGCTTTCTGAAAGTCCAGATACACAATATCAACCGACTCACCTTTGTCCACCTGTTTATTCACTCCTTCAAAAAAACATAACAGATTAGTAAGACAAGATCTTCCTTGTCTAAAGCCATGTTGGCTGTCTCCCATTAGGTCATGACTATCTATATGCTGAGTAATTTTATTCTTTATGATGGTTTCTACCATTTTTCCCGGTACTGATGTCAGGCTCACCGGTCTGTAGTTTCCCGGATCACCCCTCGAACCCTTTTTAAAAATTGGTGTTACATTGGCGATCCTCCAATCCTCAGGTATTAGAGATGATTTTAATGATAGTTCACAGATTACTGATAGCAGGTCTGCAATCTCAAATTTCAGTTCTTTCAACACCCTTGGATGTATACCATCCGGCCCAGGTGATTTGCTACTCTTCAGTTTATCTAATAGTTGTAGGACATCTTCCCGATGTATCGATATTTCCTTCAATTCTTCCACACCTTTAAATACCACTTCAGTCGTGGGTAACATCCCTACATCTTCCTCAGTAAAGACCGAAGCAAAGAATTCATTCAGTTTCTCCACTATCGCCTTGTCGCCTCTTAGTGCTCCTTTAACCCCTTTATCATCTAATGGACCAACTGACTCTCTCACGGGTTTTTTGCTACGAATGTACTTGAAAAGGTCTTTATTTCGCGTTTTTGCTTCCGCAGCAAGCTTCTTCTCAAATTCTCTCTTTGCCTGCCTTATCAATGCCTTGCATTTGACTTGCCAGTGCTTGTGCTGTTTCCAGGTTTCATCATTTGGCTCTTTTTTCCATTTCTTGAAAGATGCTTTTTTGGCAACAACAGCCTCTCTGACCTCAGCTTTAAACCATGCTGGCAATTTTTTTGACTTCCTTCCACTTTTCTTAAAGCGTGGAATACAGCTGGTCTGGGCTTCCAAGATAGTATTTTTCAACAACACCCAAGCTTGATGTACGTCTTTAACCTTTGCAACTGCTCCTTTTAGTTTTTTCTTAACTGTTTTCCTCATTCTATCATAGTCTCCCTTTCGAAAGTTAAGGGGTAGTACTGTGGATTTCCTTACTATCCCTCCTCCACTAATTAAATCAAAGGCGATCATGCTATGATCACTATTGCCAAGTGGCCCCAACACCCTTATCTCTTGCACTACATCTGGTGTTCCACTAAGGACTAGGTCTAATATTGCTTCCCCTCTGGTCGGTTCATGAACCAGCTGCTCCAAGAAGCAGTCATTTATTTCATCTAGGAACTTTATCTCCCTAGCATGTCTTGTTGTGACACTGACCCAGTCGATGCCGGGGTAATTGAAATCACCCATTATTATTACTGCACTGTAACTCCTGCTAGCTTCCCTGATTTCTTTGAGCATTTCATCATCCATTTGTTCATTCTGGCCAGGCGGACGATAGTACACCCCCACTGCCATCGCCTTCCTTGCTGACTTTTCCTGGCAAGCTGACCTGCAGAACGTCCCTGCTGAACATAAGCAGAATACATTTTTCTCTTTTTAAAAAAGAATGGTTTCTTGAACAATTTTCTTCTAGCAGGATCAGCAGTGGACTTGGATAATCTATCCAAGGTGGAATTTTCAGCATCCATTTCATTGGCTTTTTCCTGCCAATCTTTACCAAACAGGTTCTCACCAGTACAAGGGATATTTCCCAATTTGTCTTGTACCCAGAGCTCTAAATCAGATGCCTGGAGCCAAGCAATTCTACGTGCACCTATGGCCATAGCCGAGGTTCTGCTTATGTACTCAAAGCAGTCAAAGGCTGCACGGTTGGAAAAGTTTTAAACATCTTGGGCATGTTTGACCAAAGTGAGAAAAGCCTGTCTTTTATCCTCAGGAAGAAAAGGACAAAGCCTCTATATCACCTGTGACCTCCTTCAGGAACATTCCCATACAGAGACTATAGGAACTGATCCTGGCAGAAAGCATGGAAGCTTGGAAGACCCGATGTCCAAAAGCATCCAGGGTTCTGCACTCACGTCCTGGAGGATTAGAGGCATGTCTTTTTGCACTCTTGATCCTTCTCATAGCTGAATTTGTTACCGGAGGATGTAGTAAAGGCTGTTAGTGTAGCTGGGTTTAAAAAAGGTTTGGACAAGTTCCTGGAGGAAAGGTCCATAAACCATTATTAAGAAGGGACCCAGGATATCAATGCTTGAACCAATACAAGCATTGTGGAACCTGTGTCCCTTGGGGAAACTGCTAGGTACATATGACCTAGATTGGCCACTGTTAGAATACTGGGCTTGATGGACCTTGGTCTGACCCAGTATGGCATATCTTATGTTCTTATGACTCCACTACAATAGAGTGGTGAGGAAGCTGAGTCTTATGGAATCCAAGACAAGGAGGGACTTGATACATAGTATCCAGTCTACGAGAATGAGGAGAGGTGGTAAGAGGTTGTGGCAAAGTTAACCATTTTGAGCATGGGGGAGGTGAACAGCATAAGGAATTCACCTTAATCAAGGGGCCTCTGTTAGGTGTGCAGGGTCAAAAGGCCAGAGCCACAGTTCAAAGGCAGAAAAAAACCCAGCTGGAACAAGTTCCAGGAAATGCTTGACAGTGTAAGGATAGATTGCAAGCACGAGGACAAAAACCCTCACTCTAATAATTGCACTTAATGTCCTGATGTCAGAAGGCAGGGGGATTACAAACACCTGGGAGAGAAATAGGTGGGGTTGGATCCCAGTGAGTATAAACCGGGGTTAAATTATGGAGAGAGTAGAAGGAGCTGGAAGAGGAGTGATTGGAGAAGCAGTAGAGGACAGTCTTCAGAGTAGCAAGGACGATGGAATGCTGGAGAAACCAGAGCAGGTGCTAACTTCTGGAGACAGGCTGAGCTACCCATTGCTGAGAAAGGTGATTTCCCTGAATCACGTTTGCAACAAAGGTGGGAGCCAGGAAGGAGAGAAGCTTTCAGGCCACCAGAGAGGTTGTCAGCAGGGCACTCCAATCAAGTGGGTGAGTCAGAACCTATGGAATTCGGAGAAGAAGGGTCAGAGCTAGGGGCAGAAGAAGATATGTTGATGGATTGTTCTTTATGCCAAGCTCTAGACAAAGTGTCTGAAGAAAGGCCAGCCTGGAAAGAACTGTTCCTCTTGCTGAAGTAACCTCAGAGCTATGCAGTGAGAAAGTAAATTCCTGTGTGTTTTGAAAGGAGCATAAGCTAATGAAGTAAGGCTGTGATTCATGCTTCTGTGTCAGCTGTGTTGAAACTCTACAATGGAGAAAAAGAGTTAATTAGCTGCTAGAAGAGTTTGTGCTTTGCTCCTGTTTATAAATAGAAGCCTGCTATAAGAGTCTTGAGGACACTGTGAATGCTTATTTCATAACCTAAGTTTGGTTCTTCACCTGGAAGTGCAGCCTAGAGAAAATTATGGCTGAGTGAAGATAATTTTGCCATAGAAGAAGTTTGTTTTTCTATTGCTCTGACAAAGGACAATAAGAAAAGTGGCATCTGGTTATATGTGAAAAGGCTAGCTTCTGCAGTGAAGAGGACTTTAAAAGCCAATAATATTGAGTTCTGTTTGTTTTGCCACCAACCTGCTGAACCTTAAGCAAAAATCCTATAATTTAAAATTCTGTAAATGGTACCAGGAAGCTGATCTGTTCCTATTGTGTTCAAAATAAATTCTTTTTCTGTCATAAGCCTTACCCTTGGTTTAACACGACTACAATCCTTCTACTTAAAGCATAAATATAACAGCTGATAGAAGAAGGTTCTCAACCACCACGCCCTCAACAACTAGAAGACTAGTGGGTTATGGTGTTGTGCTTGTGACAAGGTGTTTCCCACATCTCATGAATGGGTAAGGTAGCTGCCCCCTTAGGAGTTTTAGGATATTGTAGAATTTCCAACTTCTTGGCCCTTGGCTCTGTTTCAGGGGCCACAGTAATGGACAGGCCTCGAGGCACCTCCCTGATAAAATCTTGGAAGGAAATATCCTCTGAAGGCGACATCCTGCGTTTAGGGGAGGAAGGTTCCTCTGGGAGAAACATTGCTGCATCGACAGAACTGTCAGAATCCTCAGATTCTTCTGAGGACTCGAAGTATCGTCTGTCCAGATGCTCTTGAAGAGCCCGATACCCGTACCGACCAAAGTCGGTACCGGGAGTAACCGGTACCGGAGGTCATCGGATGACTGGGTACCGGCAAAGCAGACACCGATGTTGAAGCTATCGGTACCGGTACCGGAGGCCGGAGTCGGTACCGGTAAAATTGTCTGTCGCGGTTCCGAGGGCTTCGATGCCGCAAGGAAAGCCGCCAGACTGCGTTCCATAGCCAGAACTCTCTGGTCTATCGACGCTGCCAATGCCTGGATGTCGGTACCGGAGGAGACCACCGGTATCCCAGAGCATGGCACCAGTAGTTCTGCTGAGGTCGAGGCCTCGAGAACATCCTGGAACCCCGATAATGCTTTGGAAGCCGAAGCCTCCCGCCGGGGTAGTTTTTCCAGTGTAGAATCCTCGTGGGCAACGCCAGAGGCATCTCGATGCTTAAAAGGAGATCTACCCTTCGAGGACTGGCTGGATTTATGTTTAGTTACCTGAGATCCACGGGAGGAAGAAGCAGCCCTGGAAGACATCGATGCCACCGAAGCTGCATCAGAGGGAAATAGGGTACTGAGCTTAGCAGCTCGGTTCTGCTGACCTCTTTTAGACATCATGGCGCAGGACATACAATCCGTGATGGTGTGGTCAGGACCTAAACATTTTAGACACCATTCATGGGTGTCTGTGACGGAAATGGTACCGCCACGCTTGGTGCACTTTTTGAAAACTGAGGCAGGTTTCTCCATGGAAAGGAAATGTTTTTGGGCCTAAGGCCCAAAAAGGCGCATGCACTAGAAGAAAAAGAAAAAAAGAGAATATATATTTTTTACAGAAATAAGAAAAAAACGGCGGTACCGGTAGAGCATCGAGGAAGGCAGACGCGACCACAAAAAAGAAAGAAAGAAAAAAAGAATTCTTCTGCGGTGACAGGAACACGACCTGCTGGCTCCGCGGAAAAAGAAGAACTGGAGAGAGGCAGTTGGGAAAGGCGGGAAGGCAGCACGCAGGCGCTGTGGGATGCTCCCAAAAGCTTTCTGATTGGATGCTGGGGAGCGTTCCCGTGCAGGCTCCGTCGGTACCGACGATACCCATATGTGAGGACTACATTCCTGCTTGTTCCTGGAGATATAATGTTTTACTTATCTGAGAGCTTTTACTTACCTGGGGGCTTTCTTCACGCATCCCCAACAAATCTAGTTTATAGCATACTTTTAACATAGAAGCCATGTACTTTTCCAGTAACCCTCTCTAAAGTTCTTCCATCTTTGTCCCTGCTCTATCCCTCCTCCCCCTTCTCTCACCCTCCCCTTCACTATCCAGCAGATCTTCCTTCTGCCCCATTCCTTAATTAGGAAGAACCTTCAAGTGGGCACTGTAAGCAGTCAGCTTTCCCCCCTCCCATACTAGACACTTCTCTCCCATCCACATCATTCACTCAATACAGCACGTCCATACTTACGGCAATCACTTATCACTAGTATCATTCCTCTCCTTCCAGCAATCAAACCAAAAGCTTATGTCCACTAATAATACCTGTAAAAGAGGATAGTCTGCACAACACTCCTGTTTATGTTTTAAGTGCCATCAAGTCAATGCTGACTCCTAGCAACCCAGCAGCCCCTGGGTTTTCTTGGCAAGATATGACTGGAAGTAGATTGTCAGGCCTTTTCTTCCAAGGCAATGGAGGGTAAAGCATAGTTACTCACCTGCAACAGGTATTCTCCAGGGACAGCAGGAATCAGTACCGACTGAGCCCACACGGAGCAATTCCCCAGCTTTCAAAGAAAGTCTTTGGGATTGCTGTCATGCATGTGTGGTCCTCTTCCCGCCCAAGGGTGCCATCTTGCTCAGTCAGGTCCCTTAGCTCGAGCCCTACCAAGCAGATGGCAAGGGAAGGATAAAAATCCAGCAACTCATCAGGGGAGGTAGGAGGGTAGTGAGGACCGATTCCTGCTGTCACTGGAGAACACCTGTTACAGGTGAGTAACTACGCTTTATCCAGGAACAAGCAGGAAGTCAGTCCTCACTTATGGGACTTCCCAGCTACAGGCTACCGAACCTGTAACCAAAAAATGCCTCCGCGAAGGCATGAGCAGAAGCCGATGCCCGAAGTAGCCAGAGTCCTCGGTTCCCCTGGGCGAAACGCTCAGTAGCCGTCAAGAAGGGTCGGAGGGCAAGAGTTGCTTATACCCTGAACAGATTACAGAGTACAGCCTGGCTGAAGGCACTATCCCGGCGGGACTCCCTCTCCAGGAAGTAGTGCGAGGCGAAAGTGTTCGCTGAAGTCCAGGTTGCAGCCCGGCAGATGTCCATCAGAGGCACTCAGCGCAGCGAAGCTACCGAAGCCGCATTTGGCTCAGATGCCGTGTGCAGTGACCAGCTGATCCAGTGGGGCGCTCACCTTCACGTGAGCGAAGGCGATGCAGTCTGCCACCCAGATGGAGAGGGCAAGTTTTGTGACTGCCTGCCCCAGACGATTGGGATCGTAGGTCACGAAAAGCTGGCCACACTTGCAATGAGGCTGGGTGCGCTGCAGATTGAAGGCAAGAGCTCTCTTGCAGTCAAGCGTATACAAAACCACCAATGCCTGGTTAGCAATGGGGTCTCGGGAAGAAGGTTGGCAAGACTATCTCCTGATTGAGACGAAAATCCGAATCAACCTTTTGCAGGAATTGGGGTGGGTACAGAGGACCACCCTGTTCCTATAGAACCTGGTGTAAGGGGCTTCAGCCATGAGAGCTTGGAGCTCAATGACTCGGTGGGCTGAGGTCAAAGCCACCAGGAAGATCACCTTCCAGGATAGATGCCGAAGTGAGCACATTGTCATTGGTTTGAAGGTGAACGCAAAAGCTGCATGAGCACTACATTCAGGTCCCATTCCACCATGGGAGGTTTGGACAGCAAAAGGCCCTGCATAAAGCAGAGACCAAAGGCTGCTCCAAGAGGGGTTTTGCCCTCTATGGGGAGGTGATTCGCCAAGATGGCACTCAGGTGTACCCTGACAGAGTTAGACTTCAGCCCCTCCTTCGAAAAATGGAGAAGGTACTGGAGGACCCACCGAGTGGGACACGAGAAAGGGTTGATCTGAAGCTCGGAGCACCAGACTGAGAAGCGTCACCATTTGAAGGCGTAAGCTCGTCTCGTCTAGTCCTTCCTCAACACGAGAAGGACCTCCTCCGGGAAGTCTAGTGTGGCTAGGGTGACCCATTCAGCTGCCAGGCTGCAAGGGACAATGCAGCCAGGTTCGGGTGTAGCACCCGCCCATCCTCCTGCATTAGCAGGCCTGAGGCACAGCCCCTGGGAACTGGAGGCTCGGACACGAGCCAGAGCAGAAGTGGGAACCACGGTTGCCGAGGCCACAAGGGAGCGACGAGTATCATCGACACTAGTTCCCACTGAGCTATGTGGAGGGTCCTCGCAATGAGAGGAGTGAGAGGGAACATGTAGAGAAGCCCGGAGGTCCAGCTCAAGAGGAATGTATCCCACGCCTTCCTGCTCGGGTGCTGGACTGAGCCGCAGAAGCAGGGGAGCTGTGTAGCGGGGGAGCTGTGTGTTCGCCAGGCTGATGAACAGGTCCACGGTCGGGGTCCCCCACCGATGGAACAGCCAGTTGGTCACCTCTGGGTCCAGCGGCCATTCATGAGGGCAGAGGGTCCTGCTGAGTTTGTCCACAAGAACGTTCTCGTGGCCCGGGAGGAAGACCGTTTGTAAGGTCATCCCTCAACAGAAGGCGAAGGAGCAGAGGAGGCATGATCCTGTGCCCCCCCCCCCTCCTTGTTGATGTAGATCACCACTCGATTGTCCATCTGCATGAACACCGACTTTCCTTGGAGATGGTCCAGGAAGGCCCTCAGGGACCACCGGAACGCCCGAAGCTCGAGCAAGTTTATCTGCTGTTGAGACTCTTCGGATGACCAACGTCCTTGCATGCACAGTGCACCACAGTGGGCTCCCCACCCCAGCAGGGAAGCATCCCTTGTCAGCACTAGTTCATGCTGTGGGGTCTGGAAGGGCAGTCCCTGGAGAAGGTTGCGGGGGTCCTGCCACCAGTCTCAGGACCTGCAAAGGTTGTGGAAGACCGGAATGGGGTCTCTGAGGTGACCGGAGGCCGGACTCCACTGAGTACTGAGGCACCACTGGGCTGTCTGCATGTGCATGCGGGCATGTGGAACCACATGGACGGTGGAAGCCATGTGCCCCAGGAGGCACAGTATAGTCTGTGCCGTGACCAGAGTGTTGCTCTGGTCCTGGGTCGCCAAGGCTTGGGGGTGAGCCACACGGTTTGCTGGTAGAAAGGCGATCGCCCGCTGAATGTCGAGGTGCGCACCGATAAAACTCCAAAGCTTGTGCTGGTTCGAGGTGGGACTTGGGGTAGTTGACTAAGAAACCTAGACGCTCGAGGTGGAGGATCGTGCGTGATGCCACCAGGCGGGCTTCCCTGGCCGAGGGACCTGTGACAAGCCAGTCGTCAAGGTAAGGGAAGACTGGTACACCCTGCCGTCTGAGGGAGGCGGCGGCGGCTGCAGAGAGGCACTTTGTGAAGACCCGCAGAGCAGATGCAAGTCTGAAGGGGAGCACCCTGTATTGGTAATGCTCCCCTTGCACCCTGAAGCGCAGGAACTGACTGTGCTGGGGGTGAATCAAAATGTGGGCGTAAGCGTCCCTGAGATCCAAGGAGCATAGCCTTAGAGGAAAGGCAGCAGGACGCCAAGTGACAGCATTCTGAACTTCTCCCGCACCAGAAACTTGTTTACTTTTCGGAGGTGCATCTGTACCCTCTCGACCACTCACTGGGCAAGAAGGTTGTCTAACTCCTGCTGTAGAAAGGTCTGGTGAGTGGAGAGTTGAGAAGCCTCCGCTGGGGAGAAGAGAGGGGAAGCCTGTCCAGACGGAGACCGTAGCCATCCCGGACTCCTCGAAGGACCCAAATGTCTGACGTAACGGACGCCCAATGAGGGGCAAAGGACGACAGGCATCCCCCCCACTGGCTGCAGTGCTGCCAGGGGCGAAAGGCTACGCTGCTAGCATCAAAAACCCTGGGCAGGCTGAGGCGGTGCCAGTGTTTGGGCCTTGGGCCCTTTTGGCTTGTGATGACCGTGGGGCCCAGACTTTCCCTGTGTCGTGGTGGTCGGCACAGGAATGGGTGGGTACGGTGGGTAGCCTCGGTAGGGTAGGTCCTTCCAAGGAAAGAGCGGCTTCTTAGTTTGCTCTTTTTTCCAAGGGAGGGAGGAGATCTTGCGCGAGAGGCAGGTTTGGGTGACGAACTCCATTTCTATTTCGGCAGCCTTATCCTCCATCCGTTTACCGAAGAGCTGCTCACCAAAGGCAGGGTACATCTAGGAGCTTTTCTAGGACCCACTGCTCGAAGTCTGAAGACTGGAGCTATACCTGGCATCGGGCCCCAATGCCAACAGCAGACACGAGTCAAGGAATCTATCGTAGGCGGCACGGGACAGGAATTTTGAGCACTCCGCGATGGACTTCAGAAGGGTCCGGAACTTACTGAGGGGTTCACCCACGAGGCCCACGGAGAAACCCCTGAATTCCTTGGCTAGGTCTCGCAAAAACATGCCCATGTACAATTAGTATGCCTGAATACAGCATGAGAGCATGGACCCTTGATAGGTCTTGCAGCCTAGGGCGTCAAGGACTCTCGACTCCCTGCCCGATGGAACCGAAGAGTGTGACTTCAGGCTCTTTTGTTTTCTCATAGCCGATTCCACCAGCATGAAGGTGTGGGGGGAGTTGGGTTTTCCTGAACCCGCAACCACACTGGACCCTGTACATCATGTCGAGGTGCTTGCTCACAATGGGGACAGAAGCAGGGGTCTCCCACATGCGGAGTAGCAACCTGGACAGAATGGGGGGGAACTGGAATAGTAAGATTCCCAAGGCAGGGACTCGTACTGCAAAATATAGAGCTCTTCAGCTTGAGGCTCCTCCTCAGCCTGAGTAGCCAGGTTGAGAGCCCGTGCCATATCCCATACAAATACAACCAAGGAGGTGTCTTCGGGTGGCCAACGCCTCTGAAAGGCGGACGGGGAAGGGTCCGACGGGAGGACAAACAGGAGAAAGGAAACCAGCACACTCCACGTTCGAAAATCAGTTTTGAAAATGCTCAGCTGTGTAAATATACTATTGGTTTCAATTGATAAGCACACTTTTTTGCACCCTACAAGGGATAGACAAATTTCAACTGTACCCACTGAGGAAGGAACAAGCTGGCGAAACACTGCTGGTATTGGGGTTATAATAAAAGTCTATTCTGAACTTGAGTGTGTGTGCCGATTTCCTTCTCCTGTTGGTCCTGTCTGGTTGTGCTAGGATACATGATTCTTTTGGACGCCACTCTGCCGGGGAGGACAGGGAATGCCTCTCCGAGGACCATTCGCTCAATTTGGAATCGGACAGAAAGGAGGGGGAGCTATCGCCTCTTCAGGAAGCACCAGAGGCAAGAGAGGATGCAGGAAATCCGCCTATTTCGTAAAGAGGAACTCCCTGCCCTCAATGCGCAAATTATGGAGGCCCTTCATTTTTCTGTTCCTACAACACAGGAAAGCTCAGGATCCATCTAAGCTACAAGCGGACCCCATCATCGTGGGTATTAAGAAACTATCCAAAGCCTTTCCTTTCCCTCCTGAATTACAGCAAATGGTTTCCTGGAGTGGGGCTCTCCAGATGTCTCTCTATGCTCCGCTTGGTGACTGGGCCAGCATTATCTATGGGCCCGAGGACCTGGACCAGTGGCTACGTTTTCTAAAGGTTGATGCTTTAGTGACTTCTGTTATTAAACATACAACCATCCCAGTTGAGGGCGGCACCGCTCTTCAGGATCAGACCAATCGGAAAGTTGAGGGTCTCCTGACAGCTTTTTCCTCATCCTCCCTGTCACTTCAAGCCTCAGTATGTGGCGGCTTAGCTGCACGTGCCCTGCTGCACTGGATACAGGCACTCCCAGAGGATCCTGCTCTCGCCCATTTAGAATCTATCACGGCGTTTGTAGCGGATACGTTTTATGATCTACTTCGTCTGTCCGTCCACTCGGTGGCAGTGGCCACAGTTGCTCGACGTTGGCTTTGGCTCAGCTATTGGAATGAAGATGCCACCTCCAAAGCTCATCTTGCAAAGTTCCCTTTAAGGGCAAGCTTCTGTTTGGAGAAGATCTGGACAAACTGGTCCAAGGTTCGGGCGAGGTCAAGGTCAAGCTCCAACGGTTGCCAGAAGGCAAGCCAAATCAGGTTCTTGCCGTTCCATGGCTACACCTGCTCCCTCCTACTCCTATAGGGGGCAGTTCAGAGACACGCTGCTACAGGTTGGGTAGATCTACCTCTTACTCCACCAAGACTAGTTCTAAATCTCAGTCCTTTTGCAGGATCCGTCACAGAGACACCTTCACCTCTACCAACAAGCCTGCAGGCACAGCTAGATCCTCCCACTGACAGGCTCAGGGTCCATTCTGGGGTGCCACTTGTGGGTGGCCGCCTACAACTTTATTCCCACGAATGGACCTGAACGTCGTCAGACAAGTGGGTCCTCATATGCTCTAGAGCAGCGTTTTTCAACCACTGTGCCGCGGCACACTAGTGTGCCGTGAGATATTGTCTGGTGTGCCGTGGGAAAAATTCCAATTTCATCCGTAACATGTGGCCTCGGCTCACAAATTAGGGTTGCCAACCGGCAGGTTTTCAGCCGGCCTGGCCGGTTTTTCCATGGCCAGGCCGGCTGCCAGCACAGTTGTAAAACCGGCCATTGAAAAGCCGGTTTTTTGCTCTAGCCGCAAGATCGGGAGCGGCCAGAGCAAAAAACCGGCTTTTGTGCCGAAGTCCGCGGCGCGAACGCGATCGCGATTCCCTATAGCAGTGCAGCCGCTGGTTCTGCTTTGTACAGAGCAGCGGCTGCACTACACTTACATTGAAAAGTAAAGAGAAACTGTGTCAGGAACCCTCCGATCATGCAGAGCCCGAGGAAGTGATGTCATGGGGGCGGGCTCCTCACAGGCTGTCTTTCCTTTTCAAATTAACTTTAGCTGCAATAAAGTTAATTTGAAAAGGAAAGACAGCCTGTGAAAAGCCCACCCCCATGACATCACTTCCTCGGGCTCTGCGATGACCGGAGGGCTCCTGACACAGTTTCTCTTTACTTTTCAATGTAAGTGTAGTGCAGCCGCTGCTCTGTACAAAGCAGAAGCAGCGGCTTGGGCAGAGGGTGTGTGTGTGTGTGTGAGTGAACCAGCAGTGGAGGGGGGGGGGTGGTGTGAGTGAACCAGCAAGGGGGAGGGGGGGTGCTGTGAGTGAACCAGCAAGGGGGAGGGGCGGTGGTGTGAGTGAACCAGCAGGGGAGGGGGGGGTAAGTGAGTGAGTGACCCAGCAGGAGGGGTGAGTAAGTGACAGGGGGGTGGGTGAGTGAACCAGCAGGGGAGGGGGGTTGGTGGGGACCAGCAGGGGCGGGGGGGTGGTGTGAGTGTTTGATTCCTATTCAAGAGAATTACTTTATATATAGTCAATATAGGCACAGAGGTAAATTTTTTTAACATTTTCTAATGGTGGTGTGCCTCGTGATTTTTTTCATGAAAAAAGTGTGCCTTTGCACAAAAAAGGTTGAAAAACACTGCTCTAGAGCTCACGAGGCTTGTTCCACATTCTTTCCTTATCTCCCCCATACAAGGCATCAGAAACTCCTGAACATAAGAACATAAGATATGCCATACTGGGTCAGACCAAGGTCCATCAAGCCCAGTATTCTGTTTCCAACAGTGGCCAATCTAGGTCATATGTACCTAGCAGTTTCCCCAAGGGACACAGGTTCCACAATGCTTGTATTGGTTCAAGCATTGATATCCTGGGTCCCTTCTTAATAATGGTTTATGGACCTTTCCTCCAGGAATTGTCCAAACCTTTTTTAAACCCAGCTACACTAACAGCCTTTACTACATCCTCCGGTAACAAACTCCAGAGTTTGATTACACCTTGAGTGAAAAAATATTTTCTTTTATTAGTCTTAAAATAGTTTACCCTGTAGCTTCATTGCATGTCCCCTAGTCTTTCTATATTCTGATAAGGTAAACAATCGATCTACGTTTACCCGTTCCACTCCGTTCATTAATTTATAGACTTCTATCATATCTCCCCTCAGCCGTCTCTTTTACAGGTTAAAGAGCCCTAACCTTTTTAGCCTTTCTTCATAGGAGTATCCTTCCATCCCCTTTACCATTTTGGTGGCTCTTCTCTGAACCTTTTCTAAAATTGCTATATCCTTTTTAAGATACGGCGACCAAAATTGCACACAATATTCAAGGTGCGGTCTCACCATGGAACGATAGATATAGAGGCATTATAATATCTTTTGTTTTATTTTCCATTCCTTTCCTTATCATACCTAGCATTCTATTTGCTCTCTTGGACGCTGCTGCACACTGGGCCGAGGGTTTTAACATGGTATCCACAATGACGCCTAAATCTTTTTCCTGGGTGGTGGTTCCTAATGTGGAACCTTGCATCGTGTAACCATAGTTTGGGTTGTTCTTCCCTAGGTGCATAACCTTGCACTTGTTCACATTAAATTTCATCTGCCATTTTGATGCCCAGTCTTCCAATTTATCAAGATCCTCTTGCAATTTTCCACAATCCTCTTGGGTTTTAACAACTTTAAATAGTTTTGTGTCATCTGCAAATTTGATAACCTCACTCGTTATTCCACTTTCCAGGTCATCTATGAATATGTCAAAAAGCAGCGGACCCAGCACAGATCCCTGGGGTACACAACTATTCACCTTTCTCCATTGTGAAAATTGGCCATTTAGCCCTACCCACTGCTTTCTATCTTTTAACAAGTTCCTGATCCACAATAGTACACTGCCTCCTATCCCATGACTCTTTAGTTTTGCCAAAAGTCTCTGATGAGGGACCTTGTCAAAGGCTTTCTGAAAATCCAGATACACAATATCAACTGACTCACCTTTGTCCACCTGATTATTCACTCCTTCAAAAAAACATAACAGATTAGTAAGACAAGATCTTCCTTGTCTAAAGCCATGTTGGCTGTCTCCCATTAGGTCATGACTATCTACATGCTGAGTAATTTTATTCTTTATGATGGTTTCTACCATTTTTCCCGGTACTGATGTCAGGCTCACCGGTCTGTAGTTTCCCGGATCACCCCTGGAACCCTTTTTAAAAATTGGTGTTACATTGGCGATCCTCCAATCTTCAGGTATTAGAGATGATTTTCATGATAGTCCACAGATTACTAATAGCAGGTCTGCAATCTCGTATTTCAGTTCTTTCAACACCCTTGGATATATACCATCCGGCCCAGGTGATTTGCTACTCTTCAGTTTATCTAATAGTTGTAATACATCTTCCCGATGTATCGATATTTCCTTCAATTCTTCCTTTAAATACCACTTCAGTCATGGGTAACATCCCTACATCTTCCTCAGTAAAGACTGAAGCAAAGAATTCATTCAGTCTCTCTATCGCCTTGTCGCCTCTTAGTGCTCCTTTAACCCCTTTATCATCTAATCTACCGACTCTCTCACAGGTTTTTTGCTACGTATGTACTTGAAAAGGTCTTTACTTCGCGTTTTTGCTTCCGCAGCAAGCTTCTTCTCAAATTCTCCCTTTGCCTGCCTTATCAATGCCTTGCATTTGACTTGCCAGTGCTTGTGCTGTATCCAGGTTTCGTCGTTTGGCTCTTTTTTCCATTTCCTGAAAGATGCTTTTTTGACAACAGCAGCCTCTCTGACCTCACCTTTAAACCATGCTGGCAGTTTTTTGGGCTTCCTTCCACTTTTCTTAAAGCGTGGAATACAGCTGGTCTGGGCTTCCAAGATAGTATTTTTCAACAACAGCCAAGCCTGATGTACGTCTTTAACCTTTGCAACTGCTCCTTTTATTTTTTCTTAACTGTTTTCCTCATTTTATCATAGTCTCCCTTTCAAAAGTTAAAAGGTAGTACTGTGGATTTCCTTACTATCCCTCCTCCACTAATTAAATCAAAGGCGATCATGCTATGATCACTATTGCCAAATGGCCCCAACAACCTTATCTCTTGCACTAGATCTGGTGTTCCACTAAGGATTAGGTCTAATATGGCTTCCCCTCTGGTCGGTTCATGAACCAGCTGCTCCAAGAAGCAGTCATTTATTTCATCTAGGACCTTTATCTCCCTAGCATGTCCTGACGTGACACTGACCCAGTCGATACCGGGGTAGTTGAAATCACCCATTATTATTACTGTGCTGTAACGTTTGTTAGCTTCCTTGATTTCTTTGAGCATTTCATCATCCATTTGGTCATTCTGGCCAGGTGCTCGATAGTACACCCCCCACTGCCATTGCCTTCCCCCTTTTACATGGAATTTCAATCCATATAGATTCTACAGCAGATTTTGTTTCCTGCAAAACTTTAATCCTTTCTGACTCAATGCCCTCTCTAACAGAGAGCAACCCCTCCACCAATTTGATCAGCTCTATCATTACGATATTGTTTGTACCCAGGTATCACAGCGTCCCACTGGTTGTCCTCCTTCCACCATGTCTCTGATATTCCAATCATATCTAACCTTTCATTTAGTGCTATATATTCTAACTCTCCCATCTTATTTTTTAGACTTCTAGCATTTGCATACAAGCATTTTAGAGAATGTATTTTATTCATATTAATTTGGCTATTGTTAGACATGGGTATTTTAGGATCTTTAAGCTCTGTCTGCTCCATACTTGAGGGCATTTGGGCTACTTTACTCTTTTGTGGAACCTCTCTGCTTTTGGTAGTATCCTTCAAAGATACATTCTTCCGAACCATCCGCTCTTGGGCGACTGTCGGCTTTCCCCTAATATCTAGTTTAAAAGCTGCTCTATCTCCTTTTTAAAGGTTAATGCCAGCAGCCTGGTTCCATCCCGGTTCCATCCTGGCCGCAAAGATGATTCTACACTGCCTGCTTCAGCTCCTGGCAATCTGCCTAGTCCCTGTTGCAGAAACAGGTTCTGGACACTATTCCATCTATTTTGTTGTTCCCGAAAAGGATGGTTCCTTCAGGTCTAATCTGGACTTGAAAGGCATCAACAAGCATCTCCATGTCCCATATTTTTAAATGGATACACTCAGATCAGTCATTCAGACAGTCAGGCCCAGGAGTTCCTGGCATCTCTCAACTTCACTGAAGTTTACTTTCACAACCCTATTCACCCAGCTCATCAACAATACCTGCGCTTTGCAATTCTGGGGCAGCATTATCAATTCAAGGCCTTACCGTTAGACTTGGCCATGGCACCCCACGTCATGGTGGTAGCAGCAGCCACTCTTCATCAAGGTATCAGGGTTCATCCTTACTTGGACGACTGGCTCATCAGAGCAAAGTCTCATGAGGCAGTTGCAACAATGGCTCAGGTGGTCACCTTTCTGAGTCGTCTCGGCTGGGTCATCAATCACGCAAAGAGCTGTTTACACAGTCTACTCAGTCTTTAGAGTTTCTCGGGGCTCTCCAACACACGGGCGGATCATATCTACCCTTACCCGGAACAGATGCGAAAAGCTTTTCACAAAGCTTCAGCACTTTCTTCACTGTCAAGCTCCCTCAGCTGTGATCCCCTGGGTTCAAGCCCACATGCACCTGCTTCAACAAGTCCTCTTGTCACATTGGTCTCCCTGTTCCCAAGATTACCAGGTACGTTTGCCCCTCCCAGTGGGGGTGTGCTGCAGCCTCAGATGGTGGCTCTCTCGTCACAATCTCTTGCAAGGGATCTCTAGAGACTCCACGCTGTGTGCCCGTCACTATGGATGCCAGCCTGTTGAGCTGGGGAGTTCACTCTCTGGGACAGATGGCACAAGGTTCCTGGTTGGCGCAAGAATCCTCCTTGACAATCATCTTGAGGTTCGTGCAGTAACACTAGCGCTAGTTGCCTTTCAGTCTCCTTCTGCATTGTGCAATCCAAATCCACTCAGACAATGCAACCCAGTGGCTTACCTGAATCGCCAAGGAGGCCCCAAATGTCCAGGGGTAGCCTGGGAGATGGCCCTCTTGGCGCAATACATTGTGGGAGTGGAGAACGTTCACGCGGATTTCCTCAGTCGTCATCTCCTGGACCCCAGGCAAGTGGGAACTTGCTCCGTGGGCATTCTAGATCATTGTGAACTGCTGAGGCCGGCCAAAAGTAGATCCAAAGGCCAGTGTCTCCAAAGCCAAGGCCCTTCAATTCTTCAGTTGGAGGAAGCTGACCTCTTGCGATCCCGATGCCCTGGTCCAACCCTGGCCTCTGGATCAGCTTCTTTTTGCGTTTCTTCCGTGGCTGCTGAATGGCAGGCTTCTCTGTCGGATCGCAGACCACTCCAGCCATGTCATCCAAGTAGCCCTGGACTTGCCATGTTGCCTGTGATATGCCGATCTCATTCTCATCTTGCTGGCAGCTCCTTTGCCCCTAGGCACATCCTTCAGGAAGGCACTAAAAACATCTTTTCCAACTAGCCTACAGCCAGCCACCCTAAACAAGTACTAAGTGTAACTTATAGCTATCACTTAACACTTATATCCTAGTGTTGAGGGAGGTAGCTATCTGTTCTCCTATGGCCCCCACCCAAGTTAAACTGTCCTTCTGCTCTTTCACTCTGGTTCATACCACTCTTCTCCCATGTGGTGTCCCTCAGGGATCAGTCCTGGCCCCTCTTTTGTTTAATCTTTTCCTTGCACCTCTTGCCCTCTGTATTCAACAATAAGGTCTCAGCTTTTTTCTACGACGACATTATCTTGCACCACACCAACCCCCTTCACCTGGATCTCTAACTTCCTGCCTCACCCTTGTAGCGAGCTGGCTGTCCTCCAACTGCCTTCACCTCAATCTAACTAAAACTTCCTGTACCTGGTTCACTTTTGGGAGTCCCTGCCCCTCATCTGCACCCTCTATTGGTACCTTCACAATTCCTCTTGTTTCCTCTTTTCGATATCACGGGGTCCTGCTTGATTCCAATCTTACTTTTCAGGATCACATTTCCCATCTTGCAAAGACATCTTACTTCTACGTACGCCAGATACGTTCTATTTGTCCTTTCCTTTCCCCCTCTGCCTTGACCACCCTTACTCTAGCCATGGTTATCTCTCGGCTTGATTATTGCAATTCCGTTTTCACAGGTATCACTTGCACTCAGTTACATCGCTTACAACTAATACAAAACACTGCAGCTAGGATTATCACTTGCTCTTCTCGTAGGGACCATTTTACACCACTATTGTTACACTTACATTGGCTTCCTATGGAATTTTGTGTTCAATTTAAGATTCTTATTCTGGTGCACCGAGCTATCTATACACACACTCCACAGTATCTCACTGACCTTCAGTTTCACGTTCCCACACGTAGTCTCCACTCTATACACACACCAATCGCCTTCATCTTCCCTCACCTTCACATGCACATCTCCAATCCACCCGTCACTCTGCCTTTTTCTTTCATGGTCCTGCCCTTTAGAACTCCCTTCCCACGTCACTCCGACTAGAAACCAGTGTTTCAAGTATCAGCTGAAAATCAATCTGTTTACCACTGCATTCAACCTCCCAGTCTCTCAAACCTGACCTGGTTTATTCATGTTTGTCTATAATCTCTTCTTTATGTCTTGTCTCTATGCTCTCTACAATTTCCCCTTTTCTGGCCATTTTTGTAGTTCCTTTCTTTCTTCTGGCCTTTGTGCCACCTTTTGATTGTTAATGCGACTGTAAACCGTCCTGATGTAATAAAGGGCGGTATATCAAATGCAAATAAACTGAAACTGAAAACGTAGTTACTCACCTGTAACAGGTGATCTCTGGGAACAGCAGGAATTTAGTCTTCACATATGGGTATCGTCGGTACCGAAAGAGCCTGCGCGGAAACGCTCCCCAGCGTCCAAAAGGAACGCTTTTGGGAGCATCCCTCAGCACATGCGCGCTGCCTTCCCGCCTTTCCAACTGTCCCTCTTCAGTTAAGTTTGTAGTTGAGTGAAAGGACAGAGGGAGAGAAGAAAGAGACAACTCCTAGGGGAGGTGGGTGGGTTGTGAAGACTAAATTCCTGCTGTTCCCGGAGATCACCTGTTACAGGTGGAGTAACTACGCTATCTCCAGGAACAAGCAGGAATGTAGTCTTCACATATGGGGACTCCCTAGCTGCAGATGCCAGGGAGATAGCACCAGGAAGGTGCCACTCTATAAAGGTGGGAATCCTTCCTCCCATGGATCTCTGGCATTCCACCAGGGTTGGTGGGTACGAGTTTAATTAGGTCTGAAAGAGATTCTGAAGAACAGCTTGGCCAAAGAAAGCATCCCGACAGGAGGCTTTATCCAGGCAGTAGTGGGCTGTGAAGGTGTGTACCGAAGCCCAGGTGGCTGCTCGACAAATGTCATCGATAGACACAGAGTGGAGATTAGCCATGGAAGTTGCCATGACTCTCACGTTATGAGCTGTGACATGGCCTTGAAGAGGAAGACCCTTACTCTCATAAGCAAAGGATATGCATTGGGCAATCCATTTAGATAAAGTTCTTTTGGAGACCGAAGTCCCAAATGACTACGGTCAAAAGCTATAAAAAGTTGCGAGGACTTTCTATGTTGCTGTGTTCTCTGTAGGTAAAAGGCTAAGGGGCTCTTTTACAATCCAAAGTATGAAGGTTTTTCTGCATTAGAGACGTGAGGCCTCGGGAAAAAAAATACAGGAAGATAAATTGATTGGTTTAAATGAAAAGGCGAAACCACCTTTGGCATAAAGTGTGGATGAATTCTAACAACCACCTTATCATGATGAAATCTAGTATAAGGAGGATCAACCACTAAAGCTTGAGGTTCACTAATGCGACGTGCAGAGGTGATTGCAAGTAGGAAGATGACCTTCCAGGTCAAAAACCTAAGGGTTGTAGTGGCTAAAGGCTCAAAAGGCAGCTTCATGAGCTGTCTGAGAACTAGATTTAGATCCCATGCCACCGGTGGTGGCTTAATGGGAGGTTTGGTTAATAGAAGACCTCTCATAAATCTGGATATGAGTGGATGAGAGGAAATTGGTTGCCCATTCAGAGGCTTATAAGCTGCTGCAATTGCACCAAGATGGACTCTTACTGAATTGGTCTTTAGACCAGAATTCGATAAGTGAAGGAGATACTCTAGTATCAACTCTAAAGGTATGACAAGGGGGTTTAATCCCTTCTTGGAGCACCATACTGTAAAACGTTTCCACTTGAAGGCATAAGATCTTCTTGTGGAAAGTTTCCTAGAAGCCTGAAGGATATCCTTTACCTGTTGGGACAGGTTGAAATTCTGGAGGTCTAAGCCTTCAGCAACCAGGCCGTGAGATGCAGGGACTGGGGATTTGGGTGCCATAGTGTCCCGTCCTCTTGGGAAAGGAGATCTGGAGCATGCCCTAACTCCAGAGGTGCAGCTTGAGAGAGATGTAGAAGCAGGGGATACCACGGTTGGCGTGGCCATCGTGACGCTATGAGAATCATGCAACCCCTATATCTCTAAGCTTGAAGTGTGTTTTGGGGATGAGGGGAATGGGTGGGAAGGCATAAAGGAAGTCCTTACCACAGTGAAGGAGGAAGGCATCCCTTGCCTGACAACTGTGAGCCGGAATCCTGGAACAGAACCGGGGAAGTTTGGCATTCAGTGGACTTGCAAAGAGGTCTATGTCTGGAGTGCCCCAGAGTTGAAATATCTTTGCCATCTGGTCTAGGTGGAGGGACCACTCGTGAGGCAGCAGTACTCGACTGAGTAAGTCTGCCCAAAGGTTTTGAATGCCTGGAAGATATACCACTAGAAGGTGAATTTGATACTCTCTGGTGAGGGCCCACAGTCGTAAAGCTTCGTTGCATAATGACAGAGAGCCTGTCCCGCCCTGCTTGTTCACACAGAACATGACTACTTGATTGTCCGTCTGGACTAGGACTGTCTTGTAGCTGAGCTGGGCGTGGAATACACGAAGAGCTAAATAAATTGCTCTTAATTCCAGGAGGTTTATGTGTAGACCAGCCTCCTGTGGAGTCCAGGTGCCCTGGAGTAGAGAGATGATTCAGGTGTGCTCCCCAACTCACCTGTGATGCATCTGTTAGGGTGGCCTGAAAGAGGGAATGATGAAAAGGAGACCCCACCGTCAGATTTTCTAATGGATTGCCACCATTGGAGGGACAAAATTAGTCGTTGAGAGTTTATTATTTTGTCTGATAAATGACCTGTGGCCTGTGTCCACTGTGTGGATAGGGTCCACTGAGCTGCTCACATGTGAAGGCGAGCATATGGGACTACATGAACTGTGGATGCCATATGTCCCAGCAACTGTAGTAGCTCTCGAGCAGTTAGGGAGGATTTCCCTGCTGCTTGAGAAGCTAGTTGCATTAAGCGAAGACACCAGGCCTGTGGAAGGAAAGCCTTTGCCTGTCTGGTATCTAGACAGGCCCCTATGAATTCTAGGCATTGGGAAGGAACAAGTTGGGATTTTGGGAAGTTTACTACCAACCCCAAGTATTGGAGGATTCGCATTGTGTGAAACAGTGCAGTGCCGGCCTCTGCAACTGTAGGGGCTCGAATGAGCCAGTCGTCTAAGTAAGGGAAGACGAATATCCCCAAGGTTCGCAGAAATGCAGCTACTACTGCCATGCATTTCGTGAATACTCTTGGTGCTGAAGCCAGACCGAAGGGAAGAATCCTGTACTGGAAATGTTTTCCCCTGAAAAGGAATTGTAAGAATTTCCTGTGATCTGGATGGATCAGAATGTGAGTGTATGCATCCTTTAAGTCTAGAGAGCACAGCCAATCCTGGCTTTGAAGTTATGGCAGAAGGATTCCTAGAGAAATCATTTTGAACTTCTCTCGAAACAGGTATTTGTTTGATTCTCTGAGGTCTAAAATGGGTCTGTGTCCTCCTATTTTCTTTAGGATAAGAAAATAGGGGGGAGTAGAACCCTGCACCCCGTTAAAGAATGGGTACCTCCTCTATTGCCCCTTGGGTAAGAAGTGTTGAGACCTCATGATCTAGCAGATCGTCTGCAGAGGTTTGAGAATTGAATTGCTTTAGAATTGTATGAGGGGGCATGCTGTGAAAATGAAGCTTGTACCCTTCTCCTACAATGGACAAAGTCAAATCTTCTGCTGTTATTTGATGCCATCTGTTGGCAAAGTGGCATAACCTGCTTGGGATATTGGGGGGTTGGGGACCCCTCAGAGGCAGGAAGGCTAAGCTCTCTAGGAAGGAGTCAAAGCCCTTGAGGGGGCTGAACCTGCGGAGCTGGTTGGGCTCTCGGGCCTTTTGGCTTCTTTTGCTGTCTAGTTTGTCCCTTTTGGGCAACCTGACCCTGAGTCTGACTCTGCTGGGTACAGGAAGGATAAAATCTCCGCTTTTTTGCTGAAAGATGGTTTTTTATAAGGCTTCTTTTTGGCTGGAGTGGCTGTAGATTTCGACAATCTATCTAGAGTAGTATTGTCAGCATCTAACACGTTAGCCTTTTCCTGCTAGTTCTTGCCAAAGAGATTCTCTCCCGTGCAAGGAATGTTGCCTAACTTGTCCTGTACCCCAAGTCTCCAAGTCTGATGCCTGAAGCCAGGCAATCCGTCACGCGCCATTGGCAATAGCAGAGGTTCTGCTGATGCATTCAAAGCAGTCAAAGGCTGCACGATTCACAAACTTGGAAACATCTTGAGCATGCTTAACTAGAGCAAGAAAGTCTTGTCTCTTGTCATCTGGGAGAAATGGGCTCATAAGCTCCAAGTCTCCTGTAACTTCCTTGAGGAACATTCCCATATATAATATATATGAACTGATCCTAGCTGAAAGCATGGAAGCCTGAAAAGTTTGGTGCCCAAAAGCGTCCAGAGTCCTGCATTCATGACCTGGGGGATTGGATGCATGCCTCTTTGAACTTTTCATCCTACGCATGGCTGACTCCACCACCATTGAATGGTGTGGCAGCTGAGTCTTTTGAAATCCAGGACATGGCAGAACTCGATACATAGTATCAAGTCTCCAAGAATGAGAAGATATAGTCAGAGGTGTCTCCCACATTCTGAGCATCAAGTTATGCAGAATTTCATGGATGGGCAGAGTGGCTGCCTCCTTTGGAGCTTTAGGATATAGGAGAATTTCCAATTCCTTTGCTCTGGGTTCCTCTTCAGGAGCCACCGTGATTGAAAGGCCCTTGGCCATATCACGAATAAAATCCTGAAGAGACATGTCCTCTGGAGGTGACATTCTGCGTTTGGGAGAAGAGGGATCTTCTGGGAGAAACCCTCTAGTACCCGCAGAATTGTCAGAGTCTTCGGAATCGGAGGATTTGAAGTATTCCTGACCACGATGCTCATGCAAAGCACGGTCCCGGTATCGATCGAAGTCGGTACCGAGTTGATCCATTACCGATCTGTCGATTTCAGCCAAAGATGACGTGGGAAGAATTCCCACCAGGGCCGGTACCGTCGGTACCGGTATTGTTGGTACCAGTACCGGTGTCAGCACCGGTGTAGGTACTGGCATCGGTATCGACACCGGTGCCCGTTGGACCAACGGTACCACAGCTGAGAGAAGAGCTGCAATGTTGCGTTCGATAGCGAGGAACCTCTGGTATAATCGACGCTGCCGATGTCTGGGTGTCGGTACCGGTGAAAATGGCCGGGACCCCTGAGCATGGCACTGGTAGATCTTGCGAGGTCGAGGCCTTGAGAACATCCTGGAGCCCCATTGATGCTTTGGAAGCCGAAGCCTCCCGCCGGGGCTGTTTTGCCAATGTGGTTCCCTCAAGGGCAATACCAATGGCCTCTCGATGCTTAGCAGGAGAGCTACCCTTTGAGGACCGGCTTTTTTGTTTAGTTACCTGAGATCCATGGGAGGAAGAGGAGGCTCTTGAAGATGTCGATGCAATGGATATTTCGTTTTTGGTCTTGTTGTGAACAATCAACTGTTGTATACTTTAATGAAAAGTCCTTCAGTATCAACACTGTAAAGAATGGAAATAATCTCGATAGTTTCCTTATAGTTAAACCAGGAGCACTTACTATTTATAAGAAGGTCTCAGACTTATTTTGGCTGTACCATTCAGACTCACGTCTTAAACCGGTACCATGCCTTATAGCATCAACGACCTTCAAAGAGTTTCCCCAGTGGAGCTATTCTTTGGAAAACTAATCAATCAATTAATATATCAGCATTAACAGCTTCAACAAAATCCAAGGTGTAAGATATACACTTAGCTTTCAGCTTTTAAACTCTTAGCTCCTCTGGCCGAAATAGCCGAAATAAGTCTGAGACCTTCTTATAAATAGCAAGTGCTCCTGGTTTAACTATAAGGAAACTATCGAGATTATTTCCATTCTTTACAGTGTTGATACTGAATGACTTTTCATTAAAGGATGCAATGAATATGGCATCCAAAGAAAGGATTACTGAGCTTTGCAGCCCAGTTCTGTCTTCCACTCTTAGTTATCCCCATACAGGAGAGACAATCAGATGGAGAATGTTCAGCCCTAAACATTTAAGACACCAATCATGGGTGTCAGTGATGGAAATGGTACCGCCACACTTAGTACATTTTTTAAACCACTAGTTGGTTTTTCCATGTTTCAGGAATATGATGCCTAATGCCCAAAATGGCGCCTAGCACCGAAAAAGAAAAGAAGAGAAACAGTTTAAAGTATAAAATTTTTTGAAAAAAAGAAAAGAACCGGCGGTACCGGTAGGCGTCGTGTGGAGGCAAACGCGACCACAAGAAAACAATTTTAAAGATGGAATTTTCTGTGGAGACAGGTCCTGTCGGCTCCGCGGAAAACGAAGAACTGAAGAGGGACAGTTGGAAAGGCGGGAAGGCAGCGCGCATGTGCTGAGGAATGCTCCCAAAAGCGTTCCTATTGGATGCTGGGGAGCATTCCTGCGCAGGCTCCGTCGGTACCGACGATACCCATATGTGAAGACTACATTCCTGCTTGTTCCTGAAGATACTGTCCTACACAACCCCTGCTAATGTTTTAATGTTTACTGTTAACTGTTCATGTTAAAACCAATTTGATGTAAATTTTGTTCCATGTAGCCTGTTACCTGTTCTATGTAAACCAGTTACTGTTCTTGTTATATGTAGACCACACTGATCTGAAAAAGCACGGTATATAAAATAAAATTAAATAAAGGCAGGGTCCGATACTCATGGATGAACCAACTTCCTTACTCGCTTACAGCTTGGTTCTTAAACGGCGCAGTCTAGCACAGAAAGGTTATTCGCAGCAGGTTGTAGCTACCCTTTTGAAAGCACGATGTCCCTCTACCTCTCAGGCATATACCCAAGTTTGACGTCGTTTCACCTCATAGTGCTCTCACCACACACTGTCCCCATGGAGGGCACATGTTCCTGACATCCTCTTTCCTTCAGGACAGCTTTGATCACGGCCTCTCCCTCAATTCCTTGAAGGTTCAGATTGCTGCGCTCACTTGTTTCCAGGAGCCTAACCAGGGGTGCTCCTTTGCCTCGCATCCAGATCTAGTTTGCTTCTTGCAGGGGTTTCATACCGTCCAACCGCCCCTGTGAGCGGTTGTCCCATCTTGGGACCTATTCTTGGGTCCTTCGCGCATTCACCAGATCTCCTTTCGAGCCCCTGTGCCACGCATCTCAAAGATTTGACTCTTAAGATTGTCCTCCTGGTGGCAGTCACCTCAGCTCTGTGCCTCTCAGAGCTTCAGGCGCTTTCTTGCCGGGACCCCTTCCTTTCTTTTTCCCTGGAAGGCATCAAATTTAACCAGTTCCCTCCTTTTTGCTTAAAGTCCTTTCGGACTTCATGTCAAATCAGTCTGTAGTCCGCCCTTTCTTCCTGAAAGAACCTTGATCCGGGAGTGCTCTTTGGCTCCATTCTCAGCATTAGCAGGGTCTTACACCGCTACCTCAAGGTCACCCATTCCTTTCATCTCTCTGATTATCTTTGTTCTCATCAGCGGTCAGCGTAAAGGGTCGCCAGCCTCTAAGGCTACTACTGCGTGCTGGATCAAACAGGCCATTGAATCTGCCTACATCCTGAATAACAAATCTGTGCCCGCTGGTCTCCAAGCTCATTCCACTAGAGCTCAAAGCCACCACTTGGGCAGAGGGCGCACATTGCTCCACTGGAGATTTGCGGAGCAGCTACCTGGTCTTCTCTATCTACCTTTGCCCAGTTATTGCTTGGACCTCCACGCTCGGGAAGCGGCTCGATTTGGGGCCACTGTCTTGGCTACTGCCATTTCTTCCCGTCCAGAGGGGACTTGGCTTTGGTACTTCCCACTTGTCTGGACTGGTCTAGCAGGATGAGCTGGAAGGTGACATTGTACTTACAGTTAATTTCCTTTCCTGGATTCCTGCTAAACCAGTCCAGGACCCTCCCTGCTGTGCTGTCTGACTTGGCCATGTCAGCACCTAAAGAGGTCAACCTATCAACATGCCTGTCAGCTCCAGCTAGTCGCTTCCTTATACTTACTTCTTGGTATTAAGCCATGTTAATAGGTTATTCCAGGTGTGCCCGTGGCATGCTTGGGTTCTCATTGCTTATGGGGTTTTTTTCTTTTTTATTCCTACCTTGTTTGTTGAGGCCACTTTCAGCCAATCTGTTTTGCTACTGCTACGATTATATTGAAGGTGACACCTAGAGGTACAGGGTTATCTACCGAGTGTGATGTCACTAAGCTTCTAGAATTTTTCTCTGTCTCATCATCTGCTGACAGGGAGACCCAACCCATTTGTCTGGACTGGTTTAGCAGGAATCCAGGAAAGGAAATTAACAGGAAGTAAAATTTCACCTTATCCTACCTGACCTCAGAATAAAAAAAGTAATGCAAATCTGAATGATTAATCAAAAACTAATACTGCATGCTTGTTTAATTTTTCTAAAGGGCAAGTGGATGAGCTAACAGGCTCAAACATCACTGTCAAACATTTAAAAATGCTGACATTTACTAATGACCATGCGAAACACAACAAATAGGTTCAATACTACAAAAATTAAAACAAAAATAATGAGTTAAGCGGAGGCAACAGGCATTTAGAAAGGACCCATAACCTCAGGTCTTCACCAGCGCAAGTCTCATCATCTGACTCCACTACCCAATAGTTCACTTTTTATTAATTTTAATCTTGTCGTTTTTCTTTTATTATTAAAAATTAGAACTACCTGTGTGTCTATAAAAAACACAAGAAACAGTCCCAAAAAAGACAAAACTTGATGACAAAAGGTGCTTCCAGAGACCATACACAGGTTGCAGGAGGCGACGTAAAATCCAGGCTGCTTCCTCGATACTTCCCTGCAACTCAAGGGTCAGCAATAAACATTCCAATAATGCACAGGGGAAGTATCGAGGAAGTGGTCTGGGTTTCATTCCTCCTCCTGCGACCTGTGTGTGGTCACTGTTGACAGCCCTTTGGAAACACCTTTTGTCATCATAAAAGTTAAGTAGTTTTGCCTTTTTGGGATTTTGTGTGTTTCTTGTATTTTGCTTAGACACAAGTAGTTCTACTTTTAACGATAAAAGAAAAACAAGAAAGAAAAATTAATAAAACGTGAACTATTGGTTAGTGGAGTCAGATGAGGTTTGGGCTGGGGAAGACCTAAGATTATGGGTCCTTTCTAAATACCTGCTGATGCCTCCACTTAAACCGTATTATTATTTTTGTTTTAATTTTTGTATTATTTAACCCATTTGCTGCATTTTGCATGGTCTGCATTACATGGGGTTGGTTACAATTTTTTGGTTTCATGGCATTTACTAAAGCACATAACTAAGGAATTGGATTTAGTTCATGCCTTTTTCTCAGGAGTTCAAGGTGAGTTACATCCAGGTACTGTAGTTATTTTTCTGTTCTTGGAGGGCTTAAAATTTAAATTTGTACTTGAGGCAATGGAGGATTAAGTGACTTGCCCAAGATCACAAAAAAAAACAGCAGTTGGATTTGAAATATGGCTTCTCTGGTTCTAGCCTACTGCTCTAACCATTAAGCTATTTCTCCACTCTAGGTTGAGAATCACTGCTCTGTTTTGCTTGTGCCCTGTTCCCAGCCTAGCACAGTACAGATTTCATGCTTAAAGACAAGAATAGTGCATACAACTAACCTATCAAGAGGTGGCAAGATAGTAGGTTGCAGCTTCAGAGCTATCTACGTCGATCACTAGAGAACTGGATATGTAAGCGGAAATAAGGATATCATGAAAGTTATGTACAAGCCTGGGCTGAGAACCATTAATTTTATATTCCTTCTTACCTCAGTATGGAATTTGTTGTCGCATAAATATAGTGATGTATTGATTGGCTTAAAGGGTTCAAAGTCTATGTTAACTTTCTTTTCTTTTCCTTCTTCAGTCACAATTGTTCCACAATAAACAACTAGACCATTTGGAGGTACTGTTAAAAAAACACAATTAAAAGGTAAACAGATTTGTTTTGTAGCATTTTCATCCCTTTGCCAAGAAAGCTCATGATATTAATATCTCAAAGACAAATTCAGTGAACTCTAGGTGAATAATCACTCTTGGGTTCCAAGGTGACATTTTACTTACCAGATGTCCTTTCCTTGAGTCCTCCTAGACCAGTCCAGATAAGTGGGTTGCATTCTCCTACCAGCAGATGTGCAGACTGAGAATACATTCTAGAGCTCTCATGACATCATGCCATTATCAGCCTGAGTCATTAAGGGCATATTCAGTATTCATACCAAAGCACATGGTAAGGAATCTCTGATCTCACGAAACCTCAACAAAAACATTCAACAGAACAGGAAGCATAACTATGTATAGGATCAGTCTCAAAAGAGACTTGTCAAAAGGTTATGAGCCCACAGGGCCAAACACTTAAGAGTACAGCAGACCAGTACAGGTTCCTGGGGCGGTCCTGGACTGGTCTAGCAGGACTCAAGGAAAGTACATTATCTGGTAGGTAAAACTGTCACCTTCCATATTGTCCTGCTAGACCAGTCCAGCCCAGCCAAGTAGGATATACCAAAGCTACACCTCCCACTGGGTAGGAAGAAGTCATGGCAGTTTTTAATGACGTCTGAGCTAAAGGCTGTGTCTACCTGAACATAGACATCCAAGCAGTAATGCTTGACAGAGGTGGAAAGTGATGTCCGTGTTGCCACCTGAGAAATGTCAGGAGGAAGAGGCTACCAAACTGTACTTCGCCCACAAGGATGCTTATGCCCAAGTGGAATGGGCACACAAACCCTCTAGAACCAGCTGGCCTTCTTGATCCAGCCACCTAAGGTAGGTTTAGCTGCAGCGTCACCCTTACATGGGCCTGCAAAACAGCACAAATAGGTGGCCTGACTTGCAAAAGTAGTTAGTAACCTTCAAGTACCAGAGAAACACTCTGGACATCCACCAGGTGAAGATCCTTGTCCTTCCCATGGCACCACTCCTTAGAAGAGAAGGGCAGAAAAACTACCCGATTCATGTGGAAGGAAGATACAACCATGGACAAAAAGTAAGTAAGGAACAGGGCGAAGGCATACGCCTCCACTGAGAAGGATAAGTAAAGATCCCTGCATGATAACGCCTATGGCTCGGAGGTACATCTCGCAGAGCAGATTACGACCAGGAAGAAACAGTCTTAAAAGTTAGATCTTTATATGTAAAGCATTCTCTAACATTTCATCCCGACGGTGTAACAACAATGAATCCTGAACAGAAGACGTCAGGACCCCTTGAAACGATGAAATTTGACCCGTTAACTTCATTTCCTGAGACTCAAGAGCAACTATTCTATCCTGATGTTCAGTAAGCATGGCTACAGTCTCAGTAGTAAATTTAGATAACTTCAATAAAGAAGATTTCAACGTTAATTCAGTTCTCAAAACAAATCTGCCAGATCTTGAGACTTCAGTAGAGGAGATTCCTATTCGAGCTACATTGTTAGTATCTTTTTCTCTAGAGAAGGATAAGGATAGGATCTTTCAGGCCTATTTTAAACATAGTCATGAAACGTTTTTTGGTCAGGTGATACAAATGTTTCCGGACGTTTGTCGTAGTACTCAACTGAAGAGGAAGGCTTTCCTTGCGTTGCGCTCTCGTGTTATCGCAATGGGAGCCTCCTTTCTACTTACATATCCTTGCAAATGTCTTCTCTTTTCAGGGTAATTCCCATACTTTTTTTGATTCCTCTCAATTGGAGACCTTTTTACATAAGCCAGGATGATTGTATTGTTATGTTTGTGTATATTTTCTAGGCTCCAGCTAAGTAAAAAGGGTTTTTTTTTATTGTTTCTCCGTTCTGAGCTCAGGATATATTTTCTCTTCCTTATTTGTCACACTCCATTTTGTGGACTAGATCTAAACAATAATAGTTTGAAATTTTGTTTTTTGTTGAATACTACTTGTATTACCTGTGAGTTTCCCCAATAAAATTATTTAAATTGAAAAAAAAAAAATAAGTTAGATCTTTATGCACAGACCACTTCAAGGGCTCCAACATCAAGGCCCAAAGCAGAGATCCCACAATGGGACTGAACTCAGGGGAGAAGGCAGGCGCCAGACCCCCCTGAAGGAAATGGGAAATGTCTGGGTGCAAAGAGATGGACTGTCCCATTACCAGTCCTCTGAAGCTGTATAAAGCTGCAACCTGAACTTTCAGGGAACTAAGGTAAAAACCTTTAGAAACAAACACGGCAGCAGAAAAAGACGATATGGCCTATCTAGTCTGCTCTTCCATATCAACTACAATAGTACTCTTTTTTTTCCTTTAGAGATCTTTTGTGCTTGTCCTATGTCCTCTTTGTCCAAGTCGTCCTGGAGGACAGAAAGCAGGGATTGTAAATCCGCCATATCAGGTCAATGCTTGAAGAGAGACATGTATGTAGGCCAGACTGGTAGAACCTCTTCTAGTCTTGGAGTATGGAACCACAGCAGAAGAAGAGCCTTTACATGTTAAGCGACACCTCTCAAGAGCCAAGTCGGAAGCGATAAGGGAGCCAGGTTAGCTCTTGACATAACAGCCCTCGGACTGGGGCAGTCACAGCGGCTTACTGCAGTAGTTCTGCAAACCATGGCCTCTGCAAACCATGGTCAATCCGGTGCCACCAGGACAATCCAACCTTGACACTGCTCTATGCGTTGGACACGCCCCACAAGTGGCCACTGAGGAACTACATACAGCAGGCAGTGCTTTGGCCAGGACTGAACTAGATGTGGATTCCCTCAGAACCTGCTTCCTTGCAGTGACTAACGAATCTGTGTGCCTTAGTACTGGATCAGGTCACCATAGGTCCATGTCTGGACAGGCCTAGGGGCACAGAATGTGCTGAAACGCCACCAGACCTAACTCCTATTCCCCAGGATTAAGGGAGTGTTGACTGAGGGAAAGTCTGCCTCCACATAGTCTACCCCAGCAATATGCTGCGCCAACAAAAGCTAGGAGGTTCCTTTCCACCAGGAGAGTTGTATTTAGAACCACTCCGAAACTCTTCATGCTCCCTTGCCAATTGACATATGTCACCACTGTGGCACTGTCAGAATATACCCAGGTTGCAGAAGTGCAAAAGGACTAAGAAAATGTCCCTTGCCTTTAGATGGTAGATGGGCCATGCCACCTTCCAGCAGCTCCGATGGTCCTGATCAGTTTGATTTTTGCAATAGGTTCCCAGCCAAAGAGACTGGCATCCATCGACAGGAGAAGCCACAGGTGATCATCCGGTGGCAAGCCCTTCCTCAGATGCTGTGGTTGCCGTCACCACCATGGGCCTGGGTCACCACATCCGGCTGGATGGGGAGCCTGACTTCAAACTCCTCAGAACTTGGAGACCACAGTCAGGAAGATCCTCTGCTGCTGCCGCCAATAAGCTAAGCTGTAGATCAGTGCTTACCAAAGGTTTATCAAATATGACCATTTTAATACAAAAATTCATGTGACCCCATATAATGAAGTGAACAGAACAGCAGAACCACCCCCCCCAACTCCCTTCCCCTCTCTCATCCAGTTCCTCCTGCTCCCATTTATCCAAAACAAGAAGACAACAGCAGCACTTAGCATAGGACCATTTGTTAGCATGCACTCGCAGACCCCAGTAATCTACATGGGTTTCCAGTCTAATGGGAAGCTCACACAGGCGGAGGGGATAGGGCTTCTGAATGTTACTGATTCATAGGCCCCATGCTAACTGCCACTACCAGCATAGGTTACACCGATGGTCTAGAGGGAGAGACACAGCCCTCCTCCTCCTGTGACCCCATTTGAGGTCCCGACCCACAGTTTGGGAACCATTGCTGTAGATAATCTCAAATCTGGGAGCCTGCCAAGATCAGAAGGCTTCCAGCTGGTCCAACAACATTTTCCACTCTCTCCTTGGGCAGAAGACTCTGCCCACTTGAATGCTGAAACACCCTCCCAGATATTCCAGTGATTAGGAAGGCTTCAAATGGCTCTTTCCTCAATTGATTACCCATCTGAGACTCTCCAGGAAGAGCACCACCAGAGCCAAAACCAGAGACGCTTTGGACTGAGACCTACTAGAAAAGCCAATTGTCCAAATATGGATAAACACAGATCTCTTGGAAATGCAACGCAGCAGCCGCCACCACCATGATTTTCCAGAAAGTCCTTGGGGCGGAGAGGCCAAAGAGAAGAATGGCAAACTGAAAGTGAGAGCCAAGCACAGCGAAACAAAGACAAAAACATTGTTGATCCTCTCAGATCAGAATGTGGAAATAAGCTGTCACAAGGAACTCCAAGGTGTACCATTTGGATCACTGACTGTAAGGTCTCCATACAGGAGTGTAGGGTGCGCAAATGAGCATCAACGCCCATGAGGTTAAATAGAAACATGACAGCAGAAGAGACCATATGGCCTATCTAGTCTGCACTTCCATATCAGCTACTATAGTCCCCTTTTTTCCTTTAAGGATTGATAAAAAACACCTGGCACCACAAAGTAACTGGAGTATCAGCCCCTGCCGGGAGAACTGGCACCACCGCTTGCAGACAGAGCAACCTTTCCAACATCATCTGAATAGTGGATCTCTTGGCCGATGAACTACATGGAAAGGTGAAGGCGGCACCTGGGATAGGCTCTCTGAATTCCAGAGCATAGCAGTGGTTGAATGGTTTCCAGTATCCAGTGAACTTTGGTGATCTGGGCCCACTCCTCGCAGAAAGGCTACAGCCTGATGCCACCTCCCTCTCCCCCCCCCCCCCCCCCAAGGCATCCCAGTATGGGCCCCCGCCCGTCAGTGCAATGAGACTGCACCTCTGGAGGAAGTAGAATTGCAGGGCTCATGCACTACGAAAGGACAAGAGTCCAAGATCAAAAACCCTAAGAGGAAGAGAATGGCTTTCTGAGTCAGTGTCCCCAGGAGTCCAAGTAGCATGAATGAAGAAAACATACGTACATCTGAGACGACAATGGCAACGTCGCCACTGTATGCTTCTCATGCCCCTTCTGCTTATATTCCGGGAGGCAAAGAAGCTTGGACACACCCAAGCCCTTAACTTCTCCAAATCAGCCCCAAACAGAAGCTTCCTTTTAAAAGCTAGTTGTGTCAACTGGGGCTTGGAAGACATATCCACCACCCAGTGAAGAAGCCATTTCAAACATCTTGTCACCGTTGAGGGGGCAATGTCCCTATTTGCCAAGCAGACAAGGTCATACATAATGCCCGACAGAAGGTTACTGCAGACTTCAAGAGGGAATGATCCTCTGGGGTGGACTGAATCCACTGGAGAAGGGCTCGAGTCATTAGGCCTGCTCACAGTCAACTGGAACACAGCAGTAGCAGCTGTAAATTGATTCTTCAGGAGACAGCCCTTCTAGCAACCAAGGGTGTCCTTAAAGACTGTTCCACCTTTTACCAGAATGGTGGTTCTCTTTATGACTGCAGGAATCTGTGCATCCACTCTTAACGTGCTGAACCATGCGGAGCAATCCTTCTCTGGCAAGGCAAAATACTTTTTGTATATACCCTGCTCCTTTGCTGGGGAGTCAGGCAAATCTCATTCTGAGTAGATCATGCATCAGATAACCTCTGGAACAGGGAAGACGGTCAGGATTTCCAAACCCCCTGCAAGAGGGAGTGGACTTGAGGCCCTTGTTCCACCGCCGGAGAACTAGCTAAATGTAAGGTGGATGACACTTTAGCAATTGTACCTGTCAACTTGTCCATTCTGACCAGGTGGACAATACCAGCTTCATCAGTGGAGTGGAGGAGTGGCCTAGTGGTTGGGGCAAGGTACTTCAGGCCGGAAGGTCGGGGGTTCAAATCCCACTAGAGGACAGCAACCTTGGGCCGGAAGGACTGGGGTTTCTAGTCCCACAGGTGCTCCTTGTGGTCTTGGGCAAGCCACTTAACCCTCCATAGCCCATGTTCCCTGTAAAATAGTTATCTCCGAGTTATAATGCCCTGTTCAATGTAATTTCAGTTTGTTCAATGTAAACCGCACTGATGCAGAATAGCGCGGTATATAAAAGAGAATGTAAATAAATAAATCATGATCTTCTGAAGGAGAGGGCATCTCTTCCTTTAGGTTGGAGTCATCACCTAGAACGTGGACTAGACGCTAGGTCTTGGCCTACAGAGAATTGATTCAGCACTCCAGATTCCAGCCTCCACTGAGATCGCTTAGAAGGCAGCACTTGAGCCAGGCTGCAACTCACTGCCTACCCCTCTTCCAAACAAGAAGAAAGAGATTGAGAGGTCCCAGAGGCTCCAGGGTTTGAACTGCTATGCCAGAAAGCACAGGTGTGTTGTAGGGAGGAAAACACAGAGTCAAGGAGCTCCCCTACCAGGTGCAGATCCTCCAACCTTGGGGGAAATCACCATCACTTGACCCTTAAGAGAAGAGGTGCATGCAGAGGAGCAAGCACTGGGGCATAAAGCCTGTCAATCTGTCTTCATGGTACCGCTGCCTCCTGCAGAGGGGACAATAAGGCTGGGTCACCGACGTCCACTTGCTGGGAAAAGGGGGAAAAATGGCCCTCCGAGAGCATCTTAGAGACTTCCATTCAAGAAGTGCAGACACTGGAATCCAGTGATGAGGCTCTCCACTTTCCACCATACCAGAAAGCGCCTCTTAGAAGTTGGCACATGAATCTCCACCGTTGGTGCAACACAAGCTCAAGGTACCCCCAACTGCTGTGAGGCGCCATGTGCTTAAGGCCACGCACACGGAACCTGCACATGTAGAGCCATGTGGGCAGAGAGTGTGCACTAGGGTCACGCAGGCAGAAAAGCACACACTAGGGTCACATGCTGCAGACACATACCAGGGAAGGCATGTAAAACATCATGGCAAAGCGTGGGAAGCGCAATCAGCACTCACCAGCAGTTGGACAAGGTGGGAAACACTGACACTGCACCAATGGACACCCAAGCAGCCCAACCCAACTTACACCCCAGCAACAGATTGACTACTTTGGGGGGGCTCCCGACTCAGACAGACTATTTCGGTACTCACTCCTGGGAAGCTTCACGGCAGGTAAAACAGTGCCAGGCTCAGGAGTACTCCAGTCACCGGACCCCCAGTCACATACTTCTGAAGAGTCTTCTTCGGTAGGAGAGCAGAGGGAAGGGGGTTGAGGGGACGCCGAAGTTGTGCGAGGCTGTGAAGAATCCTGTCCAAACTCCTTTTCCAATTTTCTGGCTGCTCAACAGATCTTTAACAGGATAAGAATGCAGAGCTGAACCAATTCCCCTCCTCTTATGACTTTCAAAAAGACCACTGGTTTGAAGCATATCAGTGGAGCCTCCCACATCATGCAAAAGTGTGAGTCACCCGCAGGTGGGCATTCAAAAGCAAAATCAATCTTTACTTCTTCAAAAACTTACCTCGTTTGTTCAGATTTCACCAGAGCTGAAGAACTTGCATACATCATCTGCTGGAGACCGAGAATTACTGAAATGAACTTCGGTGGTGAGTAAATTATTAGAAGCGCTGCTAAAGGAGAAAATAGTGAGGTTTCTGGAGTCCAGCGGATTACAGGATCAGAGGCAGCATTGATTCACCAGAGGCAGGTCTTGTCAGACAAATTTGATTATTTCTTTGACTGGATGACCAGAGTTGGACCGAGGGAGAGCTCTAGATATGGTGTATTTAGATTTCAGTAAAGCCTTTGACACTGTTCCTCACAGGCGACTTATAAACAAACTGAGCACCCTAGGGATGGACCCTAAAGTTACTGCTTGGGTTAGAAATTGGTTGGATGGGAGGCGACAAAGAGTACAGGTAAATGGAGCTCACTCTGAGGAGAAGGATGTTACCAGTGGTGTGCCCCAGGGATCTGTCCTTGGTCCGATTCTTTTTAACATGTTTGTTAGTGATATAGCGGAAAGGCTGTCGGGTAAGGTTTGCCTCTTTGCGGATGATACCAAAATCTATGAATATGCCCCTAGTGGCTCTGGCTGATAATGGCACGGCGAGGTCATAAGCAGCCTCTGGAATGTTTTGTGTCTCAACATCTGCCGGTAGAGGAACACAACCCACTTGTCTGGATTAGTCTAAGCAGGGCGATATGGAATTACTGTTTGACAGTTAATATTTAGAATTTTTATTAATTTCCAAAACATTCAAGCAAAACAAGAATGAAACAGGATGCTACATATAATACAAACATCAAAGAAATGTATAATAAGTAATACATCAAATAATGATCCATCCTAAATTTAGCCCACAATTTTAGGCAATCAAGGAGGGCCACAGGTAAAATAATTTTTCATATAAAGGAAAAAAAGAAATCATCATAGCAGGGTGGAGACTTAAGTTGGAAGAAGTATGCGCCACAGTACCTTCCCTAGTGACAAGAAATTCCAATAAACCGACTAGGCTCAAAGAAAAGAACAAAAAAAAAAAAAAAAAAAAACTTATCAAAGGTACATCAGGAAGGAAATCTCAACACAAAACTACCCCCGAGGGAAATAACTCTGGGTCTACGACCAAGAAATTCCTCTCTTCTCAACTGGGTGACACGAGCAAGATCAGGAAAGCACAGTTACTTACCTGTAACAGGTGATCTCTGGGAACAGCAGGAATAAGTCTTCACATATGGGTACGTCGGTACCGACGGAGCCTGCGTGGGAACGCTCCCCAGCTTCCCAAAAAGGAAAGCCTTTGGGAGCATCCCACAGTGCCTGTGCGCTGCCTTCCCGCCTTTCCTAACCAACTCTCTTCAGTTCGAGTTTAAAGCTGAGACAATAGAGAGAGAGAGGAAAGGAAAGATAGAAAAGAGATACAACTCCTAGGGGAGGTGGGTGGGTTGTGAAGACTTATTCCTGCTGTTCCCAGAGATCACCTGTTACAGGTAAGTAACTGTGCTATCTCCAGGAACAAGCAGGAATGAGTCTTCACATATGGGGACTCCCTAGCTAAGATGCCTGGGAGATCCCCAAGGATATGAGACCCTGAAGGGGGTTTGCGTCCTCCTATGGATCTCAAGCATCCATCCAGGGAAGGAGGGTAGGAGTTGTTTAAGAATGGAACAGGTGTCTGAGGACAGCCCGACCAAACAAGGCATCCCAGCAGGAATCCTTGTCCAAGCAGTAATGGGCTGTGAAGGTATGAACAGAGGCCCAAGTGGCTGCTAGACAGATCTGGTCGATGGACACAGAATTTAGATGAGCCATAGAGGTGGCCATGGCCCTCACATTATGAGCTGTGACATGGCTCTCTAGAGAAAGGTTCTTACTCTGGTAGGCGAAAGAAATACACTGAGCAATCCAATTGGACAGTGTTCTCTTAGAGACTGGAAGTCCCAAATGAGAAAGATCAAAAGCAACAAAAAGCTGGGAAGACTTTCTATGTTGCTGTGTCCTATGTAAGTAAAAAGCAAGAGCTCTTTTACAATCTAGAGTATGAAGATTCCTCTCTGCACTGGATGCATGAGGAGCTGGAAAAAAGACAGGTAGATATACCTCTTGATTAAGATGAAAAGGTGAGACCACTTTAGGCATAAAGTGAGGATTTGTCCTAAGGACTACCTTGTCATGATGGAACCTTGTATAAGGCGGATTAGCCACTAAGGCCTGCAGTTCACTGATGCGGTGAGCAGAAGTGACTGCAATGAGGAAAATAACCTTCCAGGAAAGAAATTTCAAGGAGGTAGTGGCTAAGGGTTCAAAGGGTGGCTTCATAAGCTGACCAAGAACCAAATTTAAGTCCCATGCCACCGGAGGAGGCCTAATGGGAGGTTTAGTTAAAGTTAGGCCTCTCATGAATCTTGAAATAAGAGGATGAGAGGAGATAGGGTGTCCATTGATGGGCTTAAGGCATGCTGCAATAGCACTCAAATGGACTCTTACTGAATTTGTTTTAAGTCCTGCATTGGAGAGATGCAGGAGATAGTCTAACAAAGAAGTTAAAGGTAGTGCCAGAGGGTCAAGACCCTTTCCAGCACACCAAATGGAAAATATTTTCCACTTAAAAGCATAGGAACGCCTGGTGGAAGGTTTCCTGGAAGCATGGAGGATATCTTTCACTTGCTGAGAAAGATTCAAGTCTTGAAGGTCTAGGCCTTCAGTAATCAAGCTCTGAGGTGAAGGGACTTGGGGTTTGGGTGCCACAAAGTCCCTTCCTCCTGAGACAGAAGGTCTGGAGCAGCTCCCAAGTCCAGAGAGGGGGCTTGGGAGAGATGCAGAAGCAGAGGGTACCACACTTGGTGTGGCCAGCGTGGAGCTATGAGGATCATAGATCCTTGATCACTCTGGAGTTTGAACAGAGTCTTGGGAATCAAGGGAATGGGTGGAAAGGCATACAGGAAGCCCTGACCCCAATGAAGGAGGAAGGCATCCTTGGCCTGAACCCCCTGACACGGAATTCTGGAACAGAACCGGGGAAGTTTGGCATTCCACGGACTTGCAAAGAGGTCTATGTCCGGGGTTCCCCATGCTTGCAAGATTCTGAGTACCTGATCCATGTGCAGGGACCATTCGTGTGGAAGCAGAACTCGACTGAGTCTGTCTGCCCAAAAGTTTTGGATTCCTGGGAGGTATACTGCCAGGAGATGGATTTGATGCTCTCTGGCGAAGGTCCACAATCTTAGAGCTTCGTTGCAAAGCGACAGAGAGCCAGTTCCTCCTTGCTTGTTTATATAAAACATAGCTACTTGATTGTCCGTATGGATGAGGACTGTCTTGTAGCTGAGGAGGGTATGGAAGACCTTGAGAGCTAGAAAAACTGCTCGAAGCTCCAAGTGGTTGATATGAAGAGAGGTCTCCTGAGGGGACCAAGTGCCCTGAGTGGAGAGGTCCTGTAGATGAGCTCCCCAACCTGTCTGGGAGGCATCTGTTGTGAGGGTTGCTTGGGGCAACAACTGTTGGAAGGGGGACCCCAGCAACAGATTTTGAGTGGACATCCACCATTGGAGAGACCAAAAGAGACGTTTGGATGTTGCTATTTGGTCTGAGAGAGCTCCTGAAGCTTGAGTCCACTGGGTGGACAAAGTCCATTGAGCTGCTCTCATGTGTAGGCGAGCATAGGGTACCACATGTACTGTGGAAGCCATGTGGCCCAGCAGTTGTAGCATCTCCCTGGCAGTTAAGTGGCTCTTTGACTGAATCTGGGAGGCTAGCTGCACTAGACGTTGGCAACGGGCCTGAGGAAGGTAGGCCCTTGCAGTGGTGGTATCCAACCAGGCCCCTATGAATTCTAGGGACTGAGTAGGGATGAGCTGGGGACTTTGGGAGGTTTACCACCAGTCCCAGATACTGCAGAATGCGCCTTGTGTGGTCCAGGGAAATCTGGGCCTCTGACCGAGATGGAGCTTGGATGAGCCAGTCGTCCAGGTATGGGAAGTCAAATATTCCCAGAGTGCGTAGAAATGCAGCAACTACTGCCATGCATTTGGTGAACACTCTCGGGGCAGAGGCCAGACCGAAAGGAAGCACTCTGTATTGGTAATGTTTTCCTTGGAAAAGAAAACGCAGGAATCTTCTGTGAGATGGATGGATGAGAACATGTGTGTACGCATCCTTGAGATCTAGAGAACAAAGCGAATCCTGACTTTGAAGGTATGGAAGGAGAGTGCCCAGAGAAAGCATCTTGAACTTCTCCTTGCATAGAAATTTGTTCAATTCTCTGAGATCTAGAATGGGTCTGTATCCCCCTGTTTTCTTTGGAATGAGAAAATAGGGGGAGTAGAACCCTGACCCCTGTTGAAGAAGAGGAATTTCTTCTATTGCCCCTTGGGCAAGAAGGGTAGTTATCTCCTGACCTAAAAGGTCGAGAAGAGATGTGGGAGAATTGAAGTGTCTCACCATGGTGTGGGGAGGAAGGTCTGAGAAATGAAGTTTGTAGCCCTCTCTTATGATGGAGAGGGTCCACTGCTCTGATGCGATTTGCTCCCATCTGGGAGCAAAATGAGCTAACCTTCCTGGAATGGTGAGAGGTTCTGGCTGTGTTAAAGCCAGAAAGGCTAAGTTCTCTAGAATCAAGTCAAAAACCCTGAGGGGGTTGGGACTGCTGGGTTACAGCAGCCCCTGTAGACTTAGGCCTGGCCTGCTTAGGTTGCTGACGCTTAGCGGTAAAGCGACCTGTAGAAGATTGTTGGCCAGAAGTGGAAGGAAACCTGCCCTTTTTGAAAAAAGACTTTTTAAAAGTCCTTTTCTTGGCAGGAATGGAGGTAGATCTTGAAAGTCTATCCAGAGCAGAATTCTCTGCATCCATTTGAGTGGCTTTAATTTTCCACTCTTTGCCAAACAGATTTTCACCTGTACAGGGCAGATTTCCTAAGCCATCTTGAACCCAGGGTTCTAAATCAGAGGCCTGGAGCCAAGCAATTCTGTGAGCAGCTACGGCAATGCCTGAGGCTCTATTGGCCCCTTCAAAGGAGTCAAAGGCTGCCCTGTTTGAAAACTTGGAGATGTCTTGAGTATGCTTAAGCCACATGCGGAATTCTTCCCTTTTATCTTCTGGAATAAAAGGGAGGAAAGTGTGCAGCTTTTCTGCCACTTCTTTCAGAAACATACCCATATAAAGGCTATATGAGTTGATTCTGGCAATAAGCATACTGGCCTGGAAGATTTTCCTACCAAAAGCATCCAAGGTCCTGCATTCTCTTCCTGGAGGAGCAGAAGAGTGTCTCTTTGTACTCTTTATCCTCTTCATAGCTGACTGCACCACAATGGAATGGTGAGGAAGCTGAGTTTTCTGGAACCCAGGACAAGGAGGGACACGATACATAGTGTCCAACCTGCGAGAATGAGGAGAGAGAGTGAGAGGAGTCTCCCATAAATCAATCATGTGTTCATGAAGAATCTCATGAATTGGTAAGGTGACTGCCTCTCTAGGAGCCCTAGAGTATCCTAAAATATCTAATTTTTTTGCTCTAGGCTCTGATTCAGAGGTTACTGAAATAGAGAGTCCTTTAGCTACTTCTCTTATGAAGTCTTGAAAGGACAAGTCCTCTGGAGGAGACATTCTTCTTTTTGGAGAAGGCGGCTCTTCAGGAAGAGCTATGGATACTTCAGGAGACTCATCTGATGTATCAGAATCATCAGAGGAATCGAAGTATCGCCTGTCAGGGTGCTCTTCTAACGCTCGATACGCGTATCGAGCGGTATCGACATCGGGCGTCCCTGGTACCAGATCGGTACCGAGAAGTAGCCCTGGACAAGGAACCGCAGAAGTCGGTATCCTGGTCGATGTCGATGCAGTCGGTACCGGCATCGGCGCTGGTGCCGGAGCCGATACAGACAACGGAGCTCGTTGCGGTATCATCGGCGTCGCAGCCTGAATGAAGGACTTTATAGCCTGCTGCATGGACAGAACATTCTGACCATTGACGCCATGAAAGCTTGGATGTCGGTACCGGGAGAAAGTGCCGGTACCCCAGAGCAATCTAACAGGTGATCGGTCGAGGCCGTGCCATCGATGTCAACCTGTAACCCCATAGGAGGAGCTTTGGAAGCCGGAGCTTCCCACCGGGGTTGTTTGGCTGGTGCAGGATCCTCGAGGGCAAGCCCGGAGGCATCTCGATGCTTAGAGGGAGATCCACCCTTCGAGGACCTGCTAGGTTTATGTTTGGTTACCTGAGATCCTTCAGGAGAAGACGACCTGGAAGATGTCAATGCTACTGCCGGTGCCTCAGCGGGAAACAGCACATGGAGCTTAGCTGCTCGGTTCTGTAATCCCCGTTTAGACATTAGGGAGCAGGACGGACAATCCGGAATGGAGTGTTCAGGACCCAAACATTTAAGACACCATTCATGGGTATCTCTAACAGAAATAGTACCGCTACACTCAGTGCATTTTTTGAACCCGGAGGTTGGTTTTTCCATGGGGGAAATTTTCTTGTGGGCCCTGAGGCCTTAAGAAGAAAAATACACCAAGTGAGGAAAAATATCGATTATTTTTTTTTTTTTAAAGAAAGAAAGAAAAGACCGACGGTACCGGTCTGGAGTCGGGGAAGGCAGACATGCGACCAAAGAAATAAAATAAAATAAAGAACTTCTTCAGCGGTGACAGGGCTCGACCTGCTGGCTCCGCGGCAAAGAAGAACTGAGGAGTGTTGGTTAGGAAAGGCGGGAAGGCAGCGCGCAGGCACTGTGGGATGCTCCCAAAGGCTTTCCTTTTTGGGAAGCTGGGGAGCGTTCCCGCGCAGGCTCCGTCGGTACCGACATACCCATATGTGAAGACTCATTCCTGCTTGTTCCTGGAGATACATATATACTTTAGAACCTAAGAAAGTAACATTGAAATTTCTAAAACATGCTTGAAGAATCAAAGATTTATCAGGCTCCACGGCTAAAGTCACAAGCAAGGTAGTTCGGCCGGTCACCACTTCTAAAGACTCCTCCAAGAACGCCATAAGATCTCCGGCTCCCTGAAACAGATTCTCCGAAGTGGGGCCCTTAAACAAAGGGCCTTCGGTTAGGTACTGTGCACGCACAATAGGAGGCAAATTTTCTCCAGGAAGTTTAAGCACTTCCCGGAGATATTTGCAAACCATCGCCAAAGGAGACATAATAGGAGATTTAGGAAAATTCAATAGTCTCAAATTATTTCTACGCACATAGTTCTCCAAATATTCAGCTTTTTTTAGATAGCAAGATTTTATCCTTAACTTGAGCAGCACAGAGTCCTCGAAGATGTTCCAACTCCGTTTCCACACCGGTCAAACGCCGAGCCTGGTCCTCCTGCATTTTTTTTGCCTCAGCAATATCACTCCTCAACAAAAGAGAATCAACTTTCACAACTCCCACAACAGCCAGTAGTGAAGTATTCATTGTAGCCACCGCATCCCACAGTGCTTCTAAATTTATAACTGTTGGTTTTATCAAGCCTCTCAGACCTGGGATTCCATCAACCCCCCCCCCCCCCCCTGCCGCAGCTGCAGGTTCCCCAACAAGGGGGCTGACCCTCCCTGCTCCAACTCCTTCTACTGCGCATTCCACCAGGGGTGAAGAAGTTGTTAAGGTCCCGCCTGAGCCCTCTTCACCTCCCCTAACCGGTGAGCACAACGGCATAGCGGTGGGAAGCACTCCGAAAACCGGGACAGGACACTCAGGTCGAGGGGGGGGGGCGCACTGCTCAGGAGACAGCCATACCCCAGATGCACCCAGAGCCGACGCTTCAATTACCGAGGGCTCCACTGAAGACACTGCTCCACCAGTTGCCGCCGAAAATCCACACGCCGCCAACGTCCTCTGTCCGGCAGTAGTAGAAGCAGCTAACCCTGAGGGAAGGGAAGCCTGTTTTCTCTTCCGACGCCCCATTCCAGAGCAGCCGAGGAGACCGGACCAGAGCGGTGAGTGCAGAGTGTCTCAACAACCTAACGACAGCAACAACCTGCTGCCATCTTGCCCCCGTGTTTGACAGTTAATTTTCAGAAGGGCAAAATATTCAAAAGCTGTAGCCACATGTGACTTTTCCAGCTCTATCAGACAATGCCAGAAGTCAACTTTCTGGTTTGATGGTAAAGAAGCTATAGAAAAAACGTGCAACAGGAAGAGTTTTACAGTGGATCTGAAGCATTAGTCGCATAATGAGGAAGAGAAGGGGAATACAACCTCATCTAGGTAAGTCACTGAAAACATGGCACATTTCAGTGTCAGGAAAAGTGCTGTGCACATATTGTTGCAGTTGTTACTATTTACATAATTCATTCTCTAGGAAAAAGTTATCTGGTGTATCAAGGGCACTCTCATAAGAGGAATCCACAACTATCTTAAGAGTGCCTTTGAGAATAAGAGAAAAGTTTAATTAATTACATGAAAACCCACCTAGAATAATTTTGTTTCCAATCAAATTCACTACTAGTCTACCACTATGAGAATAGCACTACTTACCTTTATTATAGAGTTTGAGTCTTTGCTGCACAGATGTAATGGCACCAAGTACTGAAAGTCTGTTTACACGAGATTTTATGTTTGATGCTGTTCCAAACTCATCAGCCAACATTTTTGCCACTCTTGAAATCTGGTCTTTGGGAGGAATGATCAATGATATCATACTAGTGCCATTCCTAATAAAGGAAAAGAAAGGATTTTAGAGCAATCTTGACAACCAAATTTTATACTTCATGTGTACAACCTTTACACTACACTATGCTATTTTACTTACTGATCAAAGAAAGCTGCAATGTAAGCAGCTGATATGTCCGAGTCAATAGCTTTTATAGCCAGATAACAGTATCAGTGAGAGATTTTGGATTTATAATCACACATAAAAACTAGTAAAATCAGTCCATATAATAAAAGTAAAAATAAGTCTTTAACTAATCATGCACAGTATTTTAAGAACAACTTAGGACATGTAATAACATTTCAATGAACAAACAAACCCATTTCAAAGAAGGGGACATGAGACATTTATTTTATACCGCCTTTCATGATATCAAGGCGGTTTACATTGAACAAACTAAAATTACATTTAACAGGGCATTATAACTTGGAGATAACTATTTTACAGGGAACATGGGCAATGGAAAGTTAAGTGGCTTGCCCAAGACCACAAGGAGCAGCTGTGGAACTAGAAACCCCAGTCCTTCCGGCCCAAGGTTGCTGTCCTCTAGTGGAATTTGAACCCCCGACCTTCCAGCCTGAGGTACCTTGCCCCAACCACTAGGCCACTCCTCCACTCCATGAAATGAAGCCACAAGGAGGTAAACTTAAAAGCAACACCAGGAAATACTTTTTCACAGAAAGGGTAGTGGATGTCAGGAATGCCCTCCCAAAGGAGATAGAGGGAGCAAACACTGTGATAGGAGTCAAAATAGCATGGGATAGACACAGAGGATCACTACATAGCAAGAGAATGGAATCAAACCCAATGTCATTTTCATAAACCACCTGCCTGGAAAGCACAGTTACTTACCTGTAACAGGTGATCTCTGGGAACAGCAGGAATAAGTCTTCACATATGGGTTTCGTCGGTACCGACGGAGCCTACGCGGGAACGCTCCCCAGCGTCCAATCAGAAAGCTTTTGGGAGCATCCCACAGCACCTGCTGCCTTCCCGCCTTTACCAACTGTCTCTCCTCAGTTAGGTTTTAAAGCTGACAAAGAGACAAAGAGAGAGAGAGAGAGAGGGAAAGGAAAGATAGATAGAGACAGACAACTCCTAGGGGAGGTGGGTGGGTTGTGAAGACTTATTTCTGCTGTTCCCAGAGATCACCTGTTACAGGTAAGTAACTGTACTATCTCCAGGAACAAGCAGGAATGAGTCTTCACATATGGGGACTCCCTAGCTTTAGATGCCAGGGAGAGATCCCAGAAGTTGTGTGTCCCTGGGACAGGGCTCCACTTCCCCACATGGATCTCTGGCATCCCATCAGGGATGGTGGGTAGGAGTTGATTAAGTATGGAACAGGTGTTGGAGAACAGCCTGACCAAACAAGGCATCCCGGCGGGAGTCCTTGTCCAAACAGTAATGGGCTGTGAAGGTATGAACCGAGGCCCAAGTGGCTGCTCGACAGATGTCGTCAATAGACACAGAGTTCAGATGAGCCATTGAGGCTGCCATGACTCTCACATTGTGAGCTGTGACATGGCCCTCCAGAGAAAGGTTCTTACTCTGATAGGCGAAAGAAATACACAGGGCAATCCAGGTGGATAGTGTTCTCTTGGAGACTGGTAGTCCCAAATGAGAAGGATCAAAGGCAACAAAGAGCTGAGAGGACTTTCTATGCTGCTGTGTCCTTTGTAAATAAAAAGCCAGAGCTCTTTTACAGTCCAGGGTATGAAGATTCCTCTCTGCACTTAATGCATGAGGCCCTGGAAAAAAGACAGGTAGGTAGACCTCCTGGTTGAGGTGAAACAGCGAGACCACCTTAGGTATAAAGTGTGGATGAGTCCTAAGGACTACCTTGTCATGATGGAACCTTGTATAAGGTGGATTAGCTACGAGTGCTTGCAATTCACTAATGCGACGTGCTGATGTGATTGCAGTGAGAAAGATAACTTTCCAAGAAAGGTATTTCAAGGAGGTGGTAGCCAAAGGTTCAAAAGGCGGCTGCATAATCTGACCAAGAACCAGGTTCAAGTCCCATGCCACCGGAGGTGGTCTAATGGGAGGCTTTGTTAAAAGGAGGCCTCTCATGAACCTTGCTACAAGAGGATGAGAGGAAATAGGTTGTCCATTCAGAGGCTTAAGGGAAGCTGCAATAGCACTCAAATGGACCCTTAATGAGTTAGTTTTAAGGCCTGCATTAGACAGATGGAGGAGATACTCCAGCAAAGATTCCAGGGGTACGGCAAGGGGGTTAAGACCCTTCGCAGAGCACCAGATGGTAAACCTCTTCCACTTGAAAGCATAAGAACGTCTAGTGGAAAGTTTTCTGGAAGCATAAAGAACATCTTTCACCTGTTGAGAAAGATGAAGATCCTGGAGATCTAGGCCTTCAGCAACCAAGCCCTGAGATGCAGATGCTGGGGATTGGGATGCCATAAAACTTTCCGTCCTCTTGAGATAGAAGATCTGGAGCAGACCCTAACTCGAGGAAGGGAGCTTGAGAGAGATGCAGAAGCAGAGGGTACCACACCTACCGTGGCCAATGTGGAGCTATGAGAATCATGTGGCCTCTGTCTCTTTGAAGCTTGAACAGGGTTTTGGGAATTAGGGGAATGGGTGGAAAGGCATACAGGAAGTCTTGACCCCAGTGAAGGAGGAAAGCATCCCTTGCCTGAGCCCCCTGAGCCGGAGTTCTGGAACAGAACCGGGGAAGTTTGGCATTCCACAGACTTGCTAAGAGGTCTATGTCCGGGGTTTCCCAAATCTGAAAAATCCTGGCCACCTGGTCCACATGTAGGGATCACTCGTGTGGAAGCAGAACTCGACTGATTCTGTCTGCCCAAGAATTTTGAACGCCTGGAAGGTAAACTGCCAGAAGATGAATCTGATGCTCTCTAGCGAGGGTCCACAGTCGCAAAACTTTGTTGCAAAGCAACAGAGAGCCAGTTCCGCCCTGCTTGTTCACATAGAACATGGCTACCTGATTGTCCATGTGATAAGGACTGTCTTGCAGCTGAGCAGGGTGTGGAACACCCGCAGAGCAAGGAAGAAGTAATTAGATCTTACCTGCTAATTATTGTTCCTGAAGGAACGACAGTCCAGTCCCTTTACTTCTGGGTTACGCAACCCTTCCAGCAGCTTGGAGGCTGAGCCCAACCTTTTTGGAGGTGGGGCAGTATAAGTACCCCTGAGACCCCCTACCAACTCCAGTATTCGACTGAAAAAGCAGTCTAAACCAACAAACCAAAAACCTAAGTCCTCTAGGGATACATAAACTCCCCCCCTCTTTTTTTTTTTTTTTTTTTGGAAATGGCAAATAGGGAAAGAAGGGGGGAAAGGCAACGGAGGGCGGTGTTATGCCTGATGCTGCCAGAGGCGACTTTCTTCTGCCCTCCTAACCCCAGGCCTGGTGGCCCGATTGGTCCGCAGCTCCGCCCTTGTCTGCTAGGTCTTCAGGTTCAACCGGTCCGGGTGGGATCAGGGACTGGACTGTCGTTCCTTCAGGAACAATAATTAGCAGGTAAGATCTAATTACTTCTTCCTTACCGTCACTCCAGTCCAGTCCCTTTACTTCTGGGATGTATCAGAGCAGTTCAACTCTGGGTGGGATCCGGCAAACCGGACTGAAGAACCGTCAGACCAAACCGTGCGTCCGCTGAACTCTGCACGTCCAGCCTGTAGTGTTTTGTGAAGGTATGCAGAGAGGACCAAGTTGCCGCTCTACAGATATCCCAAGGGGGAACTAAACTATACTCTGCCCACGAGGTGGCCTGAGCCCGGGTGGAGTGCGCCCGTAGTCCCACTAGGACCTGCTTCCCTTTTAGGATGTAGGCGGAGGCGACCGCTTCTCTGATCCACCTGGAGATGGAGGCCTTGGCCGCCGCCTCCCCTTTGTGCGGGCCTCCGAACTGGACGAAGAGTCGGTCGGATTTCCGGAAAGGAGCTGTGTGGGAGAGGTATCGCTTCAAGATCCTCCGGACATCTAGCAAGAGCAGCTTGCTATCCCTACACCTTCAGGTCCCTCGGCCAGACAGGCCGGGAGGGTAACTGTCTGGTTCAAATGAAAGGGAGAGATAACCTTGGGCAGGAAGGAAGGCACTGTTCGAAGGACCACCTTGTCCCTGAAAAAGGATAGGAAAGGAGGTTAGGAGGAAAGTGCTTGCAATTCGGAGACCCGCCTGGCCGAACAGATAGCGACCAGAAAGACTGTCTTGAGGGTTAAGTCCTTCAGGGAAGCCATCTTTACCGGTTCAAACGGTTCCCCGACCAATGCATGATCCCAAGGGGGGGATCACCGACCTCCGTTGTGGACGCAGACGTCTAACTGCCTTTAGAAACCTGGATACGTCCACATGGGCCCCTAGGGGCTTGCCGCGGACCTTACCTCTGTAGCAAGCGATGGCGGCAAGTTGGACTCGTAAGGAGCTGTGAGCCAGGCCCTTATCAAAACCTGCTTGTAAGAATTCCAGGACCTCAGGAATTGAGGCCGAAAGAGGTTTTCTTCGGTGATCCGCACACCACGCTTCGAAGATGCGCCAAACCCTTACATAGGAGAGACAGGTTGAGCGTTTCTTCGCCTTCAACAGCGTTGAGATTACCGCTCCTGAATAACCTCGCTTCAAGAGACGCGCCCTCTCAATAGCCAGGCCGTAAGCGAGAATCGATCCACGTGAGGCATCAGCACTGGGCCTTGCCTGAGCAGACCCCTTTTGCAAGGGAGCCGCCAGGGCTGGTCGGCTAGCAACCTCACCAGATCCGCATACCAGGGGCGACGCGGCCAGTCCGGGGCGATGAGGATCACAAGTCCCTGGTGAGACTCTACCCGCTGTAGGACCTTTCCTATCAAAACCCAAGGGGGGAAGACATAGAGAAGACCCTCTGCCGGCCATTTCTGGGACAGGGCATCCAGGCCTTCGGACATTCTTTCCTTCCGCCGACTGAAGAACCGGTCCACCTTGGCTGACGAGAACCTCGCCATGAGATCCATGACTGGGAGGCCCCAGCGGGCCACTATCTGATCGAAGGTCTCCTTCTCCAGCTCCCACTCTCCGTGGTCTATCCTGTGTCTGCTGAGGTAATCGGCCGTGAGGTTGTCCGTGCCTGCCACGTGTTGAGCCGACAGCGCTTCCAGGCGGGTCTCCGCCCACTGGAAGAGAACATCCGCCTCCTTCTCCAAGGCGGGGCTGCTGGTGCCGCCCTGGTGATTGATGTAAGCTACCGTGGTGACATTGTCGGAGAGAACGCGAATTGCTCTTCTTAGTACTAGGGACTCGAGCAACTCCAGTCTGTTGATGGGCCATTGAGATTCCAACGGGGTCCAACGGCCTTGGACAAATTGGCCCTCGCAGTGAGCCCCCCAGCCTGACAGGCTGGCATCCGTCGTCAACAGTACCCAGAGATGAGGCTCGAGGGGCATCCCCCGTTCCAGATTTCTTGGGCATTGCCACCAGCGAAGGGCTCGTTTGGTCCGTGGAGCACACGGTAACTGTGTTGATAGGAGATGGTGTTGTGGGGGACCATCGCCGCAAAAGGGCGTGCTGTAACGGTCGCATATGGACCCTGGCCCAAGGCACCACCTCTATTGTTGCCGCCATTGTGCCCAGCACCTGAAGATAATGCCATGCTGAGGGGTTTCGTCTGCTCAGAAACTGCGCGACCAGCAGTCTTAGGTCCCTTGAGCGCGTTCGAGACAGGAACACCCTGCCCCGTCCGGTGTCGAATCTTGCTCCGAGATATTCGAGGTCCTGGGAGGGAGTCATCCTGCTCTTTGCTCGGTTGATGACCCACCCCAACTCCTCTAGAACTTGGATCACTCTGTCCGTCGCCGAGCAACTTTCCACTTCTGACTTTGCCCGGATCAGCCAATCGTCTAGGTATGGGTGTACTAGGATTCCCTCCTTCCGGAGGAAGGCCGCCACTACCACCATCACCTTGGTGAAGGTCCGGGGAGCCGCAGCTAGGCCGAAGGGAAGAGCCTGGAATTGAAAGTGGCCCCTCGGCACCGTGAATCTTAAGAACTGTTGATGGGACTTCCTGACCGGAATATGCAGGTAGGCTTCCGTCAAGTCAAGGGACGTCAGGAACTCTCCGCCCCTTACTGCTGCGATGACTGATCGTAGGGTCTCCATGCGGAAATGTGGTACCTTGAGGCAGCGGTTGACCTGTTTTAAATCCAGGATTGGCTGAAAGGAACCTTCCTTCTTTGGCACTATGAAGTAAATCGAGTATCGACCCGATCCTAACTGGTCTGGTGGTACTGGGATCACCGCCCCGAGTGCAATTAGACGAGCGAGGGTCGATTCTATCGCCGATCTCTTTGCTGGGGAGCCGCTGGGAGATTGGATAAACGCTGGAGGTATTTGCTTTGCGAATTCGAGAGCGTAGCCCTCTCTGACCACCTCCAGTACCCATTGATCCGAAGTGACCCGGGACCAGGCGGGAAGGAACAGCCTTAAACGGCCTCCCACTGACCGTTCTTCCCCCTGGCCCCCCGTCGCTTCATTGGTGTTTTCTAGGGGCCGATGAGAAGGAGGAGGAGGTCCCAAAGCCGCGACCCGCTCCTCGAAACCCCTGGAGGGAAAGCGTCCCCTGGAGGGGAGGTTGGATCTGGCTGGGCGGAACCTCCGAGTGTCTCTAGTCTGGGTACGGGCCGGAGGCAGGGAACAACCTTGTTTCGGTCTGTCTTCCGGGAGTCTGCCTCCCTTAGACTCGCCAAGGTCCTTTACCAGCTTCTCTAAATCCTCACCAAACAGGAGCTTCCCCTTAAAGGGTAGTCGACTCAGGCGTGCCTTTGAGGAGGCATCCGCTGCCCAATTTCGCAACCACAAATAACGTCTGGCCGCAACCACCGAGGCCATGTTCTTGGCCAGGCTTCTGATGAGGTCATACTGACTATCCGCCAAGTATGCTGCTCCGGATTCCAACCTAGAGGTGTTGGGCCGAGCCTCGCCCGCGGAAGACTCCGCCGCTTGAAGTTGCTGTGACCACCTTAAGCAGGCCCGAGCTACCCAAGCTCCCGAGACGGAGGCCTGTAAGGCGAGAGCGCTTACATCAAATGCCCGTTTCAGGAGGGTATCCAATTTCCTGTCCTGCGAATCTCTTAAGGCCGTGCTGCCCTCAACTGGGATAGTAGTCTTCTTAGTTACTGCCGATACCGCTGCATCCACTCTGGGGGACTTCAGTAGCTCTTTGTCCGCTTCTGGGAGGGGATATAGGTGCAGCATGGACCGGACTCCCCTTAGGCTAGATTCCGGCTGGTCCCATTCTTCCTGTATCATCTGGCGCACTACTTCCGCCGGCGTATCTGAGGCCACGTTGAGAACTCTTAGGGACTCATTAATTAAGGCTGGGAGCTCCTCTCGACGAAAGACCCTGATAATCCTGGATTGGTCCTCCTCTGGGATCTCTCCTTCTTCCAGCTCCTCTTCCTCCTCGTCCAAGTCTCTGTCCAAGTAAGCCTCCTCCGGAGTACTTGCGTTTTCCTTGTGAATCCTGGGCCCGACTCAGTGATCCTAGCCCGCAGGCTCTACACGTGGTAGGCCTCACCACGTGGAGCCTGAACGGGGGACCGCGAGGTTATCTGCTGCACTCACAATGCCCCACGGAGCTGGGAACCGCTGCTGCCTTTTCAAAACGTCACTTTATCGGCTCCCCCGCAGTGCCGAGAAGACCGGGCCTTGCCTCCGCGGCCGGCAGCTCCGAGGCAGGTTCGTCGGGAGACCCGAATGGCGGTCTTGCCTCCAGCGCTCAGCCAACCAGGAAGGCTTCGGCGTGAGGCAGGAGATGTCTGGAGAGCTCGAAAAATGTGCCGTCCTTCGCAGGCAGAGGGGAGCAGAAGTCCTCCTCGATGCTGCAGGCCGCCGTTCACCTCCGATGCCCGTCCCGATCAGGAGGGGAGGGGGGGGGGGGAGGGAGAAAGGAACAGGCAAGAATTAAAGGCACAGGAGCTTCAAAAAATAAAGAACCCAAAATACAGAAATAAAATGTAAGTAAACTTAAAGAAATTAAAAGAGATTAAAGGAACTAAATTAAATTAAATTAAAAGGAGGACTCCAGTAAGCCCTAGGCTTACGGAACCCTCCAGCTGCTTGGAGGCTGAGAATACTGGAGTTGGTAGGGTGTCTCAGGGGTACTTATACTGCCCCACCTCCAAAAAGGTTGGGCTCAGCCTCCAAGCTGCTGGAAGGGTTGCGTAACCCAGAAGTAAAGGGACTGGACTAGAGTGACGATAAGGAAGATTGCTCTGAGTTCCAAGAGATTGATATGTAGACAACTCTCCTGTGGGGACCAGATGCCCTGGGTGGAGAAGTCTTGTAGATGAGCTCCCCACTCCATTGGAGAAGCATCTGTTGTGAGAGTTGCTTGGGGTAGAGACTGCTGAAAAGGGGACCCCAGCAACAGGTTTTGAGGGGACTTCCACCACTGGAGAGACAAAATGAGGTAACTTGTGTTTGCTATTTTGTCTGAAAGGCAGCCTAATGCCTGAGTCCACTGGGTGGATAAAGTCCACTGAGCTGCTCTCATGTGAAGGCGAGCATATGGTACCACATGCACGGTGGATGCCATGTGGCCTAGTAACTAACATTTCTCCAGCAGTTAGGTGAGGCTTCAACTCTGCTTGAGAAGCTAACTGCACTAAGCAAAGGCAACGAGCCTGGAGGAGATAGGCCCTTGCCTTTGTGGTATCCAGCAACGTCCCTATAAACTCCAGGGACCGAGTAGGGGTTAAATTGGATTTTGGGATGTTTATGATCAGCCCTAAATACTGAAGGATACTCACTGTGCAGGCTAGAGAACTCTTGGCCTCTGAGTGGGAGCTCGAATGAGCCAGTCGTCCAAATAAGGGAAGACGAATATTCCCAGAGTGCACAGAAATGCAGCTACTACTGCCATGCATTTTGTGAACACCTTTGGTGCAGAGGCCAGACCAAAAGGGAGCACTCTGTATTGATAGTGCTTCTCTTGAAAAAGGAACCGAAGGAACCTTCTGTGAGTTGAATGGATGAGAACATGGGTGTACGCATCCTTGAGATCTAGAGAACAAAGCCAATCCTGACTCTGAAGGTATGGCAGCAGAGTTCCCAGAGAAATCATTTTGAACTTTTCCCTGACTAGGAATCTGTTCAATTCTCTGAGATCTAAGATGGGTCTGTAGCACCCTGTTTTCTTTGGAATGAGAAAATAGGGGGAGTAGACACCTGTGCCCTGTTGATGAAGAGGCACTTCCTCTATTGCCCCCTGGGTGAGAAGGGTGGCAACCTCCTGCCCCAACAGGTTGAGGAGGGAGGAGGGAGGATGGAGAATTGAACTGGTGCACTCTTGTGTGAGGGGGCAAGCTTGAAAAATGAAGTTTGTACCCCTCTCTTATGATGGAGAGTGTCCAATGCTCTGCTGTAATTTGCTCCCACCTGGAAGCAAAATGATATAACCTTCCTGGAATGGTGGAGGGCTCTGGTCCTTCCAGAGCCAGGAAGGCTAAGGTCTCTAGCAGAAAGTCAAAGGCCCTGAGGGGGCTGAGGTTGCTGGGTCAGTGGAGGCCTAGCAGCCTTTGCTTTGCTCTGTTTGGATGATTGCTGACGTTTGGTAGGGAACTGAGCTGCAGAAGATGCCCGCTGACCATAAGCAGGATAGAATCTTCCCTTTTTAGAAAAAGGTGCTTTCTTGAACAACCTTTTCTTAGCAGGAGCAGCTGTGGATTTGGATAGTCTATCCAAGGCAGAATTCTCAGCATCCATCTGATTGGTAAAGATTGGCAAGCAAAAGCCAAACAGGTTCTCACCTGTACAAGGGATATTTCCCAATTCATCTTGAACCCAGATCTCCAAATCAGATGCTTGAAGCCAAGCAATTCTACGTGCACCTATGGCAATAGCTGAGGCTCTGCTTACACATTCAAAGGAGTCGAAAGCTGCACGGTTGGAGAATTTGGAGATATCTTGGGCATGTTTAAGCCAAGTGAGAAAGTCCTGTCTTTTATCTTCAGAAATGAAAGGACTTAAAGTCTGCAAATGATCAGTGACTTCTTTTAAGAACATTCCCATGTAAGGACTATAGGAATTAATTCTCGCAGCAAGCATGGAAGCTTGGAAGCCTCTTCTTCCAAAAGCATCCAGGGTTCTACATTCACGTCCTGGAGGATTAGAGGCATGTCTTTTGACACTTCTAATCTTTCTCATAGCAGACTCAACCACAAAAGAGTGGTGAGGGTGTTTTATGGAAACCAGGACAAGGAGGGACACGATACATGGTATCCAACCTGCGAGAATGAGGGGAAGTGGTCAGAGGTGCTTCCCACATCCTTAACATGAGATCATACAAAATCTCATGAATAGGCAAGGTAGCTGCTTCCTTAGGAGTTTTAGGATATTGTAAAATATCTAACTCCTTAGCTCTGGGTTCTGTCTCAGGGGCCACCATAATGGAAAGGCCCCGAGCCACCTCTCTGTTCATGGTATAGTGTAATTTAAGTATTTATTGATGTGGTGATTCTTAACCTTTTTAATGTTGACAACATGGTATCATGTTTTAGCCTTTTTCATACATTCTTGTGTTAATTTTTTATTATCCTATTTATTTATATTATGTTTTTAAATGTTTTTTTAGTGTGCCCTGACAACCCCTGACGAAGTATAATACGAAACATGGTCCTGTGTTGGGTTTAGGCCACTTGTCAAATATACAATAAAGGTGTTGTGTGTGAACCTGCCACTCTTTTGTTCTTTTGGTAAGTCCTCTGGAGGAGACATCCTTCGTTTAGGAGAGTCCTCCTCCTGTGGAAGAAGCATCACTGCATCGACCGACTCTTCAGAATCCTCAGAGTCTTCAGAGGAATCGAAGTACCGTCTGTCCGGATGCTCTTGCAAAGCCCGATACCCGTACCGATCGGGATCGGGGATAACCGGTACCGGGGTATCGGTACCGGAGGGCTTCAGAGGACAGAGTACCGGCATAGAGGACACCGATGCCGATGTTGATGCCACCGGTACCGGGATCGGTACCGATGGCGATGCTAGAGCCGGTACCGGTAGGGTAGTCTGTTGCGGTACCACGGGCGTCGATGCCACAAGGAAAGCTGCCAGACTGCGTTCTATGGACAGAATCCTCTGATCCATCGACGCCGCCAATGCTTGGAAGTCGATACCGGTGGAAGCCACCGGTACCCCAGAGCATGGCACCAGATCTGTCGAGGCCACACCATCGAGATCATCCTGGAACCCCGATGATGATGCTTTAGAGGCAGAAGCCTCCTGCCGGGGTAATTTTGCCGGTGCAGAATCCTCGAGGGCAACACCAGAGGCATCTCGATGCTTAGGAGATCTACCCTTCGAGGACCGGCTGGATTTATGTTTAGTTACCCGAGATCCATGTGAGGAAGAAGCAGCCCTGGAAGACGTCGATGCCACCGAAGCCGCATCAGAGGGAAACAGGGTACTCTTAGACATCATAGAACAGGACATACAATCTGTGATGGAATGGTCAGGACCTAAACATTTTAGACACCAGTCATGGGTGTCGATGACAGAAATTGTACCGCCACATTTTGTGCACTTCTTAAATCCTGAGGCAGGCTTTTCCATGTTAAGGAAAAAACGTTTTGGGCCTAGGGCCCAAAACAGAAGTGCATCTGAAGAAAAAAGAAACGGAAAAAAGTGGTTTTTTTTTTTTTGGTTTTTTTTTAAACAAGAAAAGAAAAAGACTGGCAATACCGGTGGAGCATCAAAGAAGGCAGACGCGACACAAAAGAAATAAAGGAAAAATAAAGAAATTATTCTGCGGTGACAGGAACTCGACCTGCTGGCTCCATGGAAAAAGAAGAACTGAGGAGAGACAGTTGGGAAAGGCGGGAAGGCAGCACGCAGGCGCTGTGGGATGCTCCCAAAAGCTTTCTGATTGGACGCTGGGGAGCGTTCCCGCGCAGGCTCCGTCAGTACCGACGAAACCCATATGTGAAGACTCATTCCTGCTTGTTCCTGGAGATAGGCTGGTACAACCTTAAGGAAAGGCAGAGGGGAAGTAACCTGCTTAGAATGGCAGGTGCTGCTCTACAACTCTAGCCATCTTACTGGGCAGATTAGATGGACCATGTTGGTCTTTATCTGCCGTTTTTACTGTGCTAATCAAAAATTTTAAATTCTAAGGCAGGGCTTGACAAACCCCGGGTCGCCATTGTGACTTTAAAAATCAGATATGGCATCTGGGGCTTAGACCATATGGCCAAGCTGATGGTGTCTGCCCTTGGAGAGCCCATCTCCCACAAGAAGTGCTGCAGAAGCTGGTGAAGATGGCTGCCTGCCAAGCCTACAAAAATAAAATAAGTAAATAAATAAAAAATAAGACTGGGAGGGCAGCAGACAGCTAAAGTCTTTTAAAGGGACTGGTGATTTTAGGGAAAAAATAAATGGGGGGGGGGAATGGAGGTCAGGGGGTGAGTACAAAGGGGGAGGGAGAAGGGGAGAGAGTCTGGGAAGGTAAACAGAATTGGGGGTGGGGGAGGGACAGCAGAAGTGGGAAGGCGTTGGAAGACCAGGAGATGAATATTTGGGAAGTAAGGGCACAAAAAATGCACCATACACACACATTGGAGGTGGTGGGAGAGGGATGAGGAGGAGTGGGGTCACTGTCTTCTGTAGGCACTGTGTAGTGACCCATTAAGAGCCCATTTTATTATGCTTTTTCCCAGAGAAAATGGAAAAACAAAGTCTTAGTTATTCAAGCCTTAAAACTGAAAAAAGGACCGGGGGGGGGGGGGGGGCAGAAGCTTACACCGTGACCCAGTTTTCGGTGGCCAGCTAGAGTTTTAGGCTGGCTCCTATATTCCAAGAAAATTTGTCAAGGCCCGTTATAAGGACCTCAACCTTTCAAGCAGCTGTTCCAAATCTTCCAGATAGAAACAAACAATCATGCCCTGAAAAGGGACTGACAGACAATCTTAAGGTGGCAAAATAGGTAGAAAAGGTGACAGCAAAAGTCAGAAGGATGCCTGGGTACATAGGGAGAGGAATCGCCAGCAGGAAGAGGTGAAAGTGCCTCTGTATAAGTCTTTGGTGAGATCTCATTTGGAGTACTGAGTGCAATTCTTGAACACACCAAACAAGGATTTATCCTGATATTCCTTGATATTTCGTCCGACTTTGACTCAGTAAAACATAATACCCTCTTAGAACGCTTAATGGACCTGGGCATAAGCAACACCCCACTTAAGTGGTTCTACTCCTATTTGTCTGAGCGCACCCAGCAAGTAAAGATAAAAGATGACATCAATACCTTTCAAATTACGGAGAGGTATACCACAAGTATCATCCCTCTCTGCATTGCTGTTCAATCTCTACATCCAACCAATCTGTAACATCTTTCAAAGGCACAAAATCCTGTACCGCATATATGCAGATGACCTAATGCTCTATGCACCCATCTCTACATGCAATCTTGCTTCAATGATAACAGAATGGCTGAACAACCTCTCCATCAACTATAAAAAAAAAAACAGAGGCAATGATCATAACCCGTAATCCCTCTTTCTCCACCCCAAAAGAGATAACAATCAATAACTCCATCCCAGTTAAATAGGAAATCAAATACCTTAGAATCACCCTAGACTAACAACTAAATGAGACCACATATAAAAAGAGTAACAACCTCAGCATATTACAAAATAAATACCTCAGACCACTCCTAGACCTGAACTACTTCCGCACAGTCTGCTAAGCCATCATTATCCCACAGCTAGATTATTGCAACTCCATCCTCCAAGGCCTACCAAAGCAGACTCTGCCACCTCTGCAACTAGTACAAAATGTTTGTGTTTTATGTTTATTGGAACATTTGATATGCTGCCTGTGCCGAGGCGTCTAGCGGGTTAAAAAATAAAAATGCTACATACAATGTCAGAAAGAGGAAAGGAACACCAATATTGAGACAGGAAAGAATAGAAAGAAAAGGTCAGCAAAACACAAGGAAAAGAGAGGTAGCAGGGCCTAGAAAAGTTGAGTCTAGGAAGGGAGGGAGAGATTAAATGTAAGAGAAAAAAAGGTGAGTTTTCAGTAGGCCCTTAAAGCAGGGCAAGGAGAGCTCAAGATGCAGCACCTCTGATAACAGGATCTCCAAGACACGAACACAACTCCTGTTCTGAAAAGCCTATACTGGCTCCCCATACAGGCCCACATTAAATACATGGCAATTATGCTCTCCTACAAGACCATGCATAACCAAACTATAGACTGCCTCTTTAGCCTCCTCCAAAAACTCCCAAACTCAAACTCAAAATCAGGGTCTACTCGGCATTCCAACCCACAAATGGAAGAGTACCCAATACGCCAGAGAGTTTTTTTAATATATGGACCCACTTTATGGAATTCTCCCTAATATCCTGATATCAAAGACTGTGGAGACTTCCGGAAAAAAATAAAGACCCTCCTGTTCCACAAGTTCTTTGGCCCTAGAACCTGAACATAATGTCTCACTCCAAGACAATCACTTGTATACATTTGCTTCGGTTACATAGTTACACTGTTCAAAGTAACCCACTTTGATAATATGAAAGGCTGTATATAAAAACTGTTAAATAAATAAATTCTGGAGACCATACTGTACCTTCAAAAGGATATAAAACGGGATAGAGTCGGTGCAGAGGGTGGCTATCAAAATGGTCAGTGAACTTCTTAGGAAGGCATATGGGGACAGACTTGAAGATCTCAATATGCATACTTTGGAGGAGAGGTGGGAGAGGAGCGATATGACAGATGTTTAAATACCTCTGTGCAGGACCGTACCTAGCCCTGTGCGAGTGGTGCGGCCCCGCACAGGGCACAAAGGCTTAAGGGGCGCATTTCGGCTGTCTGGCGTTGCCTGCTGCCACCACTTTTTCTCCTCTCAGTGGCGGCAGGCAACAGCAGACAGTCAAATGTACCCCTTAAGCCTTCTTGCGGCATGCTAAGCAGGTCTGGCTAGATGGAGGCGGGGGAGCGGGGCGGCGCACCCGATGTGCAAGTCGAACAGGGCGCATTTCACGATTGGTATGGCCCTGCCTCTGAGGCATAAATGCACAGGATGAGAGCCCCTTTCAAATGAAAGAGCTCTGCAACAAGGGGGCAAAGGATGAAGGTGAAAGTGATAGATTCAAGAGTAATATGCAGAAATATTTCTTTACAGAAAAAGTGGTAGGTGCATGGAATTGTCTCCTAGTGGAGGTAGTAGAGACTTTCTTCTCTGAGTATATCTAGGGTTTTCTGGTCTTTCCTATGAGTACATTAGAACAGACCTGGAAACCTTTTTGACTTTCAGTGCCCATTTTGCACTAAGGGAATGGTGAGGAAGCTGCAGTTTTTCATAAGAAGAACATAAGATATGCCATACTGGGTCATACCAAGGTCCATCAAGCCCAGTATCCTGTTTCCAACAGTGGCCAATCTAGGTCATACGTACCTAGCAGTTTCCCCAAAAGACACAGGTTCTGCAATGCTTGTACTAGGTCAAGCATTGATATCCTGGGTCCCTTCTTAATAATAGTTTATGGACCTTTCCTCCAGGAACTTGTCCAAACCTTTTTTAAACCCAGCTACACTAACAGTCTTTACTACATCCTCCGGTAACAAATTCCAGAGTTTGATTACACGTTGAGTGAAAAAATATTTTCTTTTATTAGTCTTAAATAGTTTACCCTGTAGCTTCATTGCATGCCCCTAGTCTTTCTATATTCTGATAACGTAAACAGTCGATCTATGTTTACCCGTTCCACTCTGTTCATTAATTTATAGATTTCTATCATATCTCCCCTCAGCCGTCTCTTTGCCAGGTTAAAGAGCCCTAACCTTTTTAGCCTTTCTTCATAGGAGTATCCTTCCATCCCCTTTACCATTTTGGTGGCTCTTCTCTGAACCTTTTCTAATAACGCTATATCCTTTTTAAGATACGGCGACCAGAATTGCACACAATATTCAAGGTGCGGTCTCACCATGGAACGGTATAGAGGCATTATAATATCTTTTGTTTTATTTTCTATTCCTTTCCTTATGATACCTAGCATTCTATTTGCTCTCTTGGCTGCCGCTGCACACTGGGCCGAGGGTTTTAACATGTTATCCACAATGACGCCTAAATCTTTTTCCTGGGTAGTGGTTCCTAATGTGGAACCTTGCATCGTGGGTTGGCTACACCTGGCATTTGATCTTAAGGTGTGTTTTTTAGTCAAAGGACCAGAGAAAGGTGTTTATGGCTTGGCATGTCTACTACTACTGAATATCCAAGTATTTTAAGATGCCTAGAATTTTTTTTCTGGGCTCTGGTTCCTTGTTGAGCATCAATGCTAGACTATTTGCTAGGTTTTGAAGAAAGTTTGGGTACATTAAGTCTTCTGACAAAAATTCTGCTTTCAGTGGTGGAGGGAATGGTTCAAATTTAATTCCTAGAGAAAGTGACGTATCTAGGCCGTCAAGGACCAAATGCTGGCCCTATGGTGAAGACATGCCAGATTCACATTCTGAAAATTCATGGTTCTGGGAAGAATGTCAGCTAAGGAACTTGCATACCTGATGCTGGCAGCATGGCAACCAGCCTGAATTGTCACTATTTATTTACGCTGTCTGTGAATCCTTCCTGCGGCTGAAAAGTTTTTTCACTTTGGCATTCCCCTGAATGACCATGAGATCAAACACTGGTATTTACTTATGTGACTATTCTTCTATACCACTCTTCTGCAAGTAAGAGCGGTTTACAATGAACTGGGAACAGAGTAACAGGAGGCAACTAACATTGAACTATGTACATAAAATTATAGAGGATGTAACAATATAGTCTGTAAGGCTACACCAGAGGTATTAATCTATCTTTAGTATTTACATAAATGTGTATGTGCATTAGGGTGGTCCATAAAAATGAATTCCTGAATTCCTTTGCTCCCTGGCCTGATTCTGGTTCCATTTAGGTAGAAAACACTGTGTACAAAGTTTGAAGCCAATCAAATAATATTTAGGGGTGGCTCAACAAGTCTTGAGATTTCCCCCTGGGAGCAGATGACGAAATGTTGCATCATCTTGTATCATCCACTCAGTTCCACGCTGATTACATTTGATTGCGTCATATTTGAACTAATCTCGTCTCTGAGAGGTGGCAAAGACATTGTACTATTATCTTTGTATCTTTATTCTTTTCAGATGGCGAAAAAACGTGATTTTTATCTCATTGAAGAAATGTCCACCACAATTCTGGGGGCCAAGCTCCCCAGCAAGGAGCAAGTGTTAAGTGTATTTTTACATCACCATATGACATTAAACAAAGGCGTTAGTGAAAGTGCATCTATTGTAACAAGTGAAGTAGAAGCTTACTGGGAAAAGGCCAGGCTTCCTGTTCAAAGAAATGACAAAATGAAGTTTGCGGAATCCAAGTTGGCACAGGGCAATCACCGAGATGATTACCTGGAATTCTTGGAGTTAACGATTGTCTGCCTTGGAGGGAATCTTCTTAGTTTCAATTTATTTATTTATTTAGCTGTATTTATATCCCGCTTTTTCACCGGGTCAAAGCAGTCAATTGGGGGATACCATTTAACACGAGGGGATATGAGACACATACGATAATACTTACAGGGAACATGGGCAATGGAGGGTTAAGTGGCTTGCCAAAGACCAAAAGGAGTATAGGACTAGAAATCCCAGTCCCTCCGGCCTGAGATTTCTGTCCCCAGGTGGGACTTGAACCCCCGGCCCTCCAGCCTGAAGTACCTTGTCCTAACCACTAGACCACTCCTCCCGTCCAATTTCAAGAAACCCGGAGATTTCCATCATGCCAGATGGATGGCAAAAGTCTTGTACTGTCTCAAGATTTGGATGTTCCGAGGACAACTCAAAGATCTTACCCAACGGGAGTAGTCCTGTGTTTGTGATGTGAGCATTTTCTCCATCCTGATTCATGTGGAAGCCTGGTTTTCTGCCCCTGATGCCGCAGTTGCTCCTCGAACAGATTTGGAGATGCTGAAGAAACTACACTCTTACCACAATGACCGTGTTGGAAGAGCGGCCAGAGACGAACTGCAACAGCATCTGTGGTATGTGTCAGAGGAGCTTGTGGCACTGTCACTTTTCGATGAAGCTGTTTCAGCACCGACAAAGCGGGCCATAATGTCGGCCATGATCCCGGCAGAATCAGATGAAAGCGATGAGGATGATGACGAAGACGAAGATCCCCCAAAGCGGGTCGAATTGAAAAGTTCCATGATTCCACCACTTGAATCTTTTGCAACTCGCAAGTCAATCCGTTTCCTGAAACACCGACATCAACAGTGCAGATAGCAGCAGCTCCGGTCAGTGCAGGGGGGGCGTGGCCAGCACTGACGTCTCGTGTACACAGAGCTGCTCTCTCCTGCATCCCACACTTGTGCACGAATCATCATCAGGTTCTTGGTTCTAGGCTGTTCACACTTTTTCATCGCAATTCGTGTTAGCTCATCATTCTTCAACAGTTATGTTATGGCTCTGCGAAAGTGTATTAATTCGCCAGACAGTTTGTGTTTCATCTGTGGTGCATATAACAGTGTTGAAGCAACAGCAGAATATTACAGACTTTGTGAAAAAAGTATACGTTGCATACTTTGGACTAAAAATTGGAGATCAAAATAAAGTCTGGGTGCCTCATAGTGTGCAAACGGTGTGTTGAGGACCTCCGAAACTGGTTCAAGGGTAAGAAAAAATCTTTCCCTTATGGGATTCCTATGGTATGGCGAAAGCAAAAGAACCATAGTGACGACTGTTACTTTCATGCGATGTGAAAGGGTTTAATTCCAAATGGAAATATTCCATTTCATAACCCAATCTTCACTCGGCAATTCGTCCCATCCCCCATGGCACAGATATACCAGTACCCAAGCCCCCTGCTACCTTGGAAGAGATACCTAGCTCCGATGAAGGTGAAGTCATACCTGAACCAGATGACGAATCAAGTTCTGACTTTGAAGATGATACAAGACCAAAATTGTTTTCTCAGGAGGAGATGAATGATTTGGTAAGAGACTTGAATCTTCCCAAAAGATGCCGCTGAGTTACTCGGATCAAGGCTGAAAAGCAGGAATTTATTGTTGCCAGGAGTGTTATCTTCATGGTTCAGACATCGTGAAAAGGAGTTTGTTCCTTACTTCGCCCAGGAAGACAAGTTGGTTTATTGCATCAATGTCGAAGGTCTGATGGGTCAATTTAAAATCCAATATGATTCAGAGCAATGGCGTCTTTTTATAGATTCTTCAAAAAGTCGTCTCAAAGCAGTTTTACTCCACAACGGTTTTTACGCTTCCATACCTGTAGGTCATTCCGTACACTTGAAGGAAACCTACGAGAACTTGGAATTGGTTCTTCATAAACTTAAATATGAAGACCATGGTTGGCAAGTGTGTGGGGACTTGAAGGTCTTGTGCATGCTGCTCGGGCAACAAGCTGGGTATTTTATTTTTATTTATTTACATTCTCTTATATACCGCGCTATTCCGCATCAGTGCGGTTTACATTGAACAAACTGAAATTACATTGAACAGGGCATTATAACTTGGAGATAACTATTTTACAGGGAACAATGGGCTATGGAGGGTTAAGTGGCTTGCCCAAGACCACAAGGAGCACCTGTGGGACTAGAAACCCCAGTCCTTCCGGCCCAAGGTTGCTGTGCTCTACTGGGATTTGAACCCCCGACCTTCCGGCTTGAAGTACCTTGCCCCAACCACTAGGCCACTCCTCCACTCCTGGAGGAGTATACAGGGTATACCAAATATCCTTGTTTTCTGTGTCTATGGGACAGTCGAGACTGACAAAATCACTGGACCAAGAAGAGTTGGCAGCCAAGGGTGCTAACAGTCGGTGAAAAAAAATGTCCTCCGAGATACTTTGGTACCTTCCCATAAAGTTCTTCTACCACCTCTCCACATAAAATTGGGATTGATGAAGCAATTCGTAAAATCACTTCCAAGAGATGGAGAATGCTTCAAATACTTGGTCACCAAGTTTCCAGGCCTGTTGGAGGCAAAATTGAAGGAAGGTGTGTTCGTCGGACCAGACATTAGAAGGCTTATAGTTGATCAAGAGTTTGTCAATACCATGACGGATCTTCAAAAAGAAGGGTGTATTGCATTTAAAGAAGTCGTACAGAAAGTTTTAGGCAATAACAAAGATCCTCACTACAAAAAGATAGTCGGACGAATGCTGAAAGCATTTCAAGCTTTAGGTTGCCTGATGAGTTTGAAAGTGCATTTCCTCCAGTCCCACCTTGACTACTTTCCTGAAAATTTGGGAGCTGTGAGTGAGGAACAAGGTGAACGATTCCACCAAGACATTAAAGAGATGGAAAGGAGATACCAGGGAAAATGGAGCATTACAATGATGGCAGACTACTGTTGGATGCTTCAGAGTGACATTCCAGATGCTACTCACAAGCGTAAATGCACCAAGAGGAGCCTCACAAGGAAGAAGAATCGAGTTTAGTGTGTATAGGTGAGCTCATTTCAGTTCAAAAAAGGATTTTCATGAAAATATTGTAATAAAGCTTTAATTTTATAAGTCTATTTCCATTTATTTTGAGGTATTGCCTTATTTAATATAGTTACCTAAATTATCAGGAAACGTGATGTCCTATGACAAAATGGAGGTCATTTTCGGATTCAGCGCACCAAAAAACATAAAAAGATTACGTGGAATAACCAAAACAACTCTTGAAAAAAATTTTTTTGCAGACCTGTAATTGAAGTGCAGGAATATTATAGTCTGGAATGCTGTTTGGAAGTCATGTGGTTCTAGTAGTGGTCAAAGATTGCAGAGAGTTCTTATTTTATTAAATATTGTTTTGAGGGTTTTGTTGATGTGAGCATTTAGGTTTATGTTTATGCAATTTCTTGATATACCGCCCAGGCTGAAGGGCATCAGAGCGGTTTACAATCACAAGCAGGTACTGGATACATTCCCTCGTCCCCAAAGGGCTCAGAGTCTTTGCTCGAGGATAATCCCAAGGGAACACACTCCCTGTTTTACTTGTAGGTCAGCATTCTTAACTTTTAATGTGGGTAGTGGTATGAATGTTTCATTTCTTTTTCATGGGTGGGTGTGTTGATCTGCATGTAGGCTAATACTCTCATCGCTTCCATAAAGGAGCTGGCATGTTTAGGTGGGACTGATGCAAGGTTAAAGTCTCCTAAGAGGATAAGGTGGGCCATCTAGCATAGGCAAGCCTGCAGCACTGGATTTTTAAATTCTATTCAACCCCAGATGGCAAGCAATACCCGATGTCACTATCATGCATTCTGTGTCCCTTCCTGGAAATGACTGCACTGGGTCCGGTATGCTGGGGCAGGGTTCTATGGCTGGGTGAGAGTGCTATGCAATCCTCCAATGTGGCCAGTATGAAAGGATTGGATTCTCTGCCTGCAGCACTGGAATTTTAAATTCTATTCGGCCCCAGACAGTGACATCAGGTATCAAGCAGAGCTTGCCAGCATGCATTCTGTGTCCCTTCCTAGAAACAACTGCGCTGGCTCCAGTATGCTGGGGCAGGGTGCTATGCAAGTCCCCGATGCAGCCCACCTCAAAACCTGCCTGCAAGAAGTCTAGGATATCTGGTACGGAGGCCATAGCTGGACTCCTCCCCCATTCTGCGCACCACTCTTCAAAGACCCGCCAGACCCTAACATAGGACAGACAGGTCGACGTATCCCGAGCTTTCAACAAGGTAGAGATTACCGAACTGGAACACCCTCACTTCAACCACCTCGCTCTTTCAAGAGCCAAGCCGTAAAAGAGAATAGATCCACCTGAGGCATGCGCAGTGGCCCCTGCATCAAGAGGTCCTCTCGCAACAGAAGCCTCCATGGCCGATCCACTAACAGCCGAACTAGATTGGCATGCCACGGTCGCCTTGGCCAATCCGGGGCTATCAGAATGACCAAGCTTTGGTGAGCCTCTCTATGCATTGGATGACCCTGCCTATGACAGCCCACAAGGGAAACATACAGAAGCCCCTCCGTGGACCACCTCTGGACCAGAGCATCCAAGCCCTCAGACATCCTCTCTCCTTCTGCTGTAGAAGCAGCCCTCTTTGGCCGACCCCCACTTTGCCATGAGGTTCATGATAGGAAGACCCCAGCGGCTCACCACCTGACTGAATACTTCCTGGCAGAGCTCCCATTTGCCGTGATCCACCTGGACCTGGCTCAGGAAGTCCACCATGACATTTTGACCCCTGCTACATGCGCTGCCGACAAGGCCTGTAGGTGGGCCTCCGGCCAGTCCAACAAACTCTCCGCTTTCTCCTCCAAGAGAGTGCAGCCTGTGCCCCCCTGGCGGTTGATATAGGCTACCGTGGTCACATTGTCAGAGAACACCTGGACCGCTTTCTCACAAACCCAGCGCTCGAAGGCCCCAAGGGCTAGAACCACCGCTCGCATCTCGTGTCTGTTTATTGACCATTGAGCCTCCAACACCCTCTAGCGTCCCTGGGCAAAATGCCTCTCGCAGTGGGCTCCCAATCCGAAGGTAATGCCAGGCCTAGGGCTCCCTCTTGGCTAAGAACCCCCGCACCAGGCGTCGCAGCTCCTGCGCTCAGCCCTCCAGTAAGACGACCCTGCCACTGCAGGCGTCAAACCTCGCCCCGAGATACTCTATCTCCTGAGAGGGAACCAACCTGCTCTTGGATAGGTTGATCACCCAACTCAGCCGCCTCAGGAGACTCATCGCCCTTTCCGTAGCATCTAAGCTCTCTTCCTTGGATTTGGCACGGATCAGCCAGTCGTAGAGGTACGGATGGACCAGAATCCCCTCCTTGCAGAGCGCCACAGCTACCACAACCATGACCATGGGGAAGGTACAGGAGATCATCGCAAGGCTGAACAGCAACGCCTGAAATTGAAAGTGCCCCATGGGCACTGCAAACTGCAGGAACTGCTGGTGGGCCGGCCAGATGGGAATATGCAGGTACACCTCGGTGAGGTCAAGGGATGTTGAAAACTCTCCCTTGCGCACTGCCACTATGACCAACCTGAGCGTCTCCATGCGTAAATGCAGTACCCTCAGGCACCGATTCAATCGCATGAGGTCGAGAATCGGTCGGAAGGAACCCTCCTGTTTTTTGGGAACCACAAAATAAATAGAGTATTGACTGCAGCTGCACTGGCCTTCGGGTACCAGAACCACTGCCCCAAGGAGCCACAGACATGTCAAGGTCTCCCTCACCACTGCCAACTTGGATGCAGCCCTGCATGGAGACTGAACACACACAGGAGGAATTGGACGTGCCAGCTCGAGAGCATACCCATCCCAGACGACCTTCTGGACCCACTGATTGGACATGACCCGGGCCCAGGTGGAGTAAATCTGCCTCAGACGACCCCCCCCCCCCACCCCACTGGCAGCACCTTCCCCTGGACCCGCCCCCATCCTCGATTCATTGTGATTTCCTAGGTCCCAAGGAAGAGAGATCACTAAAACCCCTGCCCACTCCTCGAAATCCCTGACCTTTCAAGGAAAAATGCCTATTTTGATAGGGCGCCAGATGGTTAGCCCGAAACCTCCGGGATTCCCATGGTTGTGTCCGAGAGGGAGCCGGGAGACAACTCTGTTTTGGTTTTATCCTCTGGGAGCCTGCCTCCAGCTCCTTATCCAGCTTGTCCAGGTACTCCCCAAATAGGAGCTTCCTTTTAAAGGGAAGCCTGCTAAGCCATGACTTGGAAGATGCATCCGCAGCCCACCTGTGAAGCCAGAGGTAACAGCAAGCAGCCACCACAGATACCATACTCTTTCGACAGGCCCCTGATGAGATCATAGTGGGCATCTGCCAGGTAGGCTGCCCCTGACTCAAGCCTAGCCACTTCTCCTGCCGAGCCACCGGGCAGGTCACCTGGCTGCTGAATCTGCTGCGCCCAACAGAGGCAGGCTCTGGCAACCCAGGCCCCACAGACCGAGGTCTGTAGAGCTACAGCATTAATATCAAACGCCTGCTTCAGCAACGTATCCAGCTTCCTATCCTGGGTGTCCTTGAGGGACGCACTACCCTCAACTGGGATCGTGGTCTTCTTAGTCACTGCCAAGACCGCTGCATTCACCCTCTGAGACCGGAGCAATTCTCTCTCCTACTCCGGCAACAGATACAAATGAGACAAGGAACGCCCTTCCCGTTGGTTCCACTCATCTTGGATCATCTGCTTAACCACCCGGTGCACCGGGAAGATCTTCTGAAACTTCTGCACTGCCTGAATCAGCGGATCCTCCAGTGCCGCCTCCTCAACAGGAAGACCGGCCGAGATATTCAGCGCCTTCAGGGTATCCCCAATCAAAGCCAGCAACTCTTCCCTGCGGAGAACGCATACAATCCGGGCCTGCTCCTCCTCCGGGATCTCATCTTCTTCCATCTCTAGGTCTAGAGACTCTTCGTCCCAGGCCTCTGCCCGCAGGGAAGGTTGCTCCCCTTCGTTCCCTATCCTGGGATCATTTGGACGCCTCCCCCGCGAGCCCAAGATCCCTGGGGTCTGCAGCCCGCTTCCCCTTGCACTCCTGTCCTAGTGCCAGGCCCTACGCCCCCACGCTCCTATCCTGGCGCCGGGCCCTGCGCCCCCTGCTGACACAGACAAAAGGCCTTGTGGAGCAACAAGACAAACTCTGGGGAGAAACCTCCGCAGCAGCCCTCCTCCTCCTCCAACCCCCCGAGACGTGGAGGGTCCAAGGAGGGTCCTGAGGGGCAGTTGGCGGTTCCGGACTCGGAGGAAGGGACTCTGCCCCAACCTCTGCTTCAGTGGAGTCCCTCGACTCCTGGGAGAGGGAGAGGGGGAGTTCCTGGCTCCTACTCGCCTGAATAACTTGCTCCAGTAACAAGGTCTCCATTGCACATCCCCTGCGCACACCTGCGTCAGAAACAGTTCCTCGCCGGGTGCCGCATACCAAGCACTGCAGTCTCGCTGGCATGGTGACCAATGTGGTTCTATTTGTTGCTCCCCTTGCCTAGGAAAGAACAGGAGGAAGGCCAATCAGATATGGATATTTTTTTTTTTTAAAAGACCAAACAAACCTACAAATAGGGCTAAAACTAATTACAAACTGGCTAAAACTAAGGCCAAAACAAATAGGTTAGTTTATAGCACCCTCCATGTGTCCTGAAAACCCCAGCCGTTTCTAGGCTACCAGCCGGCAAATGCACAAAGACGCGCAAAGTGCGCAAAAAGGAACCAGCCTAACTTCTGTCTTCAGTTCCCGCCTCAAAAAGCAGGCCTCCGAACACCACACGGTCAGCAGCCACGTGGTTTCCCTACCTCACCACACGGCCCGCTGCCATGCTCCAGCAACACTGCTGACTCTGGCAAACTCTGAGAGGCTCCTCATGCCACCGCTCACACACCGCCGTCCCGATCCCGTGCTCAGTTGCCTTGATGAGCTTCGGCAGCAAGACGGAATGGCCCCAGCTGAATCTGCCCCACAGGCACTATTTCCTCCCGTCAGCGGCTCCTCACCCATTCACGGGGTCAGGAGCCACTGCAAAGCCAAAAAATCGCTGCCCGATGTCCTGCTCTGCCAAAACCTCCTCCAGCACCCGGCCCGAAGGAGGGAAGGTGGGTCCCTTCCCCTGCCTTATACTGCCTTAGAAGGCTGCAGCCAAAGAAGAACTCACTGCCAGAGCCCCAAAAGAAATAAAGGTAAAGGAAAGAAACAAAAGCCAAAAAGCCTAAACCCTCCTTCACTGTCTCTCCAGAAAGCCTAACACCCTAGCTTGCTGCTCCCTCCAGCTGCTTGGAGACTGAGAATACTGGAGCCGGTGGGAAGTGCCAGTGTTATATATACCCTAGAGTCATCAAGAAGATGATGTGCTCAGTCTCCAAGCTGCTGGAAGGGGGGGCACAACCCAGAGGTGAGGGACTGGACTGGAGGGACACTTAGGAACTGATGTTTCTCCTGGATTGGATTATGGAAGTATACTTTAGTAAAGTCTAATGAGGTTAGAAACTCTCCTTGCTGGACCAACACAATGACTAATCTGAGAGTCACTATGCAGAAGTGGGACACTCAGGTGGTCTAAAGAAACAGAATGAGTTGGAAGGCCAGACTTTTTTGAGCACCACAAAGTAAATGGAATATTACCCCTGATCTTGTTCTGTAGAATATGATAGCTTGTAACTGCAGTAGGAATGAAGAGTTTACTTGACTGTTACTGTCTTGGTTAAGGAGCCACAAGCCTCCACATAGGTATCCCAAAGAGGCTCCGCAGACTCTAGCTCTTACCCTTTTGAGGACCTCAGGGACCCATTGGTCTGATGTGATGTGAGTCCATTCTGAGAATAAGATGTACTGCACCAATTCAAAGCTGAACAAGCATACTTGATCAAAGAGCACAAGCAACAACCACCACACCAACCTCATTATGAGGCCAGCAAACAAACCAAGGGAACTCTTCAGCACTGTAAAAAAGCTCACCAGTGTCAGCCCTCAACAATGCAACCAACAGCTAGACCCCCCCAAAATACGCAAACTATATAATGAGCAAGAACGACAGCCAAACTCACCCCACTGCACCATGCCCCCCATTCTGTGAAGCAGCACATGAAGCCTGGGATGACTTTAGTGTGCCAACAACCCAACAAATAGAGGACATCATAGGCACCCTAAATACAACAACTTTGCCTTCTGACCCTTGCCCGGTAGAGTAGATTAAGAACACCAAGGACAAGCTAAGCCAACACATTCACAAAATGGTGAAGCAATCCCTCCAACAAGGGCACATGCCACAAGCTCTCAAGCATGCAGTGATCAGACCCATCCTCAAGAACGCAAAACTAGATTCCTCCGACCCAAAATCCTACTGCCCCATCTCAAGCCTCCCATTTATAGCAAAAATCATCGAAAAAACAGTACAGAGACAACTGTAGGATCACATCAACCAACATGCCGTTAGACCCACATCAACATGGATTCAAGCCTCAACACAACGTAGAGACCCTGCTTACATCCCTCTTCAACAATTTTCTGAAAGGATTGGACAACATGAGGAACAGATTAATGCTAGTTTTCCTAGATATCTCAGCAGCCTTTGATACCGTATCACCCCCCATATTGCTAAACCGGCTGTGTGAGATCGGACCACGCAACAAAACCATAAAATGGTTCTCATCATACCTGAACAACAGAACACAGCAAGTCAAATGCAACCAAACAAAATCAACCCAATTTACCATCAACCAAGGAATACCACAAGGATCAGCACTGTCCTCCATCTCCATCCTATTCAATATATACATCCAACCCATCTGTAGCATTATCCAGCGACATGGATTAAATTACCACTTATATGCGGACGACATCATGGTCTACGCCCCAATAGACACACAGGCACCTGATATGATCCATATGACCCAATGCCTTGAGGACAAGAACTGGCTGTCTGACAATAAATTAACTTTGACAAACAGAGGCATTGTTCATTTCCAGAAACACCACCTTCAGCCCACCTCAAAGCATCAACATCCTAAACAAAACGATAGCTACAAGGGACGAGGTGAAATACCTAGGCATCACCCTGGACAAGAACTTAAACTTACAATCACATATAAAGAAAACCGCAGCAAAGGCATACCACTGATTAAAAATCATCAGGAGGCTTCGACCAATCCTCAATCAGGACAACTTCCACAGGCAGTACGATCATCCCCCATACTGGACTATGGAAACTCGTATCAAGGACTTCCCAAGCAAACCACCCATCCACTTTAACTGGTGCAAAACACTGTAGCATGCATCATCACGGGCACAGCAAGACACGAACACATCACACCTGTACTACAGCAACTCCATTGGTTACCCATAACAGCAAGAGCAAGATTCAAGACAACACTAAATATTTTCAAAATCATACATCAACGCTCAGCAAATATTCTACAAAACACAATGATCAGAGAAACCAACAGCAGGCCTAGAAGAGCCAACGGCGTCAAACTCCAAACACCCACCAGATACCAAAAGACAAAGCAAACCAGCTCCAACAGAGCCTTAGCTTTCTTAGCACCAGCCCTTTGGAACCTCCTCCTAGATGAACTGAGAACACTAAGTGACATAAAGGACTTCCGCAAGGCGCTCAAAACACTCCTGTTCACAGAACACTTCTCACACCTAATCTAGGACACCAAACCCCACTGGCACACATAGAAGAGAATAAGTACCAAATGTCTAAAAGTCTGCATATGTATGTCATGTTACCCCACCCCTCTCGTTCAATGCAGACCCTTTGTGTTGTCGACCACTTTGATTGAAGGATAAAGTGGTATATAAAACTGGTTAAATAAAATAAAAATAAATAAATAAAAATCGGAAGAAACCCTCCCTCCCAACCACCTGTTCCTCAGAAGGTATCTGTCGGATCTCATCGCAAGGTATTACCAGCTGCCAAGGAGGCACCTGCTGAGTCCCCAGATCACTGTGATCCTTGACAGGACTGGCCCGTTCAGACCCATAGAAGGAATAAGCCATGCATAAACCTTCCCCCCCCCCAACTATCCACTGAGCCCTACACCACTCTCAACACTATCCACTGAGCCCTACATGATGAACTCCTGGAACCTTTGGGCATATCTATGGAGAGCCTCTGTGGGTGACCCTCTCCAATATCTTTTACTAGGTCCTCCCCAAAAGAACAACCTGCACTTAAAAAGGTAAGCCCTCCTCAGATGCTCCTTGGACATGGCATCAGTAGACCAATTCTGGAGCTAGAGCAACCACAGTCATTGCCATGGACATAGACAGCCCGATCAAGGTATATAGGGAACCTGCCACAAATGACACTCCGGACTCCAATCTCGCTACCTCCAAGATGTCTGGCAATTGCTAGAGCAAAAGCTCAAGCACTGCCCGAGTATGCAAGGTTGAAGTTGGAATCATTCTTGAGGGCGGCTTCCACCCTCCTACCATGAGTCTCCTTAAGTGAAGTGCCATTTTCCACTGGAATGGTTGTGCACTGTGTCATTACCATAACCAGGGCTGAACTGGCACCGGTTATACTAAAAATAGTTAACTTATTACCCGCCCGGGCTACCTGCCAAAAACACTGAAGCAAGCCTTCATTTGCCCAATTCTAAAATGTAAGACCTTGGACAGACTACAACCAAACTCCTAACGCCCAATATCAAGCCTCCCCTACATAGCAAAAGTCATAGAAAAAACTAGTACAAAATCAGCTGCAAGAACACTTAGATGCCAATGCCCCACGATGCACACCAGCATGGCTTCAGATTGTATCATGGGGAAGAAACCCTCATCATAGCCCTCTTTGATAAGCTGATTAAAGGAATCGAAGCTCCTAAGCAAGCATTCATTTTCATATTCCTTGACACTGCATCAGTGTTCGACTCGATCAGCCACAATATACTGTTAACAAGATTGCAGCAAATTGGAGTTAACTGAACTGCCCTCAGCTGGTTCATATCATACTTGCAGGTCCATATCATACTTGCAGGTACGATAAGGAAAGGAATGGAAAATAAAACAAAAGATATTATAATGCCTCTATATTGTTCCATGGTGAGACCGCACCTTGAATATTGTATGCAATTCTGGTTGCCGTATCTTAAAAAGGATATAGCGATTTTAGAAAAGGTTCAGAGAAGAGCCACCAAAATGGTAAAGGGGATGGAAGGATACTCCTATGAAGAAAGGCTAAAAAGGTTAGGGCTCTTTAACCTGAAAAAGAGACGGCTGAGGGGAGATATGATAGAAGTCTATAAAATTAATGAACGGAGTGGAACGGGTAAACGTAGATCGATTGTTTACCTTTTCAGAATATAGAAAGACTAGGGGACATGCAATGAAGCTACAGGGTAAACTATTTAAGACTAATAAAAGAAAATATTTTTTCACTCAACGTGTAATCAAACTCTGGAATTTGTTACCGGAGGATGTAGTAAAGGCTGTTAGTGTAGCTGGGTTTAAAAAAGGTTTGGACAAGTTCCTGGAGGAAAGGTCCATAAACCATTATTAAGAAGGGACCCAGGATATCAATGCTTGAACCAATACAAGCATTGTGGAACCTGTGTCCCTTGGGGAAACTGCTAGGTACGTATGACCTAGATTGGCCACTGTTGGAAACAGAATACTGGGCTTGATGGACCTTGGTCTGACCCAGTATGGCATGTCTTATGTTCTTATGACCATACTCAACAGGTAAAAATTGGCCAAGCCACATCAAATTCATTCAGTCAACATCAGGGAATTCCTCAAGGCTCTGTTCTTTCAGCCTTATTGTTCAATATATACCTCCAACCAATCTGCAACATTATTCGGAAGCATAAAGGGAAGTATCACATTTATGCTGGCGATATGATTTACCAGTTAGTACTGCAAAAATTATCCGCCAACAAATCGTAACATGCTTCGATGAATCCTCTCATTGGCTCTCATTGAACCACCTAAAAGTAAATTTAAATACAATGGAAACAATTTTTATTACCAGGGACAAAGTATTCACCGCCTGCCCGCCCCCCCCAAGCACACAGTGAAATTAGGCCTTACCTGCTAACTGGCTTTCCTTGAGGAACTCCAGTCCAGTCCCGCACCTCAGGGTAAAAATCAACCCCACAAGCAGTTTGGAGACTGAGCATGTCATGTTTTGATGACATCAGGACACTTAGGAAGCTGGCATCACCCACCAGCCCCAGTAACCTATTGACAAAGCAGGCTCACAGGAGCAACAAATAAGAAGTTAAGATCAGAAAAACAACAAAACTATATAGAGAGTTCCCATAAAGAAAACAAAACAAAAAACAGGAAACCCCTTCTCTGGCCCCCACCCCCAACTCAGGAGCCCTCCAATCATAGGACAGCTTACCTGTCCAAAACATTACCTCCCCCCCCCCCCTCAAGGATGGAACAAGGCTCTTACCAAACAGACACAGGAACCTGCGTCTCTCCTTCTTCGTCAGTGCGTTGCTGGTTCAAATGCCTTAGACCTCCCCATAAGTTGAGATTCTTCAGGTCCGGGGTCACGAGCACCGCTTCAGAAATGCAGATGGGAGGGTTCCGGGACTGGAGATCCTCAAGGAAAGCTAATTAGCAGGTAAGGCCTAATTTCAATTTCCTTATCGGCCCTCCAGTCCAGTCCTGCACTTCAGGGAGTAACAGAGCCAATTAACTGTGGGAGGGACCCGCAAGCCCAGCCTGAAGCGCTGCTGACCCGAACCCCACGTCCCCTGCTGCCTGCACATCCAACCTGTAATACTTCACAAAACGTATGAAGTGACGACCAGGTGGCTGCCCGACAGATATCCCCTGGTGGAACCAAACTCCACTCCACCCAGGAAGCTGCCTGCGCCCTGGTGGAGTGAACCCGCAGCCACTGCGGGACCACTTTCCCTCACAATATATATGCTGATGCAATCACCTCGTTGAACCATCTAGAAATGGAGGCTTTTGCCACTGTGTCTCCCCGTGAGCGGCCCTCCAAACAGAACAAACAGCCAAGCCGATCTCCAAAAGGAAGCTGTCCACTTCAAATACCTTAACAATCGACCGACATCTAGGGGATGCAACTACAGGTCCGCTAAGTCCTCGGCCAATTTCGTCAACACTGATAGGGTGAACGGCTGGATTCAGACGAAATAGCGAGACCACCTTCAGCAAGGAAGGTATCAGCTGTAGAACCACTTTCTCCCGCGAGATGGTCAGGAAAGGCTCTCGACGCGATAATGCTTGGAGCTCAGAGATCCTCCAGGCAGAACAGATTGCTATCAGAAAGACTGTCTTCAGAGTTAGATCCTTCGGGAACATGAAGCCAATGGCTCGAATGGCTCTCCTGCCAGAGCCGGCACCACCAAATTGAGGTCCCACGAGGCCCCCAACGACCTTAAGAGCGGTCAGAGCTGCTTAACGGCTTGCAGAAAACGAGTCACATCTGGGTGCGCTCCCAAGGAAACTACTTGGATCCTGCCATGGTAACAAGCCAGCACGGCCACTTGCACCCTCAGAGAGCTATATGCCAGCCCTTTATCAAGTCCAGCCTGAATGAACTCTAACACCTCCGGAATAGACGCCTGCAACTTCTCTCAGCATACCAGGCCTCAAAGATATAAGAACATAAGATATGCCATACTGGGTCAGACCAAGGTCCATCAAGCCCAGTATTCTGTTTCCAACAGTGGCCAATCTAGGTCATACGTACCTAGCAGTTTCCCCAAGGGATACAGGTTCCACAATGCTTGTATTGGTTCAAGCATTGATATCCTGGGTCCCTTCTTAATAATGGTTTATGGACCTTTCCTCCAGGAACTTGTCCAAACCTTTTTTAAACCCAGCTACACTAACAGCCTTCACTACATCCTCCGGTAACAAATTCCAGAGTTTGATTACACGTTGAGTGAAAAAATATTTTCTTTTATTAGTCTTAAATAGTATCCCCCTGTAGCTTCATTGCATGTCCCCTAGTCTTTCTATATTCTGATCCAAACTCTAGAATGTAGCTGTCCCGGACCACCTCTAGGACACACTGGTCCAAAGTAATTTGGGCCCAAACAGGGTAGAAGTCCCATAGCCGTCCTCCTACGGGCTGCAGTCCTGCTGGGGCCCTCCTCACTTCATTGCTGTTTCTTTTGAGGAGGCGGCGGCGGCAGCAGTAGCAGAGTAATAGCTTCCAGCTGCCCTGTGAAACCCCCCAAAATGGCTGTCCTTGAGGGGCAAACCGTCCTCTCTGTTATGGTGTAAAATGCACTGCTCAAAAATGCTTGAAGTCCCGGGAATGCCTCTCACGGAGGTTGAGTTGCATCCCTGCTTCTGCTTGGCCTCGGGAAGATGGCCTCTTTTGGACTACCCTAAATCCTTCACTAATTTTTTCAGCTCCTCCCCCAAACAAGAGCTTACCCTTGAAGGGCAGCTTACTCAGCCGGGCCTTCAAGGAGACATCCGTGACCAGCTGTAAAACCAAAGGCATCGGTGAGCTGCCACCAAGGCCATACTGAGAGTCCCCAAAAGAGAAATTAGAGACTTACCTGCTAATTGCTGTTCCTTGAGGAACTCCAGTCCAGTCTCACACCTCTGGGTAGTGTACCTCTTCCAGCAGCTTGGAGGCTGAGCCTGTCATCTTTTTGATGACACTAGTGTACATATGCAGCTGGCACCGCCCACCAGTCCTAGTACCTATTGACAAAGCAGACCAAGAGGAGCAACAAATAAGTAGTTAAACATGTAACAAACACTTCTATGTCTAAATAAACTAGTACCCCCTCCATCCCCTGGAAAGGATACCCCGTCCCCCCCTCCAGAAATGGGAGGCCTACTTGTTGAACTCCAACCAGCAGGAAGCAAGCAACCGATAGCTCTTCTGGTCCGCCCCTCCCCGAAACACTGATTACACATCCCTCCTCGGCTCCCCCTGGCCACTTCTTCCACCAAGGGAACCAGCTTCAGGACCAGGGTGCGCATAGATCATCACAGAAAGCACTCAGGGAAGGTTCCGGGACTGGACTGGAGTTCCTCAAGGAACAATTAGCAGGTAAGTCTAATTTCTCTTTCCTTATCATCCGTCCAAGTCCAGTCCCACACCTCTGGGATGTATCAGAGCAGTTAAACTAATGGGAGGGACCCACACAACCAACCTGAAGCACTGCTGATCCGAAATGAGTGTCCCCCGCCGCCTGGACATCCAGGCGAAAATGTTCAGATAAAGTATACCACCCTACAGCTCTCCACCGGCGGAACTAAAGTATACTCTGCTCACGAGGCTGCCTGAGCCCTCGTGGAATGCATCTGCAATCCCACCAGCACTGCTCTACCCTTCAAGATGTATGCAGGCGTGATTGCCTCACTGATCCATCTGGAAATGGAGGCTTAGCTGCCGCCTCACTTTTGCACTACCCGCCAAACAGAACCAACAGAAGGTACGATCTCCAAAAGGATGAAAACCTTTTCACATACCTTTGCATCCAAATGGCACAGCTGTGGAGTGGCAGAGCCCATATCTGCTCTTGCCCACATCCGAGCTCGCCAGAGCCAGTAAGGAAACGGCCTGATTTACATGAAATGCTCACACCACCTTGGGCAAAAATGAAGGTACTGGGGGCAGGACCACTTTCTCCTCGGAGAAGAAAAGGAATGGCTCCTGGCATGACAGGGTCCAAAGCTCCAAAATCCTGCGTGCCGAGCAAATCGCCACCAGGAATACAATTTCAGAGCCAAATCCTGCAGGAAAGCTTGACTCAATGGCTCAACAGGTTCGCCAGACAGCACCAGACTGAGATTCCAAGGCGGTACCACTGCCCCCTTTGGCAAATGGAGGTGGGTCATCGCCCCTAGAAAGCTCAGCACGTCTGGGCATTTACCCAACAGCAGCCCGTGGACTTTCCTGTGGAGTGGAGGAGTGGCCTAGTGGTTGGGGCTAGGTACTTCAGGCTGGAAGGTCGGGGGTTCAAATCCTACTAGAGGACAGCAACCTTGGGCCGGAAGGACTGGGGTTTCTAGTCCCACAGGTGCTCCTTGTGGTCTTGGGCAAGCCACTTTACCCTCCATAGCCCATGTTCCCTGTAAAATAGTTATCTCCAAGTTATAATGCCCTGTTCAATGTAATTTCAGTTTGTTCAATGTAAACCGCACTGATGCAGAATAGCGCGGTATATAAGAGAATGTAACTAAATAAATAAAATAACCGGAAAATCGCTGCCAGTTGCATTCCCAAGGAACTGGCAGCTAGACCCTTATCAAAACCGGATTGCAAGACTGCCAAGATGTCCGGGACGGAGACAGTGGAAGGGCGTGGCTGCCTCTCTCCGCACCATGATTCAAAGATGCGTCCTATGCAGATGCACAACAGGTTCGTAGACCACTTCTGAGCCTGTAGCAGGGTCGCTATCCCCGAGCCTGATTATTCTTTCTTCTTCAACCTTGCCCTTTCACAAGCCATGCCATAAGCAAGAATTGATCCACCTGGGGCATGCGAAGCGGCTCCTGCATCAAGAGGTCCTTTCGAACCGGAAGCCAGCAGAATCAATCCGCCAGTATCCAAATCAGGTCAGCATACCACGGGCACCTCGTCCAGTCTGGTGCCACCAGAATCACAAATCCCCGGTGCGCCTCTAGCCATTGCACTAACCGGTCTATGAGCGCCCATAGGGAAAAAACAGAGAAGACCCTCTTCGAGCCACTGCTGAATTAGAGCATCCAGGCCCTTGGACTTCTCTTCTTCTACTGAAAAACCTGCAGACCTTGGCTGACTCGAACATTGCCATTAGGTCCATGACCAGTGGGCCTCATCGGCGGACCACCTGCTCAAACACCTCCTGATAGAGCTGCCACTCTCCGGGGTCCATGCACACTCGGCTGAGGTAGTCTGCCATCATGCTGTCAACTCCTGCTACATGCGCCGTTGATAATGCCTGGAGACGAATCGCTGCCCATCCAAACAGACCTTCAACCTCCTCCTCCAGGGCTGCACTGCCCATGACTCCTTGCCAGTTGATGTAAGCCACCATGGTCACATTGTCCGAGAGGACATGGACCACCTTCCCCTGCAACCATGGCTCGAAACTTTCTAACGCCAAGGTCACCGCTCACATCTTGAGCCTGCTGATGGACCACAGGGCCTCCTGCAGACTCTTGTCCCTGAAAAAAGCATCCTTCGCAATGTGCTTTCCAACCTGACCGGCTAGTCACCCGAGGAACTCACACCAGGGACTCCTTCCACATACAGCCACCAACTGAGGGCTCTCCTGGTGCTCCGTGGGCAGGGGAGTACTTGGGACAAGGGTTGACTCTGATGGGACCATCGACGGAGCAGAGTCCTCTACAGCATTTGCATATGCGCCCTTGCTGAACGTGACTTTGCCTCCCTGCCTGCTTACCTGCTTGTTTGCTGCTTTGTGTTACCTGCTGCCTAACTGTTGTCCTTCCCTCCAGGTCCCTGTTCTGGTTGCTCTCTCTTCCCGCCTCCCGGAAGTGACACAAACAGCGTGTCATCACTCAGCCCCAGGTCCCTGTTCTGGTTGCTCTCTCTTCCCGCCTCCCGGAAGTGACACAAACAGCGTGTCATCACTCAGCCCCAGGTCCCTGTTCTGGTTGCTCTCTCTTCCAGCCTCCCGGAAGTGACACAAACAGCGTGTCATCACTCAGCCCCAGGTCCCTGTTCTGGTTGCTCTCTCTTCCCGCCTCCCGGAAGTGACACAAACAGCGTGTCATCACTCAGCCCCAGGTATTCCTCAGTACATTAAGAACATCGGGGCGCCAAAGGAGCGCGCCCAAGGAGCAGGTCCTGCTCCTTGGGCGAGCTCCTTGGGGCGACGACTGGGGTGCCTCCATATCTACACCGGGGCACTTGCCACTCCGCAGTGGATTTAAAAACTCGTGCCTTTCACCTCCTTTAACATTCCTTTTGCTATTGTTATCAGTGCTCAGTTTCTTGAGCACTGCTTCACCTGTATCTGTTCCCCTAATTCCATCTCGGATTATTACTAGGCCTTGGGCCATGGCTTCTATTCCTGTCCTTTGGGGAAATCGTTTCCCCTCGGTTTCCTCTGCCCCTCCCGGGGTTTTTGCCCGGAACATGCATAATCTTATTACATGCCCACTTACCAATATTCCTCCCATACCTTCCCCTCAGCCTGTTTGTTCTTTGCTGACCTTGTCGTTTGCTCTCCTTAACTGTAGATCTCTCCGTGCCAAGACCCCTCTTATCCACGATCTCCTAACGCAACACTCCCTTGATGCCTTGTTCCTTACGGAGACTTGGCTTCGTGAGGGAGAGGACGGAGTCCTCCACCGATGTCTCCCCCCTGGCTATTCTAGCTTTCACCTCCCCCGACTTCACCGCTCCGGGGGCGGTGTAGCTATTATTCACCGTTCGTCTTTTTCTCTTTCTCTTGTATCCCCTCAGCCCCGCTATCCCGAAGCTCTCCTGCTACGTTCCAGTACCTCTGTACCTATTTTTTTTCTGCTTCTTTATGCCCCACCTTCTATGCGCCCCGACCTCTGGGAGTCCCTTCTGCTCTCCCTTTCTGAAGCCTCTTTACTCACTTCCCACTTGGTTGTTCTCGGGGACTTTAATGCCCACCTCACCCCCCCCAACCCGCCCCCGAGATAAGGCCCTCAGTTCACTTTTTTCAGACCTTGACCTCTACCAACACGTGCACTGCCCTACACATTCTTCTGGCTCCACACTAGATCTTATTCTTACGTTTTCTTCTTCCCCTTACATACCCTCTGCCATCTCTCCTGTCTCTTTTCCCTGGTCAGACCATCACTGTTTGTTCTTCTCCTTCTCTCTCCCCCCTGCCCAAACCCTTGCTTCAACTACCCCAGCCCCACCTAAGGTTTTTAGGCGTCGTCTCACTCCCCTTATCTTGCAGTCATTCCCTCCCGCAGACTCTCTCTTTTCTGTTGAGTTCTTTTTGCTCCCTGTTGACCATCAAGCTGCTTCCTGGTCTTCTGTTCTTTCCAGTACTCTTGATACACTTGCTCCCCTCCGCCCCGTCCCCTACCGTCCCTCCTCCCACCACCCCTGGTACCACCCCGGCCTTTATCTTCAGCGCACACATCTTCGGCGTGCTGAGCACTACTGGCGTCGGCATCCTTCCCCTGCCTCCCTGATTTCTTTTCGCTCTGCTCACCGTTCATATCGCACCATGATCACTGCAGCAAAGAAGACCTATTTTTCTGACCTTATCACTGCTTCTTCTAACTCTTCTCGCTGCCTGTATCGGGTCTTTCACTCCTTGTCCTCCCTGTCAACCTGTCCCTTCTCATCAGCACTCCCTTCCACTGCCCCTAGCCCAACAACTCTTGCCTCCTTCTTTGTTCACAAAATTCAGTCTCTTCGTTCCTCTTTTTCCCTGTGCCCTCCTCCCCTTTCCCCTTCTTCTTCCTCCTCCATTCCTTCCCCCCCTCCCTCTCATGCTCTCCCTCATACCTGGTGTTCTTTTAGTCTTGTTTCTTCTGCCGAACTTTTTCAGGTGATCTCCTCCTCTCATAAAACTACTTGTCCCCTTGATCCTCTCCCATCCTCGTGGCTCCTTGATCCTTCACTTCACCTCCTTCCGTATATCCTTGGTATAATCAATACTAGCCTCTCCTCCGGTAGTTTTCCCCACTCTTGGAAACATGCCATAGTCCGCCCTCTTTTGAAAAAACCCTCTCTTGACCCTAGCTTACCTGCCAACTGGCGTCCAGTTTCAAATCTCCCTTTCCTTTCTAAAGTCTTAGAGAAATTAGTCTTCACACAACTTTCACAACATCTTGACTCTACTCTTTATCTTCACCCCCGTCAATCCGGCTTTAGACCTGGCCATAGCACTGAAACTGTTCTCCTTGCACTTCTTAGTGATCTTCACCGTTCTCACGATCGTGGTGACTTGTCTATCGCTGTTTCTTTAGATCTCTCCGCTGCTTTTGATGTTATTGATCATCGCACCCTTCTCACACATCTGTCTGACTCTGGCATTCGCGGCACTGTATTGCATTGGTTTCATTCTTTTCTCTCCCACCGTTCTTTCTCTGTTCACTCTGGTTCTTCCACTTTGGTTCCCTCTCCTTTGCACTGTGGTGTTCCACAGGGTTCCATTCTTGCTCCCTTACTCTTCAACATTTTTCTTGCTCCCTTAGCCCTCCTCATTCAGCAATCCGGTGTTTCTTTCTATTTTTACGCAGACAATATCCTTCTTGTTCATCATACCAGTTCCCTTTCCCCTGATCTTTCCGCCCTTAACACCTGTCTATCCTCTATTGCCTCCTGGTTCTCTGAAAATTTCCTCTGTGTTAACCCTTCTAAATCCTCTGCCATCTGGTTTTCTTTCTCTTCTTCCCCGCCTAGTCTAGCCCCCGTGATGTCTTCCCTTCCCATTCCTGTTGTCTCTACCCTCCGCTATCTGGGTGTTACCTTGGATTCCTCTCTCTCTTTTCATCCTCACATTTCCTCCCTTGTCCGTACCTGTCACTTTCATTTGCGCCGTATTCGCTCTCTTCGTCCTTTTCTTTCCCCCCAATCCCTCACCACTTTGGTTCTCTCTTTTGTAACTTCCCGCTTAGACTACTGCAATTCCATCTTATCTGGCCTCCCTTCCTGTCAACTCCGTCGTCTTCAGCTTCTTCAGAATACTGCTGCTCGCCTTCTCACCTCTTCTTCCCCCTTTGATCATATTACCCCCTGCCTCTTCTCCCTTCACTGGCTTCCCATCAAATTCAGACTCATTTACAAGTATATCATTATCACTCATAGGGTTCTTCATTCCAGCACCCCTCGGTATCTCTCTGACCTTATCTTCCACCAGCCCGCTCCCCGTCTTCTTCGCTCATCTCATACCAATCGTCTATTCCTTCCTTCTCCATCCCAGGCCCACCTTGAACTTACCCTTCACTCTGCCTTCTTTTTCCTGGCCCCTGCCCTCTGGAATTCCCTCCCTCACACCCTTCGTATTGAACCCTCCTTCCCCCATTTCAAAACTCTCCTCAAGACTCATCTTTTCTCTCAAGCGTACAACCTACAGGTCTCCCCCTGATATGCAGTCAACATACCTATTCATGCCCCTCACGTTACATTTAACTACCACTCAACTTTTGTCTCCCACATTACACTCAACTCCCACCCCCTGTCCTCTTTCCCTCCCCACGTTCCTGTGTTTAGTTCGTTAGACTATTCTATTTTTCTCTTTCTCTCTCCTATTCTTTCCTATTATCAAATGGCGTTCCTTTCTCTCTTTGCTTTTCCGTAGCTGCCTTTTATTGTACACCGCCCTGATACTTCGGTCTTGGGCGGTATATCAAGCCTAAATAAATGAAATGAAATGCCATGGGACTAGCTCGAGAGTGGCCGCCATGGTCCCCAGAACCTGCAAATAAATGTCACACTGATGGTCTTGTCCTCCTCAGGACCTGCCGTATCAATTGTCGTATCTCCTGCACCCGGCAGGAAATTCCTGCCCACGCAGATATCAAAGCATGCTCTCACTCTAGCTCTTGGGCCGGCCGTATCTGGCTCGGCCAGGTTGACCCCAATCGAGACTTTCAAGGAACTCTCCCACCCGTGCTGTTGCTCTTTTCGCTATCGTCCCTGGACTTCGCCTGGATTAGTCAATCATCTAGGTACGGGTGGACGAGAACCCCTTCCTTGTGGAGAGCTGCCGCCAACACCATGACTTTGGTGAAAGTACGGGGGGTGGTCGCCAGACCGAAGGGCAACACTCAAAACTGGAAATGGCCCCTTGGCACCCCAAAGTGGAGAAACTGCAGATGTTTTGGATGGAAGGGAACATGCAGATACACCTCTGTGAGATCGAGTCTCGCCAAAAATCTCTGTTTCCTACCGCCATTACTACTGTGAAAATGCAGTATCTGGAGACCGTAGTTCATGCCCTCAAAGTTGAGAATTGGGCGAAAGGAACCTTCCTTTTGGACAAAACGAAATACATGAAGCATCGACCGCAAATGTACTGGTCTCGCGGAACCAGTTCCACAATTCTCAGCTGCAGGAGACAAGTCAAGTTCTCCTCTACTGCTAACACCGCTGCGCCCACTTTGGGCAAACAAAGGAGCCCATTCTTGCTCCAGCAGTGGGTATAGGGGCGTCATGGATTGCACCCCTTTAAGGCCAACCTCTGGGAGATCCCACACATCCTGGATCATCTGGCCTACTACTCCATGTACTGGTAAGAATTTCTGCGATTTCCGTACCACCTGGAACAGCAGATCCTACAGCGCCTCTTCCTCTGCCGGGAGGTTAGCAGGCATATTCAGGGCCTTGAGGGTCGCCAAGGTACACATAGAATGTGAGCCCTTTAAGGACGAGGAATTGTATCAGTACCCGCTTATAGTGATTGTAAAGCGCCCTGATGGCCTTCGGTCTGGGCGGTATTATCAAGAAATTGCATAAACAAGCATAAAGTTGAGCGCTGGTAGCTCCTCCCGGCAGAAAACCCAAACAAGTCGGCCCTGATCCTCCTGTTCTGGGCTCTCTCCTTCTTCCAACTCCTCCTGCAGATCTAGCTCCATGTCAAGGTCTTCCCCATCCAGCCCCCCCTGACAACGGCGATTTCTGCCACTCCTCTAAGCCTCTAGCCTGCTTAGACACCATTGCTCCTGAGTTATGCTCTTTTGCGTCCGATATCCTCTTAGCCCTGTGTTCCGGGGCCGAGGAGTCAATTGGTAGGCAAAACGCCTTATGCAAAAGTAAGACAAACTCCAGTGAGAACTCCCCTGGGAGCCCTATCGCTCCCTGGGCTTCAGGGGTGGATGGTCCAGGCATTGTGCAGGGACCAGATCTGTTGAAGGTAACATGGCGCCCCCCTCCCCCCGCATCTCTTGCAACCGGGAGGGACTCTCCTGCCTCATCTCATCCTGCAGGTCCTGCTCCCATGGTCACCTCTTGCATGCAGTTTAGGAAGACACCTGCCTCCGAGATCACACCACATTGGGGACTGCATATCTTGAGGATTTTTAGATCGCACTGCAGTGTTGTATCTTAAAGAAATGAAATGGACCTTGCCCTGATCCAATCAAACTGACACATTCTCCGAGTAAAGTTTACATTTTTATTCTAATACTACAAATGGCTATAAGAGAGTACAGCTTCCACGACAAGCAATATTACAGATTTAATAGGTACATAATCTGGGCTCAGAGACAAGAGATGATCATGTCAAGTTACTCACTGACCATAGAAAGATGGAAGGATTTCATTTGCTTCCTATCCACTATCTTTCAAATTAGATACATTTCTTGTATTCAGGTACTTCCTGTTTTCCACAGAGCTGTAGCTGCTACAAACCTATATTCAAATGATAAACCTAACTGCCCCACCAAACCTAATACTCAAATACTAGAAAAACAAATTTGTTGTCGGAGCGTATGCCATGAAGGAAACTCCTTCTCGCAGCATCATATTCCTTTTCTCCTGATCCTTCTTCAAAACCCCTCAAGCGTTTCTGAGTAAACCATCTCCTCACTTCCAATTAAAGCTGTCGCAGGGTCACCTGACCCCTTTTCTCCTCCCCAGGCATTGGCTGTATCTACCATCCAATCACACAGCACTCATAATAAACTCCACCAATCCAATGAACAGATTCAAACCCTCTGGTTCTATTGATTGTAATAAATAAATCTATAATTGCTCCCGATATTGTAGATATACTCGATCACCTCCCCGTGGATTGTCTGCTATCCAATCCAATCCACTACCCATCATCGTAAATCTTGAAATGTGTGTTGTTCCACACAATGTAAAAACTACTGGTGCGTTTAACACTTTAGTGGTAATCCTCGAGTGATGTTCTTGCAAACGTTTCTGAATGGGTCTCGTTGTTCCGTCTACATAAACTTTATTGCAGGGACATACTAAAATGTGCACTGCAAAGGAGGAAAAACAATCAATCAGTGAAATATCTACTATAGAACACCCTCCCTGTACTCGGATGATCTCACTGATCCCCTTCCAAAGTGGTTCTACAAAAATCGCATGTAGAACACGCAAAATGACCCTTCACAAGAGGTGCCAAAGAAGACCGAGCTGTATTTACCACCCATTCTGAAATATTCTGGCCTCTTTGAAATGCAAACATTAATGGTTTATCAAAACATGAATGCAATGCTAACATTGGCCAATGGCTTAGCAGACAATCCACAGGGAGGTGATCGAGTATATCATCTACAATATCGGGAGCAATTATGGATTTATTTATTACAATCAATAGTGCCAGAGGGTTTGAATCTGTTCATTGGATTGGTGGAGTTTATTATGAGTGCTGTGTGATTGGATGGTAGATACAGCCAATGCCTGGGGAGGAGAAAAGGGGTCAGGTGACCCTGCGACAGCTTTAATTGGAAGTGAGGAGATCGTTTACTCAAATGCTTGAGGGGTTTTGAAGGGTCAGGAGAAAAGCAGTATGATGCTGCGAGAAGGAGTTTCCTTCATGGCATACGCTCTGACAAAAAATTGTTTTTCTAGTATTTGAATATTAGGTTTGGTGGGGCAATTAGGTTTATCATTTGGGTTTAAATAAGCTTTGTGGATAAACATTTAGGTTTTAGGTAAGGAATAGTTACTTGACAAACCTATATTCAGCAACTTTTTTTTTTTAACACACTTATACCTGTCTCTGTCTTTCTATCAGACCCTTCTCAGGAGAAAGTAAAAGTGTCTCCTTTTAGATCACCTGACCAGGCACACAGCACTCTGAAATATGCCCAGCAACAAACAATGGCCTATCTGATTAGGCCTTTCCCACATGTCTGCATCAAGTCATTGTGCACTGAATAAGTTTTGATCTGTATAGCACAAGGAATGCTTAAGGATTAAGAGGGGTTCACACTCCTTGATACCATCCTATACCAGGCATTGCAGTCTGGCTGGCATGGTGGGAAGGGCTGGGGGCACCACCCAGGAACTCCCTCAATCTGTACCCAGTTATGTACCAGGATCCCCAGCAAAGTGCACCTCCACAGGCTAAGGCACAGAGCACCAGAGTACTTGAACTAAAATAAAATAAAACTGAATTAACTGAAACTGAAATGAAAAAGAAACTGCAAACGGCCCCCTAGGAAGAGGCTGCTCTATACTGCTTTATTCTCCGGTGGCTGCCTCTCCCAGGCACCCAAAACACAGCAAGGGGTTAAACACATGCGGGCCTGAAGAAGAAATGCATTGGGGGGAGTTTCGCACACTGCTGCAGGTTCCCAAACATGCGGCTGCAGGCCGCTCTCTGTCTCCTCATGTTCTGGCAGTTGCTAGAGGTTTCTGCTGTCCTCCCCTCCCCCCGGCCACTCTTACCTTGGAGCCTCTTTGCCACATGGCTTTTCTACCCCTCGCATTCAGTCTTCCTTCCTGGCTTCGGCGCTGAGGGGGTAGTGACTCGGGGCTGCCAGCTTTCACTCCTGTCAAGCAACTGCAGCGCCTGCAGTGGCTCCTCACCCGATAATGGGTTCGGGAGCAACCAGAAGTCTCGGACTGAGGAAGGCCCCCACAGAACCATCCCCTGAAATTGGGGGGGGGGGGGAGAGGGGGGAAGAAGACGACATATCCTCCCCTCAGCCCTGCTGTCCCCCGGGTTCTCTCTGTTCCTTCTGTTTTTTGGGGTTGTTTTTTTTTACTTCTGCCTTTAAAAACCAAAGAAACCTGCACCTTAACAGGTTTAGTTAGAGTTTGTTTTTATTTCCCCTATCTCCTTAGTTGTCTTTTCTGCGAGTCCAGCACCCTGACTCGCAACCTCCTCCAGCTGCTTGGAGGCTGAGCATACTGGGGCTGGTGGGCGGTGCCAGCTGCATATGTACACTAGTGTCATCAAAAAGATGACAGACTCAGCCTTCAAGCTGCTGGAAGTGGTACACTACCCAGAGGTGCAGGACTAGAATGGAGGGGCGATAAGGAACGAGGTTATAGAAGGCATCTGCCAAATACGCTGCCCTGGACTCCATCTCGCTGCAGCTGCTGCTTGCTCCAGGGACTCCCTTGCCGACATGGGGATGCCCTGCGCCCATCGAAGACATGCACAAGCAACCAACACTACGCACATTGAGGCCTGTAAGGACAGGGCACTAACATCAACGGCTTGTTTTAACAAGGTATCCAACTTGCTATCCTGAACATCCTTAAGGGCCGTGCTGCCCTCTACGGGGATTGTAGTCTTCTTGGTCACAGCCAAAACCGCAGCATCGACCTTTGGAGAGTGGAACATCTCTCTTGTTCCAACAATGGGTATAGCCGAGTCAAGATCCTAGCCCCTCTGAGCCTGGCCTCTGGGAGATCCCACTCATCCAAGATAATTTGCTTAATGATCCTATGTAGGGCAAACACCCGTTGGGATTTATGCACAGTCTGATGAATTGGTTTCTCTAAGGCATCTTCCTCAGTCGTGCAGCCGAAGGATATATTGAGCGTCTGGAGGGTGGAGTATGGAGAGGGTGCTCGATTCCATGGCAGAAGCTAGGGACGTATAGATCTGTAAGATCCGCAGACCATATTATCTCCCTCATTAACTTAGATGCCAAGTTACTAGCAAAAATACTAGCCAGCTGCTCCCAAAGTTCTCTCTCTAAGCTAGTGCACCCGAACCAAACAGGGTTGGGGGAGATAATATAAGGAAGATCGTAAACCTGACCTGGAAATTTGCAGAGTGATGGAGAGAGGGCAGTCTATCTCACAGTGGATGCTGAAAAAGTGTTTGACAAAATGGAGTGGCAGTTTACGTTTCAGGTGTTGGAAAGAATAAGGATTGGGGAAAACCTTTAAAGATAGGCGAGGGTGTTGTATGCCGGGCCCCAGGCCAGGATTCAGATCGATGGAGGATATGCCGAGCTGTTCCCATTGGGAAGGAGGTACTAGACAGAGCTGCCCCCTCTCCCCACTGCTCTTTGTGTTAATCATAGAGCCTTTGCAGCCAAATACAGACACAGGGGGATATCAAAAAGTTGGAGATGGGAGGGGAAGAGGCAAAGATCGGTCTGTTTGCTGATGATGCCATATTTAATAGTGAACCTCTAATGTCTCTGCCCGTTCTGATGAAAGAGAGAGGTGTACAGTGTGGTATCAGGATAAAAGATAATAATGTAGGCAAGACAAATACTGAGGTTCTCCCTGGGTTGCTAGAGAGTAGTTTAAGAGCTAATTTTCCCTTTAAATGAGTGAAACAGACTTTCTGCTATGTAGGGGTACATCTGGGCAATACACTGCAGCATCTGATGTAATGGAACTATGACACGCTGCTGGGGGCCCTGAAGAGGGATTTTTCTAAGGGGATATTATCTGTCATGGTTGAGCAGAATTGCAGCAGTAAATATGAACACATTGCCCAGAGTGCTGTGTGTGGTCCAAAAGAAGTATTTGAGAGCTTTACAAAGTATAGTAATAGCCTTCATTTGGGAAGGGAAGATGCCGGAAGTGGCCCGCAAGGTAAATGTTTATTAGACAGGAGGAAGGCGGATTGGGACTGCCGTGCTTTGCCTTATACTAAGAGGCATAAAAGAATCGGAATACTGAAAGAATGCTATTCAAGGAAGGAGCGTCTATATGCCAGCTAAGTGAATTATTTTGATGTGAAAAATTTGAATATAACACTAATGCCCTGATGCAGAAGATTTTGCTTTGAAACACAGTGTAGTCCATACAATGAATGAGGTTGGCAAGAAGACCGTGTTAGACATATGTGCCCTGGCCCATGGCACTACCTCTATCACAGCCGCCATGGTACCCAGCAATTGAAGGTAATGCCAGGCAGAGGGGTTTCGTCTTAATAGGAACTGTGAGATGAGGCTGCTCAGGTCCCTTAACTTCTGCTTCGTAAGGAAAATTCTTCCTATCCTAGTGTCGAACCTCGCACCGAGGTACTCAATTTCCTGCGTGGGAATTAATCTGCTCTTTGCCCGATTGATGACCCACCCCAACTCCTCCAGGAATTCCACCACTCTGGCTGTAGCCGACCGACTCTCTGCTTCTGACTTCGCCCAAATCAGCCAATCGTCCAGGTAGGGATGTACCAAGATTCCTTCCTTTCGAAGAGCCGCGGCTACCACCATCACTTTGGTGAACGTCCTGGGAGCTGTTGCTAGACCAAAGGGTAGCAGAAGTCAAGCTGAGCGCGCTAAAATAATTTTTGTCGGAAGGTCGGCCTTGGGGTTTAAAAACCTCTCGAAGCCGTTTCTTCCATTTTAATCAGTGTATAGTTTATGAATGTCCAATAATATAGACCCTCTCAAGAGTCCAACAAGGTGGAAAAATTAACCACTATTTAGGTGCCACCTTGAGTAAATTAAAACTGATTGACATCATTAAACCATGGTCATTAACCAAAGAAAAAATGACTTATCTGAACCAACGATGATCAGGAACATTGCAAACAATTAGATTCCTTATCGCCTTAATGATCTGTGGTCCGCAAAATATGCTGGTCAATACATCGCTGACACAGTACTGCGTTCCGGGCACTACAGAATTACATGCCCTGTCTCAACGCGTAGTTGAACTGCCAAAATCCGCCATTCAGCATCTCCACCTTCTTGAGACGCCGGCGCATGCTCTTTGTAAATCCAAGACGAACAGAGGGAAGCGGCCATTTAACTGCCAGATGGGCCAATCGGCTTGCAGCAAAGAAACAATAGCCAATAGCACAACACAAAAACCTTTCTCTGTGAAAATATGAGGTATAAAAATGAAAACAAACACAAATGTTGTGAAAATGTCATGTATGAAAAAGAAAAAAATCTCATATATAAAAAGAAATCAACTTCAAAAAATGAGAAGATCAACTTCAAAAAGAAACCCGTCATAAGTATGCTGTCACAACACACTAGTCCAATCCAGCTCGCGATTGAGTCCCAATGGCTGAACAGTAGACCAAGAGAAAATCCAACGTTGTTCTAAAATTTGAAGTGATTGTTCACGGTCACCTCCTCTTGGATTCTCAGGAACAAAATCAAGCACTCTCCAAGTGAACTCATCAAAAGAATGGTGGTTATCCAAACAGTGCTGAACAATCGGAGCTGATACAGTGAGGGGGTCTATATTATTGGACTTTCATAAACTATACACTGATTAAAATGGAAGAAACGGCTTCGAGAGGTTTTTAAACCCCAAGGCCGACCTTCCGACAAAAATTATTTTAGCGCGCTCAGCTTGACTTCTGTCACTCTTCTTTTGTTTTGGATTGAATTTGGGGAGTGTTTGTTTTTTTGAGTTTTTGGTAGACCAAAGGGTAGGGCTTGGAACTGAAAATGACCTCTTGGTACCGCAAATCTCAGGAACTGCTGATGAGAGCTTCGGACCGAGATATGTAAGCATGCTTCCGTCAAGTCCAAGGAGGTCAAGAACTCCCCATGCCTTAAGGCTGCAATGACCGACTTCAGGGTTTCCATTCGGAAGCGAGGTACTCTGAAACAGCGATTGATTTGTTTTAGGTCCAGGACTGGACGAAAGGATCCCTCTTTCTTTGGTACCACGAAATAAATTGAGTATCGACCGGACCCGCATTGGTCTTTCGGAACAGGAACCACAGCCGCTAGCTCTATTAGTCTTGAAATCGTATCCTCTATTGCCGCCCTCTTTTCTAATGGACCGCAGGGACATTGAATAAAGGTTGGAAGTACCCGCTTTGCGAATTCGAGAGCGTAACCCTCTCGGATCACTTCCAAGACCCATTGATCGGATGCGATACGGGACCAGGCGAGAAGAAACTGCCTCAAGCGACTCCCCACCGGCAGGCATCCCTCCTAGACCCCCGGTATCTCATTGTGGTTTTCTGGGGCCCGAGGAGGAGGGAGCCCCAAAACCTCTACCTGCTCCACGAAACCCCCTGAAGCTCTGACCCCTAGAGGGGAATCGGCCCCTAAGAAAGGAGTTCAATCTGGCCAGACAGAATCTCCGGTAATCCCTTGGCTGATTCCGATCCGGAGCTGAAGAGCGGCCTTGCTTCGGCCTGTCTTCCGGAAGCCTGCCTCCTTTGGACTCTCCAAGGTCCTTTATCAACTTATCCAAGTCTTCCCCAAACAGCAGCTTCCCCTTAAAGGGGAGACGACTCAGACGCGCCTTAGAAGAAGCATCCGCTGCCCAATTACGTAACCACAAATAACGCCTGGCCGCTACCACGGAGGCCATATTCTTAGCCAGGCTCCTAATGAGGTCATACTGGCTATCTGCTAGGTAGGCCGACCTGGACTCTAACCTAGCTGAAACCGCTTTTGCATCCTCTGGGAGACCGACTGCTAGCTGAAGTTGTTAGGACCACCTCAGGCAGGCCCAAGCCACCCATGCCCCAGATACCGAGGCCTGTAAGGCGAGTGCACTAACATCAAAAGCTTGCTTCAGCAGAGTATCTAATTTCCTATCTTGGGTATCCCTCAGAGCCGCGCTGCCCTCTACTGGGATAGTTGTCTTCTTAGTTACCGCCGACACCGCCACGTCTACCCTCGGTGACTTCAGTAGATCCTTGTCCGGTTCCGGCAATGGGTATAGGCAAGCCATAGAACGGACTCCCCTCAAACTTGATTCTGGATGGTTCCATTCCTCCTGGATCATCTGACGCACCACCCTGTGGACTGGAAACACCCTCAGACTTCCTGACGGCCTGGATCAACGGGTCCTCCAAAGCTTCCTCATCCGCTGGAGTATCGGAGGTCATATTGAGTACCTTCAACGACTCATTTATCAATGCAGGGAGCTCCTCTCGGCGAAACACTCGAACTATGTGGGATTGATCCTCCTCCGGAATCTCACACTCTTTGAGCTCTTCATCCTCCTCTCCTACTTCTGTCCGAGAACTCTTCTTCCGGAGTGCCCTGTGACTGTGACATGAACGGCTCCTTGCTTATTAGCCTTGCACGCTTAGGCGGGAGCCCAGCGTCCTGGAGCCTGGCCCTCACCGGCCCGGCCAAAGCGTTTTCCTTCGCTGACACTGCTTCTCCTACCCCCTGCCGGCGCAAGCAATAGGCCTTATGCAAAAGGACGACAAATTCTGGAGAAAAGTGCTCCCAGCCCTCCTCCACCCCCCCCCCCCCCGGATGTGGAGGGAAGTGACAGGGAGGAGGCCTGCTCGTCCAAGGTTGAGGGAGGAGGCGAAAGAGACTCGACTCTCCTCCCCTCCTGGGGTTCCCCGGACCCCTGGGGGGATTGCATCATATTCAAATGGATCTCTTGTTCCACTGACGCTGCTTTTGCAGCGCAACCCCTGCAGACGCCAGCTTCCAAGGCCGTACCCCTACGAGTGCCGCAGGACGGACACCGTGGCTTGCCCGTCATGCCCCTTTTTTACCCCTTAACAGCATGTGTTAATAACAAATAGTTAACTAATAAATAAAATAAGATAATCAATTAAAATGAACTTAATAAATTAATATAGAGATTTAAATTTAAATTTGGGGCTCAGAGAGCCTTCCCCTCCCCCAACCGCTAGAGGTAGAGTCTAAAATTTACAATCCCTCTAAACAAAATGAAATATAAAAAAGATGAAATTAGACTTACTTGCTAATTGTAGTTCCTGGAGTAGATACAGTCTAGTCCCGGACCTCTGGGTTGTCCACCTTAATCAGCAGCTTGGAGATTGAGGAACCTCCTTTTCATGATGTCACCAGTATAACGCCCCAGGAGCTGCCTCCACTTCCCAGTTTCCTATTGACAAAGCAGACTCACCGGAGAAGCAAGTAAGTATTACAGAACATTCAATTGAACTCACTCCCGCTATCCTAACTAGAACCTCAAAGGAATGGAAAGCAAAAGTACTCTTCGATAGCCACATCTGCAAACTTGAAAATTTGAACATGGCAAAAGAGAAACCTTTAACCTGCAAAGCATCACCACCCCCCCTCCCGCCAGTCTTCTCGGCGGGAAAAAAGGGCCCAGCTAAATCCCCTCGAAACAAGAAGCCCCTTTATAAGAAAGTCGCTTACCTGTGACCACTGGAAAACCTCCGTAGACTAGCGTTCCAGAAAATTCAGCACAGGGGAGGGATATGGGACTAGACTATCTACTCCAGGAACTACAATTAGCAGGTAAGTCTAATTTCATCTTCCTGATCGTATCTCCAGTCTAGTCCCGGACCTCTGGGTAAGTACCAGAGCAGTATTCAACGGGAGGGACCCTGCTTATCCCCCTGAAGAACAGTCGCTCCAAAACACACGTCCTGATGCGCCATCACATCTATGCGATAATGCTTAATAAAGGAACTCAGCGAAGACCAAGTCGCCGCTTTACAAATCTCCAATGGCGGCACCAACCGCAATTCGGCCCAAGACGCTGCTTGCGCTCTAGTAGAATGCGCTCTCAGCCCCTCAGGCACTGTCCTGCCCTTCAGCACGTAAGCCGAAGTATCACCTGGCAATGGAAGCCTTGGAGGCCGCTTCTCCCTTCTGCGGTCCCCCGAAAAGCACAAAGCGCCTCTCCGACCTACAGAAAGCCTCCGTACAGCACAGATACTTTTTCAACACTCTTTTGACATACAAGAGCCTCTGATTCTGCGATTCCGGGTTCCCCTTGCTCCCATCAAATACCGGCAAGGAGATCACCCGATTCAAATGAAAGGACGACACCACCTTGGGCAAAAACGCCGGCACTGGTCTCAACACCACTTTAGACTCAAAGAACGACAGATACGGCTCCTTACAAGACAAAGCTTGTAGCTCGGAGACTCTTCTCACCGAACAGATTGCCACTAAAAACACAGCCTTCAAGGTCAAATCCTTAACCGAAGCTTGACAAGGACTCAAAAGGTTCCTTTTCCAATGCCTCCAACACCAACAGCAGGCTCCACTTTGCCACCATCCGTCTCTCTGGAGGCCGCAACAGCGAAACCGCTCGAAGGAACTGCTTGATATCCCCGTGCCCCCCAAGCGGCCGTCCACCTACTCTGCCTCTGTAGCAGGCCAGCGCTGCTACCTGCACCTTCAGCGAGACAGCCGCCAATCCCTTGTCGAAGCCATCCTGTAAAAATTGCAAAATCTGCGGCACCGTCGCCCTTAACACCTCGCAGGCCCGGACATCACACCAAGCTTCAAACACTCTCCAAACACGCACATACGCCAACGATGTCTATCTCTTTCTGGCCTTTAGCAAGGTGGAAATAACCGCTGCTGAATAACCTCTCGCCTTTAACCACGCCCTCTCAATAGCCAAGCCGTAAGCGAGAACCGATCCAGATGAGGCATGAACAGCAGGCCCTGCGACAACAGATTCGCGCGCCTTGGCAGCTGCTAAGGCTTCTCTCTATCAAGAGCCGCACCATATCAGCGTACCAGGGTCGGCGCGGCCAATCCGGGGCTATAAGAATTACGAGACCCCGGTACCTCTCTACTCGCTGTAGCACTCTGCCGATTAAGGCCCACGGAGGAAAGACATACAGCAGCTGATCCTCCGGCCACCTCTGAATGAGAGCATCCAGTCCCTCTGACATTCTTTCCTTTCTTCTGCTGTAAAAGCGGCTGACCTTCGCCGACTGAAACATTGCCATGAGATCCATTACTGGCACTCCCCAGCGCTGCTGTAGACTTTCTAACACTTCCGGATGTAGAACCCATTCCCCTGGGTCCACCTTCACTCGGCTTAGGAAGTCCGCTTGCACATTGTCCACCACTGCCACATGCGCCGCTGAGAGCGCCAGCAGATTTTCTTTGGCCCAGGCACATAGACGTTCGGCTTCCGCTTCCAGCGCCACACTGCTGGTAACTCCTTGACGATTCACATAGGCCACCGCCGTCGCGTTGTCTGAGAACACTCGGACCGCCGATCCTGTCAGGCAACTCTGAAAGCTCTGCAGGGCGAGCGACACCGCCCTCAATTCCAGCCTGTTGATTGACCAGGTCCTCTCCTCCGAGTTCCATTGCCCCCGAGAGAACCTGCCCTGGACATACGCCCCCCAGCCTACCATCCGTCATCCAATCTGGCGCTTCCAGCGGTCTTCCCCTTTCCAGCGACCCCGGAAGCAACCACCAACGGAGGGCCACACACGTCTCCGCTGGACAAGGCAGCCTCCTTGCCAGCGAATCCCGCTGATACGACCATCGTCCGAGCAGAGCTCTCTGCAAAGGTCGCATGTGTGCTCTCGCCCAAGGTACCACCTCTATGGTGGCCGCCATCGTGCCCAACAGCTGCAGGTACTTCCAGGCCGTGGGCGCCCGACCGACCAAAAACGGCACACCAGCCCTTGCAATGCCTGGTCTCGGAGCTGTGGAAGAAACACGTGACCTGTCTCTGTGTTGAAGCGAGCCACCAGATACTCCAGATGTTGAGAAGGAGTGAGATGGCTCTTTCCCAGGTTCACCACCCAACCAAGGCTCTCCAGAAAAGCCACCACCCTGGCTGTGACTCGCTCGCTCTCGATCCTCGACTTTGCCCGAACCAACCAATCGTCCAAGTACGGATGTACCATGATCCCTTCCTTCCGCAAAGCCGCCGCAACTACCACCATTATCTTGGTGAACATGTGGGGAGCCGTTGCCAGGCCAAACGGCAACGCTAGGAACTGAAACTGACCAAAGGGAACCGCAAAGCGCAGATAACGTTGATGCTCCGGGCGAATGGGAATGTGGAGGTATGCCTCCGAGAGGTCCAGGGACGTCAGGAAATCGCCCTTTCTCAAAGCCACAATTACCGAATGTAGCGTTTCAATATGAAAGTTCGACACGCGGAGACAGCGATTCACTCCCTTGAGATCCAAGATTGGACGAAAGCCGCCGTCCTTTTTCGGAACCACGAAATAAATGGAGTATCGACCGGACCCGAGTTGGCCTCGAGGCACCGGAACAATCGCCCCTAGGTCGAGGAGCCTTCGTACCGTCTCCCTTATTGCTTGCTTGGTGAATTGCCGGGGGACCGCACGAAGGAGTCCCGCACCGGAGACCGAAACTCCAAGGCGTACCCCTCTCGAATAATCTCCAACCAACACTATGCTTAACTGTACCTCCGGGCTCACCACCCTTTCAGCTGCTTGGAGACTGAGGCAACTGGGAAGTGGAGGCGGCTCCTGGGGAGTTATATTGGTGACATCATGAAAAGAAGGAGGTTCCTCAGTCTCCAAGCTGCTGATTAAGGTGGACAACCCAGGAGGTCCGGGACTAGACTGGAGATACGATCAGGAAAAAGGGATTGCTTTAAATAGTTAACAGATAAACCAGGATTAATATTACCGCGCGCCAAACCTGCAAGCTTCCAATCTGTAAATACTTGCGGTTTTGCAGCTCTTCACTCCAGCGCGCATACCCTGCGTGAGGAAAACAGGCGACCTCCATGTGGGTAGGTCCCAGCCACGTGGAATCCGGGTCGGCACCTGCGAGTCCTTCTAGATGCTGACCGCTGTGCCCTCCGTCGGGTCCGAAGAAGGCTTCTGATCCGGGAGCAGCCTTAAGCACGCAGTCACTCCGTGGGCTTCGGTGCGAGGCAGAGAAGAGCTCCGGACCAGCCGCGATGCCGCCTCAAGCGCTCAGCCACCTTCCGGGCTTCGTCGCGAGGCGGTGCAGGCTCTCTGTGAGAAAGTGGAGCGTTGGCAGGCTGAGCTTGCGAGGGAAGACTCCTCCGGTCCCCCTCACCGCTCAGGTAAACCTCCTCCTTAGCGCTGCAAGAGCGGTCCTTAAGGGAGGGAGAAGGGGGGGGGGAGCTAAAAATTTAAAGGTACAGCACAACTAAACGAAACAAAGGCTAGAATTAATGTAAATCAAAGATAAATAAAAAAAAATTTCAAATTAAATAAAGATAAATATAGAAAAAAAGGTAAACTCCTGTAAGCTCTCTGGCTTACTGGAACCCTCCAGCTGCTTGGAGGCTGAGAATACTGGTTCCTGTGGGTGGTGCCAGTGGTATTTATACCACACCATCAAAGCGATGATGGGCTCAGCCTCCAAGCTGCAGGAAGGGTTGCGCAACCCAGAAGTAAAAGGGACTGGGCTGACGATAAGGAAACTATGGTTACACGATTCAAGGTTCCAGATTTGGAACCACCATCCAGGAAAAAGATTTAGGCATCATCGTGGATTACATGTTAAAACCCTCTGCCCATTGTGCAGCAGTGGCCAAGAGAGCAAATAGAATGTTAGGTATCATAAGGAAAGGAAAATAAAACAAAGGATATTATAATGCCTCGGTATCGTTCCATGGTGTGATCGCACCTTGAAAATTGTGTGCAACTCTGGTCAACGTATCTTAAAAAGGATATAGTGTTATTAGAAAAAAGGTACAGAGAAGAGCCACCAAAATGGTAAAGGGGATGGAAGGATACCCTTATGAAGAGAGGCTAAAAAGGTTAGGGCTCGTCAACCTGGGAGGAGATATGATAGGTCTATAAATTAATGAATGGAGTGAAACGGGTAAACGTAGATAGATTGTTTATGTCATCAGAATATAGAAAGACTAGGCGACATGCAATGAAGCTACAGGGTAAACTATTTAAGACTAAGAGAAAATATTTTTTCACTCAACGTGTAATCAAACTCTGGAATTCGTTACCGGAGGATGTAGTAAAGGCTGTTAGTGTAGCTGGGTTTAAAAAAGGTTTGGACAAGTTCCTGGAGGAAAGGTCCATAAACCATTATTAAGAAGGTATGTATGACCTAGATTGGCCACTGTTGGAAACAGGATACTGGGCTTGATGAACCTTGGTCTGACCCAGTATGGCATATCTTATGTTCTTATGACTGTAACCTGCCTCGATATAATTCATCTAAAATCCAAATCAATTCCAGCTGGCGTCCAAAGGGAGCTGCTATTTGTTGCCCGTGGCTGAGGACTTTCATTATGACAACTTGGATCACCTATCAAGGACACACAAGATCAGAAAAGTCTTTGTGAGTTATGAAGATTCATGGTGCCATCGCTCAATACAAGCTGGCTCTGATTTCTGCTGGAAATCCAGAAATGAGATACTGCCAGACCCACCCCCCCCCCCCAGCCCCAAAACTTGTTCTAGCAGGATGAGGAACACCACATTTTTGAAGGTGAGAAGACGCCAGACTATTTATCACTTTCATGTTATTAAATTAACACTTAATACAAAAGAAGCCCAAAGTCTTACAGCCATTACCACTATGTTTTAGATACAGAAAATGCTGCAGTAATCCATTCAGTTGAATAAAAATCAAAACATAATTTACTTTCAGCTAGTTCAGATTATAAAAACAAAAACATTTACTCTGGGATAACTATTATGAGCATTTGGTATACCGCAGTTCTACAAGCGGGATTATAATTGTGGTTTATAATATCCAAAACATGGTCCAGAACAAAATACAACAAGAAGTTAAAAATATTCTATAAAAATAAATGATACAACACAAAAAAAGGGACTGACCAGCACAACTATTTGTAACCAAAGGCTAAAGCAGCAGAAAAACAAAAAGGAGATGACCTACAAGTGCATTCATTCTGTGGTTCCTCACTACCTATCCTCTTATCTCACTGTACACCCCCCTCCTTGGGAACTCTGCTCCTCTGGCAGATCCCTTTTTATATGTGCCCTTCTCTGCCACTGTCAACTCCAAGGCTTTGTTCATTCCATCTTGCTCCTCCATATACCTGGAACAAACTACCTCGTCTGTGTGTTGGGCTCCTTCTCTAGCCCTATTCAACTTCAGGCCAAAAGCAGCTTCAAAGAGGTGGTATTTAAATCCTGGTGTTCCCCGCTCTCTTGTCCACTACTTATGTGTATCTTACCATACTCTGGTCTCCAGTTTTGCTATTTTTTTTTGTCTTGATTAACTTGTAAGACAGTACCTGCTCATTAGAGCTTACATTTATCTATATGTACAGCGCTGGATATGCTTTGTAGCGCTATACAAATGGTATTAGGGATTCAAATACTCGGCATAGTCACATTGAAAACAAACAGGTTTTTGGGTTCTTTTTTACATTTCTTATAAAAGAGGCTTCCACCCTAATATCCAAAGGTAGGGCATTCCAGAGAAGTGGGACTTGATGGGTAAAAGCACACACTGCAAAGCCAAACTTAAAATTTCCTGAGGGAGTTTCAAGCTGATGAGCCTGGGATGACCACAGAGGTCATAGAGGACATAAGGGAACCAGAAGAGAGAAAAAAATCATGAAGTTATCTTGGCTTACTGCATTTTGATTCTGGTTAAGTATTTTGAGTTTGATCCTATTGTGTACAGGAAGCCAGTGCTGATCTATAAGTAAAAAGGTATGACATGATCAAAATGTGGAGCATTATAAATTAATTTTATATCTGCATTTTACACTCCTGGAAAAGAGACGGCTGAGGGGATATATGATAGAAGTGTATAAATTAATGAATGGAGTGGAACGGGTAAACGTAGGTCGATTGTTTACGTTATCAGAATATAGAAAGACTAGGGGACATGCAATGAAGCTACAGGGTAAACTATTTAAGACTAATAAAAGAAAATATTTTTTCACTCAACGTGTAATCAAACTCTGGAATTTGTTACCGGAGGATGTAGTAAAGGCTGTTAGTGTAGCTGGGTTTAAAAAAAGGTTTGGACAAGTTCCTGGAGGAAAGGTCCATAAACCATTATTAAGAAGGGACCCAGGATATCAATGCTTGACCTAGTACAAGCATTGCGGAACCTGTGTCTTTTGGGGAAACTGCTAGGTACGTATGACCTAGACTGGCCAATGTTGGAAACAGGATACTGGGCTTGATGGACCTTGGTCTGACACAGTATGGCATATCTTATGTTCTTATTCTGCACATCTGCAAAATTTATGCAGAATTCTGCACAGGCACTAGTGAACCAGGCTTGAAGCACACAAACTTTAAAGTGCACCTGAGTCAGACACCATTTGCTTCCTCACAATCGTGGGAGCATTTTCCTTCATTCCCACAGCTCTGCTATACTTCCGATGCCAGCACTGCAACATTTTAAGAAGGTAAACAGAAGCGCTTTTGTTTCTTGCTAGAGACAGGAAGTGCTTCTGTTTACCTTCTTAAAATGTGCCAATGCTGGTGTCGCAAATATAGCACAGCCATAGGAGCAAAGAGAAATACTCCTGCGGCTGTGTTAAAAAAAAAAAAAAAAGAGCCACTGAGGGTCAGGCAGAGGAGATGAGTGGCTGAGGACTGGAAGCAAGCTTATGCTTAGTCGTGGGTGTGGTGGCTGGAGAAGGGCATATGTCTGGTGTAGGGGAGGTATGCACAGAACAAGAAAGGAGGAGGTATGTGCCTGGGAAGAAAAAAGGAAAAAAGAAGGTTGGTGCATGAGGAGGGGAGAAAGGAGATAAAGTGGGTGTATGTGCATGTGGGTAGACCTTATGGACAGACAGCAGCAGGGATCTTGCTAGAGGTTAGAGGGAGAGAACTGTGACTGGAGCAAGAGAGAAAAGGCAGGGGGAATTTCAGGTCTAGAGCAAGAGTTAAGCTTTATGATGGGGGTGGGGGGAATTCTGCGCAAAAAAAATACTAATAAAAACATGGAGAATTTTAAAATACCATGTGCTGAATTTTCTAAATTTTTGCACAGAATTCTCCCCATGTGTAGGTCTGGATAAATTGCAGCCATTTGATTTGATACTGAGGGAGACCTACTAATAAGAACTACAATAATCTAGATAAGTCAGTACCAATATGCATTAATTAGCATACATATTGTTTTCCTATACCAATGACGCCTAATTAACCATATTAAACAGGGGAGTAAAGAAGAATTTTCTAATTAATTATTTTTATTTAACAGGCTTTTTTATACCGCTTTATCATGTCAGTCAAAGCGGTTTACATTGTAAAAAACTAATTAAACATGGACATTGATAACTTGGATTTTTCTGAGGCAATGGAGGGTTAAGTGACTTGCCCAAGGCCACAAGGAGTGCTAGTGGGAATTGAACTCTGATCTCTTGGTCCCAAGCCAGTTCTCTAACCATTAGGCTACTCCTCCACTCCATTAATATTGAAATATGATGAGTGTAAGATAATTTAGGTAGTGGTCTAAATAAAGATCTATGTTACCTTTAATGATCAGGTAGATATAGATATATCTTTACAAGCAGACTCTGTACAGGGTAGCCAAAGGGTTGATGACTTTCTGGCATTTAGCACTAATCTATGATCATCAATCCAGCCAGCAATATTCAACTGTTATAAATAATGTGACCAAAGTAGAGTGCCAACTATTATGTGAGATAGATTCATCAGCATACATGTAAACTCCCAAACCATAGCATTGAATCACGGTTGCCAAAAGAACTAAAAAAACCCATTAAATAATTATGTATATATGACCCCATCAATATTTTCAGCACTAAGATGCAGTAAGTTGTTACTCATCCTAAATCCAAAACACATTCACTTTATCTGATAAAGTGATAAACTTTGTGTAGCAACATTAAGAATTCCAAACAACTCACTGCCAATGGCTTAACAGTTAATTCTGATCAACATGAACACCACAATAATGTGAACATAAATTACAATAGGGCACCAAACATGCAAAGATGTTAGACAACTCATTTCTTGCTCTTTACCCAGGTCCCAGACATCATAAAAGTCCCTGCCCCCGGTGTACATTTTCAAAACTTGTAGACTGGCACACCCTGGCTATGCTGGTTTTGGGTACTGAAGTCTCAGCAAGAAGAGCTGTCCACCAGTCTTGCAAATGCTCACAGGCAGCAAGATGAACACATATCAGTTCAAGAACACCTGGAGAAAACCACATACCTGCAAGGATGACTCTGGCAATAACAATGTTGCTATTAACAACAAAAGCTCAATGGGCTGAATGGGAAAGGCCTAAGCCCTATAGAAAATCAAACCATCAAAAAAGGCCAAATCCCTATGAACAAGTTTCTACCAAATAATTTTTTTTTTTGTCGGATAAATGACTGTGTGAGGACTTAACCCCTACAGCAGGCTACGTCCATTTTACTCATATATTTTGCAGTATAACACCAAGCAACAAGGCTTTTTCGGCAAACAAAAAAGACACTTCTCTGCAACTTGATGAGTTTAGACGACCTTTGCAAACTACAGAAATGCAGAACGGGGATCTCCATGACAGCACCACATTTTAGATCTCTTACAACTTCCAAAGACCATGCGTCAGGCAAAAAATCTCCATTGCTCGTGTGAGGATTACCATCTTATCATACTCTAGTCTAGTCTTCAGTTTTGCTATGTTTTGTCCTGATTAAGTTGTAAGCTCTGATGAGCAGAGACTGTCTTATATCTGTATGTACAGCACTGAATCCCCCTTGTGAGCAATGGGGATTTTTTGCCTGTCGCAGGGTCTTTGGAAGTTGTAATAGATCCACTGTATGCAAAGAGAATTACCCCTGGTCTTCTTATGGAAATCAATAAACAAACAACAACTCCTCCTCTTTCTCTGTGCATTCAACAAGATAAAAAAAAATATTTCAGCTTGACCTCAGCTGTGGAACTATGTCTGTCCAATCACAACTTAATATCAGAAGAGGAGGTAATGTGAGAATTCTGGTGCACCAACACCCCTTATATGCAACCACCAGTCTGCGTTTTCCCCATCCCACACATATTTATTGACCCACTGAAGCCTTGTGATATGCTGCCTCTTAATAATGCTTTATTAGCCAGGATCTGGAAGTCCATTTCTAAGGGAATGCAATGCCCCACATATTACAAATGTGTAGTATCCATCACCAATTGCCACCTGAACCGGGTCAACCCCGAGTGACTGAGTCGATTTTGGTTTTACCTTGGTACAATGAAAGCCTTGTAGTTCTACCATTCTCAGCAATGCTGGAACTACAAGCACACACTGTTTAACAGGTCAAACCCAGAACTGGAACAGCCATAGAAAGCATGTGTCATATTACCAAACCATCACAGATTTTTCCTGGAGATCTACCTGTGTTATACCTGTTCTTTTTTAAAGGGTGGGAGAGGAGGAAACGTTGTGTACACGCCAGTCATTCTAGAGCACCAAAGGCCAGTGATATCATGCAAGAATATGCTCTCTAATGTGGCCCATCCCTGGATAACTGTCTTGCTATCCAACATTACTTGCTGTTCTAAGGATGCTCCTTGAGCTCTTAAAATGATCACTTTTTGGACGGAAAGGGAAAAAACAAGGTGTTGCACTCTGAGGCCGTCGCCTACCACAGTATTACGTCTGTTAATGGGGTGAAGTCTGTCTTCTAAGAGTCCTGCCCACCTCTCCAACATTACAGCGCAGGTCCTGTCCCCTCACATTGCCAGAGTTAGGCCTCTTCTCCAGCACAACGTTCTGGGAGGGTGCCTAGAAAGCTCGTGCGCCCCGTCCAGCACCCCACTTCGGCCAACATCATCTGCAAATGGGACGGGGCCCAGCCTACCATATCCTCCACACCGCCCACCGCAGCACCACTTCTAGGCCGGCACCTCCCGGTTTCCTTAGAGCCCTGGCCCCGCGCCTCACCCTCGTGCAGCTTCCAAGCTCTTGATGAGCTTCTTAATCTTCCAGATTTCCACGTTCCTGTCGGCAGCGCTCGGATCGTCCGCCATCTTCTCGCTGAGGAAAGAGAGAGAAAGCGTTACTCAGGCTCCCGCCTAAGGCCCCTGCCCCTAACCTCTGCCCACCCCGCGGCTGCAGCTAGTCACTCACCTCAGCCCCGCCTTTCTCGCGGACTCCGTTCGCGCTCCTCCGGCCTCTCCTCGCACTGGGGCTCGCGCCTTTGACGTAGAAAACCGGCTTCTTCTCTCCCAGCTGCATGTGTTGCAATCCCTAGCTCTTCACATGGGGGAGCTGGTGCTGACCTCACTTCCGCCTGCCTGGTACTATCCTTCTCTCTGGTTGGCCTAGTTCTTTGAAGTAAGGCTATGTATTATTGGAGCCTTTGGCCTGGTCTCTGCTATTTCCGCGGCAAGGGATGATGGGGAATGTAGTTCTCCCCCTACCCCCCTCCCTCTCCGGGACATTTGAAGACAGATGACGTTTTCACCCTTCCGACAAGACAAGTCTGGTCTCAGAGTTATAATAAGTATAAGTACTGTATTACACATTTTTATTCAAAAGGGGCCGGGAATGTCTGGGGGCAAAATAACTCTCGGAAAATTTGCCAAAAGGGGATGAAACTTGGCATGTGGGAAAAACAGGTTAAAAAACATATCGAATTCAAAAACGGGCCATATGAGACTGTCAGTTTCAACAAAATAACACCCCCCCCCCCCCCATAAAAAAAGAAATAGCTTCACGTATTTCTATGGGAGAAGGTCCAAATTCTGTATCATAGACATTTTCTATCCTCTAGTCACCCAATCTGCCCCACCTAATAAAAATGCCCCTTCACAACTCACAACTGACGTATCAACCCATCAAATGCACCTATCCTGAAAAAATACCCCAACAGATCTGCCTCACCACCCTGCAAGCTGACACGCTCCCCAACTGCCTCATTGTGGTAGGCGAAGGCCTATGATCCACGCTGATTGAAGCAGGCAGGCAGGCCTAAGCAGCTTGACCTGTAAATGAAGCCTGTGGTTAGGCCCAGAGGAGTGAAACCCCCCCCCCCTCCCCCCCAATATTGCCTCCATAGAATTGAAACTTAACTCAGCTTAACTGAATATAGCTAAGCAGAAACGAAACTTAGAAAAGACAGTAAACAATTTTAATTAATACTGATAAGATGTGTGAAGCTTCTATGGAATTAATTAACTCTGTTGAGAGAAAGGTTACAGTGCCCTACTTTCCCACATATTCCAGCTGGTTAGCGACCTTGGAGGAGAAAAGTATCAAAGTTGGAAGAACTGACCATTGTAATTGGGACTGTAAGGGGGGGAAGCAGGTGCTGAGCCCAGTCAAAGGTTTTCATTGGATGACTACGTAACGGTACCGGGACCAATAGAAGGTGTAAGAAGGGTTACCGGGACCAATGAAAAGTTGTCTATGTCTAGAATGGGAAAGAACGGTATAAAAGTTGTTGTTTTGCTAGAAACCATTGCTCAGCCATTTTGAATGTGATTCTGCTTGAGTCTTGTGCACAAATAAATGATTTGGACCTTCTGAACAGACTCCTGGTATTATTGGATTGTTTGCGCTCTGCTGCTACATATTCTTGGTGCGTTGGCCGGGAAGTGTGGTTAGTAGAGGGTATACAGGGCAATATACCACGACTTTCCGCCTCTACAGGTTTGGTCCTGCCGGGATCGTGCCCTCCCGATGTGGGCTCGGCTCCCAGGTGCCACCGGTCCAGTTGCATCGGAGGGAGTTGGGCCAGGCCTCGGCGGGTGCCGGACCCGGACGGAACCAACACCTCGAACCCTTGAGGGGAGTCCAACTCATGCGCTTGCTCGGGAACGGGGACCGGATCCGGTGAGTATAGTTTTGATTTGGTATGTCTAGACAGATGAGTCAGAGCAGAACTGCTGTTTGAATTTTGTTACTTTGGAATTTGGTATTTGGTAAGAGAGTTTGATCACCTCTCAAGACGGTCCGACTAACCCCGCATGAGTATGCGCGGGGTGAAACCATCGTCGTTTTGATTTTGATTTCGGAATTTGATATAGCCTAGTCAGCAGAGACAGGATTGGGCTGTTTTTGGGATACGTTGCAGCATGATTGTGTGAATGAAGTGTGAATGAGAGGTCTGGCAGCACGGACCAAGTGAAGGCGGACTCCTGAGTAATGCATTTCCTGGCCGGGCGACCGCGTCCAGGTCGTAAAAAGGAGGAAGCGACCGTCGTCTTGTCTTGTAATTTGTTTCCCTTAAATGTTTCTAGGGCCGTGAGGACCCCTTACCCACGGTCCGCCCTCCTTTTCCCTTCTGTTTGTTGTTGCGCGCACACATCGATATGGGAGGGGCGGGGTCTACTAGGCACACTCCGTTAGAATGTATGATCAAGTATTTTAATAAAGGATATTCAGGAGATTATGGAGTAAAAATGACTGCCTCACAATTACAGCTTTTGTGTACTAGGGAGTGGCCCATCATAGACCCCATGTGGCCCCGAGATGGAACGTTTAGCATAGGAATTGTTCAGTCAGTTCATCGGAAGGTGCGAACAGCGCACCCCGACCAGTACCCATATATAGATTCTTGGTTAAGTATTTGTGAGAATCCGCCCCCTTGGGCACAGCGCTGTTATGAAGAACACTGCAGGATATTGTTAGCATTAACAGACCAGGCCCAGAAGACAGGGACAGCTGAGAAACCCAGTCAGAAGCCTGTTCTGGTAGATCCTGAGTCTCCGGGAGTTGTAACTAGAAAGCTCCGAGCCCAGCACCCAGTGAGAGTACCTCCACGTCCTGCGCCAGCACCGCAGCGACAGCGAGACCCATCTCCAGAACCACCCTCAGAGGGGCAGATAGATGATCCCCCTCTTAACGAGGATACTGGCTCGCCTGAGACTGAAGAGAAGGATGAGACAGAGCAAGAAGAAGAGGAAGTGTCCTCTCAGGGCGAGACTGATAGCGTACAATCAGTTGGCAGCGCAAGCTCATCTGTAACAAGAAAGCCCCCATCAAGAAAGTTTCTATTAAGCTACAGAAAGCTTCTGTCAAGAAGCTGATGCCACTACGGCAAGTCCCGGGAATGCCCGTGCGAATTGAGAATGACCAGATAGTAGCGGGACCCCTAAGTCTAGTATATGTGCCTTTCTCTACTACTGATTTGCTGAATTGGAAATTGCATTATGCTTCCTACACTGACAAGCCCCAAGAATTAACAGAATTGATGCATACTATTATGGAAACTCACCAACCCACCTGGTCAGATTGCCGTCAGCTCCTGTCTACCTTATTTACTACTGAGGAGCGGACACAAATTAAGCGAGCAGCTATTGATTGGCTAGCAGATAATCCCCTGGCAGAGGGAGGGGAAGGAGCAGGAATAGACAATCGCGAAGCAGCTAAAAGAGAATTCCCTATTCCTTATCGCTACTCCGGGCCAGTCCAGGGAAAGGTAGGGTTGTCAATCCCCCATAGCAACTGAGGACTGATGACTTCAAGTTTTCATGAGAGGTGAAGCCACTCCCCCTGCTAGAAATCCAGCAGTCTATCAGTCCTCAGCAACTAAGGAGGATCGAATCCCTATTTCTCCCTCATGACTTTAGTTGCCTTCATTTTCTTTTTTTTTCTTTTTTTTTTGTTTGTTCAGTTAAATAAACTGCTTGGCTCTAGCAGAGCTGATTGATTTTGTAGCCCTTGCTATATTTTTTGACTGAGGTGTGATTGCCCTTTAAGATAATTTGAGACGTAGAGAACTTCTGCACTTGCGGTGGGAGGTAGAGCCTGCCTCCGTACACCGTCTCCGTCTCGGGGGCCAGAGTGAGCCTGGGAGCCCCAGGTATTCCTCTGCTCTACTGGGCCGGAATTTGCGTTTCGCTAGCAGCGAGACTTGCTTGTGTGATCAGCGGCTTTCTCCGGTGAGTTTGTTTCTCTTTTTTTATTTTTCAGTCCGCATCGCGTTCAGTGCAGCCTCGCGGTTTTTCCTTTTTTCGTGCTTTTCTAGCCGCGGAGTTTCAACGGGGCCGGTTTGTCCGACGCGGTTTAGGTCCTTTGAGCATCGGGGTCATTTTTTCACATGGCAGACAAGACCCTCATTAAAGTAGACGAGCCCGTGTTACCCGCGGAAAAGGCGGGAAAGGCGGCCATTTTGCCTCCCTCAGTCAGTGTGCCGGCAGATCAGCTCCGGTCACATAAAAAGAGAGCGAAATCTTCCAAAGATGCCGTTTCTCTACCGCAGCCGTTGCCAGCGGTTTCTTCACCGCAGGACACTGTGGATTCATTTTTTTCCCCTGAATTTATCCTTGCCATGCATAAGGCCTTTTTGCTTCGCTCCTCACAGCCTGATGTCATTTCAGCGGTTCCCAGTTCGGGTCCTGTGCCTCTGCAGGAGCAGTTGCCAGAGGATCCAGGGGAAGGGTCTTCTCAAGCTCACAAAGTTTTTAGGGACCCTTTAGATCCTTTTTCTTCTCTGCCTTCAGTTCTGCTGAATCAAGCAGGCGCAGATGTGTTGGCTGAGCCAGATTTGGAGCTGGAGACAGAGGAATTAGAAGAAGGGGAAATTGCTCCAGGTGAAGATCCTAATATATTTCGGGTCTTCCGTAAAGAGGAGCTGTCCGCGCTTATTTCCCAATCCTTAGCGGCACTTCACTTGCTTATTCCTGCTGCCAATCAGGAGCCCTTGGAGGATCCGTTGTTACAGGGCTTTAAGACTGAGCAGCGCTGTTTTCCACTGCACAGGATTCTCAAACAAATGATTGAATCAGAATGGGAATGTCCTGAAGCCACCCTCCGGGGCAGTCGCGCCTTAGCTCGCTTGTATCCCCTGCCGCAGGAGGTGAAGGAGCTCTTCCGTCTGCCTAAAGTGGATGCTATCATCTCAGCAGTGACTAAGAAGACGACTATCCCGGTAGAAGGGGCAGCGGCTCTGAAGGACCTGCAGGATAGGAAACTGGAGATGCTACTTAAACAGGCCTTTGATTCTAGTGCTTTGGCACTGCAGTCGGCGGTGTGTGGGGCGTATGTGTCTCGTGCTTCCATTCGATGGTTGCAGGGCGATGTTTCCGGGGACTTTTCTCCGGAAGCTACAGATTCTGCGAAATTAGAATCCGCCGCTGCGTACATGGCTGATGCCTTTTATGATCTACTACGCATTCAAGCTAAGACTATGGCGTCCCTGGTTGCGGCGCGACGTTTTCTCTGGTTGCGTAACTGGTCGGCGGATGTCTCCTCGAAATTACGCCTCAGTCGATTGCCCTATAAAGGGAAATTGCTCTTCGGGGAGGCTTTGGAGAAGAATGTAAAAGATTTGGGCGACTCTAAAGGGGGTCGTTTACCGGAGGATAAACCTAAGCCATCTAGAGGTGCGGGAGGTTTTCGTGGCTCCGGTCGCGACTCCCGCAGATTTAGGGGGGCGCGCTATGCGCCCTATGCCAGGGGCCGAGCTAGTTTTCGGGGGCAGTCCTTTCGTGGAGCCAGAGGCTTTGCCCGCTCCTACTTCAGTACCAGTCAGCCTTCCGTCAAGAAACCTCAATGAAGGTTTGCGGGTCCAGGCTTCCGTTCCTGTAGGCGGTCGCCTACAGCATTTTCTGGCAGCCTGGGCCGCAATCACGACCGACAAGTGGGTGTTAGAGGTCATTCAGAAGGGGTATGCTCTCGATTTCGCAAGCCCTTTGTCGCCCGCTTTTATGATGTCTCCCTCTGTGCCCGGTCTAAAGAGCCGAGCCATTGCGGAGACGCTCGATCGTCTTCTTCAACTGCGAGCGATAGTTCCAGTTCCTCTAGACCAATACGGTTGCGGTCGATACTCGATCTACTTTGTGGTCCCCAAAAAGGAAGATTCTTTTCGTCCCGTGCTCGATCTCAAAGAAGTAAATCGTACTTTGCGAGTTCCTCACTTTCGAATGGAAACGCTACGTACTGTGATTCGAGCTGTTCGTCCGGGCGAGTTTCTCTCGTCCATAGAGCTCACGGAAGCATATCTTCATGTCCCCATCAGAGTGTCACATCAGAAGTTTTTGCGTTTTGCTCTACCGCAGGGTCACTTCCAGTTTCGAGCATTGCCGTTCGGTCTCGCTACGGCTCCGCGGACATTCACCAAACTAATGGTTGTAGTGGCAGCGGCACTTTGCAAAGAGGGGATTCGGGTGCATCCTTACCTCGACGATTGGTTGATCAGAGCAGACTCTCGTTCGTCTTCAGTAGAGGCGACGGCTCGTGTGGTTCAACTACTCCAACGACTCGGTTGGGTGATCAATCGGGTCAAGAGTTTCCTCGAACCAGTGCAACATCTAACTTATCTCGGGGCGTGCTTCGACACCGAGCGGGGGAGAGTTTTTTTACCCGAGGTTCGGGTTGAGAAGCTCTTGCGTCAGGTGCAGGGTTTTCCTCCGTCTCCCGGCTCCATCGGCGTGGACCTATTTACAGGTCTTAGGGTCCATGGCGGCGTCTCTCGATTTAGTACCGTGGGCCAAGGCACACATGCGACCGTTGCAACAGGCGTTGCTTTCCCGTTGGTCACCGCAACTTCATCCGCTTTCTCAGCGTCTACCTTGTCCGGACCTCGTGCGCCACAGTCTCCGTTGGTGGTTGGTTCGAGACCATCTGGCTGCGGGTATGCCCTTACAAGAGCCCTCGTGGGTGTTAGTCACCACCGATGCCAGCCTTTCAGGATGGGGGGCTCATTATCAGACACGGATTGCTCAGGGAGCTTGGTCGCCCGAGGAAAGTTCGTGGTCCATCAATCGGCTGGAGCTCCGGGCGGCTCGTCTGGCCCTTCTGCACTTCGCGCCAGTCCTATCCGGAAAGGCAGTAAAAATTTTCTCCGACAATGCGGTGACGGTCGCATATATCAATCGTCAGGGCGGAACCAAGATTCCGTCTCTCCTTTCCGAATGTCTGGAGCTGATGACTTGGGCGGAGTCTCATCTCTTGGCAATTTCCGCAGCGCATGTGGCGGGCAAAGAGAACATTCACGCGGATTATCTCAGCCGACATTTCCTAGATCCCGGGGAATGGGAGTTAAACGCGGCGGTATTTCACGAGCTGACCTTACGTTGGGGGCAACCGATCATGGATCTAATGGCGACCTTCAGCAATGCCAAGGCCAACCGTTTTTTCAGCAGACGCAGGGAACGCATGCCTGAAGGGCTAGATGCTCTAGTTCAGCCCTGGCCCCAGGACTCTCTCTTGTACGTTTTCCCGCCGTGGCCGATGCTCAGTCGTGTTATCCAGCGCATCGCGCAGCACCGCAGACTAGTGCTTCTCATAGCTCCGGATTGGCCTCGTCGTCCTTGGTATGCCGATCTCATTCGTCTCCTCGTGGCTCCTCCCTGGCCTCTTCCAATCCGCATAAATCTGTTGCATCAGGGGCCCATTCTCATGCCTCGAGTGGATCGATTCTTGCTTACGGCTTGGCTCTTGAGAGGGCTCGGTTAGCCCGTAAAGGATATGACAGTTCCGTTGTCGCCACGTTGCTTCAGTCTAAGAGGCCTGGAACTTCTTTGGCGTATGTGCGCGTCTGGCGTCTTTTCGAAACTTGGTGCGATCAACACCATGTGTCTCCGCTGGCGTCTTCTATGCCTCAGTTGCTCCTCTTTCTGCAGCATGGCTTGGACAAAGGATTGGCTCTAAATACCCTGAAGGTTCACATAGCAGCTCTGTCTTGTTTTCGGGGATCTGTCCAACATTGCCGTCTTTCGGCGCATCCGGATGTACATCGTTTTTTGAGAGCGGCGAAGATTATTCGTCCACCAGTGCGTCCCGCTGTCCCTCCTTGGGATTTGAATATCGTGTTGGAGGCTTTGTCCCGATCGCCTTTAACTTCCATTTGCTCTCACAGTCTTCGGGAATGTTCATGGAAGACGGCTTTCCTAGTAGCTTTATGTTCTGCACGCCGCATTTTGGATTTGCAGGCGCTGTCTTGTCAAGAGCCTTATCTTCAGTTTCTTCCTGAACGGATTTTACTGCGGACGGTTCCTTCTTTCTTTCCGAAAGTGCTCTCGGTTTTTCATGTCAACCAGTCGGTGGCGTTGCCGGTGTTTCCTAAGGTCGCTGAGTCCCCTCTAGATCGTGCTCTCAAACATTTGGATCTCGAGCGTGTCTTGAAGACTTATCTTTGAGTGACGAAACCGTTTCGGAAAACGGATAGGCTCTTTGTCCAGTTTGCGGGTCCGCGAAAAGGTCAAGCAGCCTCTAAGTCTACCATTGCTCGCTGGGTTCGCGGAGCTATTGGAGCAGCTTACGCTGATCAAGGCGTTCCTCCTCCGGTTGGTTTGCGAGCTCATTCAACTCGGGCGCTAGCGACATCCTGGGCGGAATATGCTTTCGTGCCACCAGTGGATATCTGTAGAGCGGCGACATGGTCTTCTTTGCATACGTTTACGAGACATTACCGGTTAGATGTGCAGGCCCGAAACGATGCGAAGGTGGGTTCCTCGGCTCTTATCGCAGGGCTGGCGGGTCCCTCCCGGCTATAGGTACTGCTTTGGTACTGCCCTACCTTTCCCTGGACTGGCCCGGAGTAGCGATAAGGAAAACGAAATTAGGTCTTACCTGCTAATTGTCTTTCCTTGAGCTTTCTCCGGGCCAGTCCAGGGTCCCACCCTGTTCGCGTTCCGAGCGCTTGTTTTACATTGGTATAAGAATTCCACCATATCTGCGTTTCGGCTGCGAGGGGTTGAATGTGGGGCTGCTTCTTCTTTTCGCTCAATGCAGAACTTCTCGGTATCCGATTTAAAAAAAAAAAAAAGTTTATCATACAATGTAAGCACCATGGAAGCGTATTGCGAGCTTCCCAGTTTTTTGAGGGCTATGAAATGTTTTCAGTTTTTCCAGAGTTAATCTGTGTTTTTTCTCAGTTCTCTCACTTTAGTTGCTTTGTCAGAAGGAGACTGCTGGATTTCTAGCAGGGGGAGTGGCTTCACCTCTCATGAAAACTTGAAGTCATCAGTCCTCAGTTGCTATGGGGGATTGACAACCCTACCTTTCCCTGGACTGGCCCGGAGAAAGCTCAAGGAAAGACAATTAGCAGGTAAGACCTAATTTCGTTATGAAGACCCCCAGTGGGATCCGAATACTGATAGAGGGTCCAGAGCTCTATCACGGTTTCGCCAAGGCCTTATGCAAGGTCTGCGAAAGGGGGGTCAGAAAGCCATGAATCTCTCTAAAGTGACCGAAGTTAATCAGGGCATAGATGAAAGCCCAGCAGTATTCTATGAAAGATTGTCTGAAGCATACAGGATGTATACTCCCTGTGACCCAGATGCACCAGGAAGCCTATGCATGGTGAATGCTGCTTTTGTAAACCAATCACAACCAGATATTAGACGTAAGCTACAGAAATTAGAAGGGTTTGCGGGCATGAATGCAACAGTTATTGGAAGTCGCTCATAAAGTGTATGTGAATCGTGATAATGAAAGACAGAGAGGAAGTGATCGAAGGATGAAGAAGAAAGCAGATTTTTTGGCTGCGGCCATAGTGGAACAGAAAAGGGGAGGTGTCCCTAGTCGAAGGAGCAGAGGAAGAGGGCGGGGCCGAGGAGATGACCGGCCCCCATTAGGCGCGAACCAATGCGCTTATTGCAGGGAAGGAGGACATTGGAGAAGTGCATGCCCGCGACTCGAAGAGGCCTCTCAGGATGAAGGGGAACACGCCCCTTGGAGGGAAAGGGAGAGAGGCCGACCCCAGAACCGCAGGGGAACCAATCGAGAACAATCTCAACGAGAACGAACGGAGGCCATACAGGGAGTGGCAGCCGCAACAGCCTATGATTTAGATGAAGCAGATTAGGACAGACCGGGCTCCGAATTCGCTTTAGGTCTCCAGGAGCCTATGGTCAGTATACAAATAGGAGACCAATTCATGGACTTTATGGTTGATACTGGAGCAGAACATTCTGTAGTAGATAAACAAATAGCCCCTTTTTCTACAAGAGCAGTCACCATTGTGGGAGCGACTGGTGCTAAAGCCACGAAGCCTTTTCTTCAAAACCGCATATGTAATTTAGGAGGACAACAAATAACGCACCAATTCCTCTACATGCCCGAGTGCCCAGTACCATTAATGGGACGAGATATGCTAGCCAAGCTGCAGGCCCAAATATCCTTTACTGAGAAAGGAGAAATGCAAATGACAGTAAATTCAAAACCTGCTGGACTAATGATGCTTACTGTTCCCCGAGAAGAAGAATGGAGATATTATAGTACCGAGCCAGTTGTTGATACCTATTTCGAACCTACTCTGAAAAGCATTGACGCCCCTCCTGGAGTATGGGCAGAGGGCAATCCACCAGGCCTGGCCAAACTTATAGCTCCAATAATTGTGAACCTCAAGCCCAGTGCAGAGCCAGTACATGTCAAACAATATCCACTCCCAAGAGCAGCAATTGAAGGTATCCACCGCCACCTGTTGAAGCTACTGGAGTATGGCCTACTTAAAGTATGTCAGTCACCATGGAACACTCCTCTCTTGCCAGTAAAGAAGCCTGGGACAGGAGACTACCGCCCAGTGCAAGACCTAAGGAGAGTGAATGAAGCAGTTGAAACCATACATCCAGTTGTGCCAAATCCTTATACACTTTTAGGACTGATACCTGCGGAAGCCACCCACTTCACTGTTTTGGATTTGAAGGATGCGTTCTTTTGCATAAGATTAGCCCCCATTAGCCAATTGCTGTTTGCCTTTGAATGGCAGGACCCTGTCTCAGGGAGACGGGGCCAACTTACGTGGACACGATTGCCTCAAGGATTCAAGAATTCACCCAACATTTTTAGTGCTGCACTAAACCAGGATCTTTCAAGCTACCCAGTGGCCCCTGGAAAAAGAGTACTTCTCCAATATGTGGACGATCTACTGGTAGCTGCCATATCGTAAAGTGAATGTATACAAGCCACTAATGACCTCTTGCAACTATTGGATGAAGCCGGATACAAAGTTTCCAGAGCAAAAGCACAGCTATGCCAAAAAGAAGTAAAATACTTGGGCTTTCGCTTGACTAAAGGAAGCCAACAATTGGGACGAGAGAGAAAAGAAGCCGTGTGCAGTATCCCAACCCCAACTACCAGAAAGCAAGTCAGAGCCTTTCTGGGAGCAGCGGGGTACTGCCAGATATGGATACCTAACTTTGCTCAGATTGCCAAACCACTATATGAAGCCACCAAGGGAGAAGAAAAGTCGCCACTAGAGTGGGGACCTGAGCAAGACGCAGCTTTCAAGACCCTGAAGGAAGAATTGATGTCGTCACCAGCACTTGGGTTACCAGATGTTCACAAGCCTTTCCATCTATTTGTGCATGAAATGCAAGGGAACGCTCTAGGCATGTTGACTCAGAAATTGGGATATTGGGAGCGACCCGTAGCATACCTATCGAAACAATTGGACACTGTGGCCAAAGGATGGCCACCATGTTTGAGAGCAGTTGCAGCTACAGCATTATTAGTGAGTGAAGCAGACAAACTCACCTTAGGACAGAATCTACGCGTCACAGTACCACATGCGGTACTTGCCCTTATGGAACAAAAAGCAAATCATTGGCTCACCAATTCTCGAATGCTGAAATACCAAAGCATGCTATGTGAAAATCCACAAATACAACTAGAAGTGAGCCATGCCTTGAACCCAGCCACACTGATATCAGTCAGCGAAGACCCTCCAGAGCATGTATAGAAGTCATGGATACTGTATTCTCAAGTCGACCTGACCTGACAGATGTGCCCCTAGAGCAGCGATGGCGAACCTATGGCACGCGTGCCAGCTGTGGCACGCGAAGGCCTTGCAGCTGGCACGCGGGAAGGTCCGCAATTAAGATATGCGGCGCGGCGGGAGGTGAGTGTGCTGGTGTCCAGGGCCGGCCCGTCCATTGAGCAAGAATGTTTTTTGCACAAGGCCCCGCGTTTCAGGGGGCCCCGCGCAAAGAACATTCTGCTTTCCTCAAAATTACATTTTAAAAAAAAGCTGGCTCTCTGGCTGCTGCCGCTGTCGCCGCGGCAGAATGCAGTGTCCCGCGGGGCCCCCTCTGCGCCGGCTGAGCCCTCTGCCCGGCTTTCAGATTCGCGAAGGGAGAGTGTCTCTCCCTCGCGTCTCTGTTAAGCCCGCAGGGGCTAATGGGAAATTTCCCATCAGCCCCTCGAGGGGTTGATGGGAAATTTCCCATTAGCCCCTGCGGGCTTAACAGAGACGCGAGGGAGAGACACTCTCCCTTCGCGAATCTGAAAGCCGGGCAGAGGGCTCAGCCGGCGCAGAGGGGGCCCCGCGGGACACTGCATTCTGCCGCGGCGGCAGCGGCAGCAGCCAGAGAGCCAGCTTTTTTTTTGGACTGCTAATGGGCTGGGGCTGGGGCGGGGGGGCTGTTAGGACTGCTAAGGGGCTGGGGCTGGGGCTGGGGCGGGGGGGCTGTTAGGACTAATGGGCTGGGGCGGGGGGGCGGTTAGGACTGCTAATGGGCTGGGGGGGTTAGGACTGCAAATGGGCTGGGGGGGGTGGGTTAGGACTGCTAATGGGATGGGGGGGGGGGTTAGGACAGCTAATTGGCTGGGGGGGTGGTGGGTTAGGACCGCTAATGGGCTAGGGGGGGTGGGGGGGTTAGGACCGCTAATGGGCTAGGGGGGGGTTAGGACCGCTAATGGGGTGGGGGGGGTTAGGACTGCTAATGGGCTGGGGGGGTTTGTTAGGACTGCTAATGGGCTGGGGGGGGTTAGGACTGGTAATGGGCTGTGGACTGATGGGGGCTGTCTGGAAATGGGGTGATGGGGGTGTTAGAACTGCTAATGGGCTATGGGGGTGGTTAGGACTGATAATGGGCTATGGGGGGGGGCTAGGACAGGAAATGGGCTGATGGGGAGGGGTTAGGACTTGAGGTGGGCTGATGTGGTTAGGACTGGTAATGGGCTGTGGGCTGATGGGGGGGGTTAGGACTGGCAATGGGCTGATGGGGTTAAGACTGGCAATGGGCTGATGGGGTTAAGACTGGAAGTGGGCTGATGGGGGGGTTAGGACTGGTAATGGGTTATAGGGGGGGGGCTTAAACTGAAAATGGGGTGATGGGGTTAGGACTGGAAGTGGGTTGATGGGGGGCTAGGACTGGTAATGGGTTGGGGGGTTGCTATGACTGGAAATGGGCTGAGTGGAAGGGGAGGCTTGAATTGCAAATAGCTGATGGGGAGGGAGCTTGGAATGGAAATGGGCTGTGAGGGAAGGGAGCTAGGACTGAAAATGGGCTGATGGAGCAGCTAGGATAGGACTGGAAATGGGCTGTTGGGGGGAGCTAAGATTGGAAATGGGCTGTGGTGGGGGCTTGAATTGAAATGGACTCATGGAGGGGCTAGAACTGAAAGTAGGCTCATGGGGGGGGCTTGGACTGGAATTGGACTGAGTGGAGGGGAGCTATGATTTGACATGGGCTGATGATGGGGCTAGGAAATGACTAGAAGTGGGCTGATGGGGGGCTAGGATTGGAAATGAGCTGATGAAGGGACTCAGACTGAAAATGGATGGGGGAGCTAGGACTGGAAATGGGTTGATGGTGGGCTAGGACGGGAAATGGGCTGATGCAGGGACTAGAAGGGAATGGATGCTGGGTGAGACTGGAACTAGAAGGGAGCTGATGTTGGGGGAGGATTAGAATGGGATGGGGCTGGGAGAGTAAAATGGAGAGGGGAAAAATATTTTGTGTGGGAGGGATGAAAAATCTACAATTGGCCTGGTATTGGGAGAGTAAGTGGGGATTGAGGATGGAGGGGTAAAATTTGTGTGGATGAAATAGGAATGAGGAAAGAGCAAAAGGAGAAAGATTAGTATGTTAAAGCAGATGTAGAGAGACAGAATGGAAAAAAAAACTAGAAGAGAGAAGAAAGAACAAATGGACAGCAGACGATGGACAGTTAGCAGAAAACATGAAGAAACCAGAAGAAAGTGGCTGGAGCAATTGCAACTGAAAAAAAATGCACAAAAGGTAGAAATATCTCTTTATTTTGAATTTATTAACTGGAATATGAAACCTCTGGGAAATGTGCATCATTAACGTCTGTGCTTTGTTTGGTACAAGAGGAAATTAATTTATAGTTTTATTTCTACAGTGTTGTTGTACATTCCAAGTTTGGCTTTTGGGGTTCCCAGTTTAATTATTGCCTTCCTGTTTCTAAATTGAATGAAATCATTAAAACATTATAAATTGCCAATAAATTGAAATGAAAACCAAAGGATTGTGAATCAAATTGATTCTCTGACAATACAAAGATTCCAACCTTTACAAATGATGTTACATAGTTCAGGCAACTTTATAAAGAGTTTTTAGATACTAAAATCTTGTTAAGGTTTAATTGACGTGCTGGCACTTTGAGGAAATTCTTTGGTTTTGTGCGGCAGTTTGGGCACTCGGGCTCAAAAAGGTTAGCCATCACTGCCCTAGAGAATCCTTATCAGACCTATTTTGTGGATGGAAGCAGTCTCATCATCAATGGACGACGCTGTGCCGGTATGCAGTAGTCACCCAGGAGAAAGTCATTTAATCATCAGCTCTTGCATCAGGCACATCAGCCCAGAAAGCAGAATTGATAGCACTCACCAGAGCACTAGTATTGGGTGCGGGACTTCAGTTGAACGTATACACGGACTCAAAATATGCCTTCACCACTTTGCATGCACATGGGGCTCTCTACAAAGAACGAGGGCTCATTACGTCGGGAGGCAAATCAATCAAATATGGCCCAGAAATATTGATGTTACTAGACGCAGTATGGGCCCCTATACGTGTGGCTGTCATACACTGCCGAGGACACCAAGCGGGAAAAGGAGAAGTTGCCCAAGGAAACAGATTTGCTGATGCTTCAGCACGTAAAGCAGCCATGACAGGCCAAATTTCACCACAAGCCATACCAATACAAGCAGCATTGTTTCCAGTACCCCTTAATTTATGGACACCACGATATACCACCAAAGAATTGGATTACTACTGTAATAAAGAAGAGGGAGTACTGAAAGATGGATGGATTGAGCTGCCACCACCTGAGGGCAGTCAACCCCCAGGACGAATAGTGATCCCTGAATTATTGGGACCAGCCTTTGTCAAGGCCTTTCATCAGGCCACACATTATGGGAAGAGTGCTATAGAGAAAGCACTTAAACCACATTTTTGTATCGCTCTATTGGGAGCCCTGTCAGCCTCAGTAGCCCGCCAGTGTCTAATTTGTGCCAAGAATAATGCCAAACAGGGTCCCACGCCAGCACCCCGAGTTCAGCCAGGAGGTGTTACCCCCATGCACCACCTGCAAGTAGACTTTACCGAAATGCCAAAAGCTGGCGGATACCGTTACTTGTTAGTATTAGTCTGTACCTTCTCTGGGTGGGTGGAAGCCTTCCCCACCAGGACTGAAAAAGCCCGAGAAGTTACTAAAGTTTTGTTAAGAGAAATTATCCCCAGATTTGGAATTCCAGCAGTAATAGGGTCAGACAATGGGCCCTCATTTGTATCTCAGATTACCCAGCAGTTAGCAAGTGCCTTACAGATACAATGGAAGTTACATACTGCATATAGACCCCAGAGTTCAGGGAAGGTTGAGCGAATGAATCGAACTTTAAAATCCCAGATATCCAAGCTATGTCAGGAGACCCACCTGAAGTGGCCCCAGGTTCTCCCAATAGCCTTACTCAGAATACGCTCAGCTCCTGTGAAGTCATCAGGATTTTCTCCGTTTGAAGTTATGTATGGCAAACCTCCACCGATAGTGCAGGGTGTTAAAGGTAGTTTGCCACAGATTGGTTCAGAAATAACCAGACAAGAACTTCTAGCTCTTAGTTCTGTTCTGCAGACTCTCCATGCGTGGATACAGGACCAGTTGCCTATCAATTTGACGGAACCCCTGCATCCCTACAAGCCTGGTACCTCGGTGTGGATCAAAGATTGGAAGAAGACACCACTGGAACCGCATTGGAAGGGGCCATACACCGTCATCCTGTCTACCCCAACTGCAGTAAAGGTAGCAGAAATCGATTCCTGGATTCATCATAGCAGAGTCAAGCCAGCAGCAGTTCCAGATCAGGACCAGTGGACAGCAGAGCCACACCCTGACGTCCCTTTGCATCTTATCCTACGGAGGCAGCCAGCAACCTAGAACTCCTCGGGGACATTCCTGAACTACAGTGTCCTACGGTAGCCAAGTCTTTCAAAGAGGATTGCTGTTTCTAATACAGCAAAGACATTTGTTTTTCTTCATCGAATAACTGTGCTTCCATAAACTTTCGTCAGGCCAACTACAATTGGTAAGTTGGCATCACAGCGGGACATTTGAGGATCTTCAATCAACATTGTCACCCGTTGAATTGCTTCATTAGCAAACGGGTCAGCATTGTGCCAAGAAGAAGAGGACGTCAAGGTCAAGATCTTCCAGCGGAGATCCAGAAGAACTACAATCAACATGCATCTTTGTTTCTATTTTGCTTTGGTTGCTTGCCTGGGGAGCCTTGAACTGACTCTTGCTTTACCCCCATGTACTGCCTGCATTACTTCCACTCGGACTGGAATGAAAGTAACTCAGACTTTGCTTTATCATTCTTACTATACCTGTACTGGTACGGTAAGCCGGTGTATTTACAACACCACTGAACTGAATGTTTGTACTAAGGGAACTACTAAAGTTTGTTTTAACCTACATCAGAACCCATCCTATTATACTCTAGAAATACGATGGAATGATGCGGATGGAGCTTTACTTAATGCTACCTCCACACTTACCGATCCTACAAAGTATGCTGTCTTGTATTTTGATGCCTGTGATGCCATTAATAGAGATAGTCGTTCTAAATGTGCCAATTGGGAGAAAGCTTATGCTCATGATGATAAATATATGTGTCCAGAAGGAACCACTGGATGGGGGGCATGTACAGGTAAACGAGTTTTAGCCAATGAATATAGTACAGCCCCAATTGAGGATTACTATTGCTCTAAGTGGGAATGTGTTTTCTATGCCACATGGAAAACTGGTATGGTAGAAAATACCAGAGACAATCGAATGGCTGCTTTAACTAAGCCGCATGTAAAGAATTTAGAAAATTGTAAGAAAGGTGCCTGTAATCCATTAGAATTGTTCATAGCCAATCCTAGCGCATGGAAACAAGGGTATAAGTTTGGCCTACGTATTGCAGGTTCTGGATCAGATCCAGGGACCATTGTATATATAAGATTAAATACCCAAGCCCATCGATCATCTAGGTACCATATACATAACACTTTTTATGAGACTATGCATGTAAATAAGTTTGATATCCCTCACCCTTCCCAGAATTTGTTTCTAGAGTTAGCTGGAGCAGTGGTCTCCAGTCTCCACATTTCAGATTGTTACTTTTGTGGTGGAACTAGAATGGGCGACCAATGGCCCTGGGAAGCCCAAGAGTTGAATTACTCAATAACTTATAATCATACTGAATTGCCTAAGACCACTAGTGAATGGGTCTTAGCACACTCAATAGTTGGACGTCTGTGTTATGCTCTAACTGGACCCCAGTTCACCTTGCAGGTGGGACAGCTGGTCTGTCTCAGCCAGAAGTTTTATAACGACACTACAAAGCAGACGTCCTGGTGGTCAGGAGTTAATGAATCTGAACCCACTAATCCATTAGCAAAATTCCCTGAGCTTGCCGATTTATGGATAAATCTTGCCCACCCTCATGCTTGGCAAGCCTCACCTGGTTTGTATTGGATCTGTGGAACTCGAGCATATGCCCGACTCCCTATTCATTGGGGAGGAGCGTGTGTCTTAGGAACCATTCGACCTTCTTTCTTCTTGTTACCCACAGAACATGGAGAACAATTAGGATACCCAGTATACACTAAGAGACAGAAAAGAGCAGCTCTCCAGATAGGCAAGTGGCAGAAATGGGATGGGGATGATTGGCCACCTGAGAGGATTATTGCCTATTATGGACCTGCCACTTGGGAGGAAGATGGCACTTGGGGGTATCGGACCCCCGTGTATATGATAAACCGTATTATACGTCTACAAGCAGTAGTTGAATTAATTACTGAGACTAGCCAAGCACTTACACTTCTAGCTAGACAAAGCACACAAATGCGTACTGCAATATATCAGAATCGCTTGGCCTTAGATTACCTGTTAGCAGCTGAAGGATGAGTATGTGGAAAGTTGAATTTAACCAATTGTTGTTTGAAGATAGATGACAAAGGTCAAGTAGTTGAGGAAATTGCTGAAAATATGCGAAAACAAGCTTATGTGCCAGTACAGACCTGGCATGGTCTTAGAATACCTAACTGGTTTGAATCTATCTTCTCTGGCCTGGGGGGACTTACTACCTTTGTTATGATAATATTAGTGAAGAGCTTACTTGACTCTCCCCTCACCAGTAACCTCACTGGGCTCTTGAAGCTACAAAGAACTACATTCACAGACAATTGGAAGGTTATCAAATACTCAATAAATATACACAGTTCTATAGAAAAATACACCAAAGCTTTGCGGAGAGAAACTGAGAGACACACGTTCTCCCTGTTTACTCTAACTTCTCAGCCATGGTTCACTTTATTTATAAGGCTTTTGTAGATGATACAGCATAATTTCACTTTATCATTATACGTCATGTATGTTTATCATATTGTAGGTCAACTTATTCGGTGTGGGTCAATGTGGAGCCATAAATGGAGTCCGAGACATAATTGTTTACTGTTACATGGCCATTATGTGGAGTCATACAGGAATCCAAGATATAGAATGACCTAATTGACATAATTGTTTACTGCTAATACCTCTTGATATCTACTAATTACTAACCCTGAGAGTATTTTAGTTAATAACTCTGAGACAGCTATCTGGTATCCCTGAGACAGAGAGGCTGGGGTACAACCTGCCCTTTCCTTTATTTATGTAAACCTTCACCTAGTAAGCTAATATATGAAGTTTTATTTCTAAGCAAGGTTCTGAACAGAATTAACTCTTTCTCAGATTTATTCAGTCTAATAGTATATGGTACCCCGTACTAATATATATGCTTTCAATTAGTATTTGTAGCTTTGTTTCTGTTGTTACCATGTATAATCCCATGCTGTATGCACTCTATTAACAGTGTGATCGAAAATACCGTAGAACGTAAAACTGCTACTAAGATTTTAGCCTTGTGGCACCCTACTCCCGGCACCATTGGTAAAAACCCTACTCCTGTGTAGTTAAGTGATTTATATCTCACACCTTATTAGCATTCGGGTGAGATTAATCAAAGGGGGGAATGTGGTAGGCGAAGGCCTATGATCCACGCTGATTGAAGCAGGCAGGCAGGCCTAAGCAGCTTGACCTGTAAATGAAGCCTGTGGTTAGGCCCAGAGGAGTGAAACCCCCCCCCCCAATATTGCCTCCATAGAATTGAAACTTAACTCAGCTTAACTGAATATAGCTAAGCAGAAACGAAACTTAGAAAAGACAGTAAACAATTTTAATTAATACTGATAAGATGTGTGAAGCTTCTATGGAATTAATTAACTCTGTTGAGAGAAAGGTTACAGTGCCCTGCTTTCCCACATATTCCAGCTGGTTAGCGACCTTGGAGGAGAAAAGTATCAAAGTTGGAAGAACTGACCATTGTAATTGGGACTGTAAGGGGGGGAAGCAGGTGCTGAGCCCAGTCAAAGGTCTTCATTGGATGACTACGTAACGGTACCGGGACCAATAGAAGGTGTAAGAAGGGTTACCGGGACCAATGAAAAGTTTGTCTATGTCTAGAATGGGAAAGAACGGTATAAAAGTTGTTGTTTTGCTAGAAACCATTGCTCAGCCATTTTGAATGTGATTCTGCTTGAGTCTTGTGCACAAATAAATGATTTGGACCTTCTGAACAGACTCCTGGTATTATTGGATTGTTTGCGCTCTGCAAGCTGACACGCTCCCCCCCCCCTGAAAAACATACCTCCCCAACTGCCTCATTACACTACTAACTGCTCCCACTTCAAACAAATCCCCTGCAACTGTATCATCACCCTAAAATGTACACCTTCCAGTCAATGTTCCCTCTAATTTTCTGTAGGTTGTGTGCACATAAAATATCAGCTGTGCAGCTTTTGAAGGAAGGTTAAATTTTTGTGCGCAACATAACGACACTTGGAGTTATATACTTTAAAATTTGACTACACGTCAGAATACAGTATGTACACCACATTGATTGCACTAGAAAATATTGTAGAGCTTGTGAAAACCGTAAATACACAACTTTTAAATTTTAAGACGTCTGTATGGTTTTCTATCAGAATCAGAACCGTAATTTTTGTGCGCTCTATTTTAAAGTATGTGCGCTCGCTCGGCGAGGTGCGTGCGCGCTGTCATGAGGCGTGTGTCAATAAAGATGAGTGGTTGAAAAGAAATCCTGTTTCTTTTGAGGAACTAGGTGTGCAATTACCTCCAGGCACAGCTAGAGGGAGCAGGAACAGACATTCGGGAGTTAATGAGCCTAGGAATTCTGATGACTTGCACCTGGGAAGAAACCCGGAAGTCAGCTCAAGCACTTTGCTTTATAAGTCAGAGCAGAATGCTTCTAGAACAGAAACAGAAGTAGAGAAGGCTGAGAGCCACCGAGAGAAAGAAGTAGAGAAGGAGGTGAAGGCTGAGAGCCAGCGAGAGAAGGCTGAGAGCCACAGAAGAAAGGAGCAAGAGAAAGCTGAGAGGCATCAGGAGAGGAATGAGAAGAATCTGACTGGGAACAGACTTCACAAGGTTGGGAGCCAGAAGGCCCAAACTGACCCTGCTGCAATAGGGAAGTTTGATAGAGCCAGCTCTAAGATGAGAGTGTCTGCCACGCCCTGTTCTCACAGTCTGCCTGAAGCCAGAACAGAGAGACAGAAGCTAAGAACCAGGGGGAAGGGTTCTGAGAAGAGCTTACAATCTCTAAAGGATTATTGCCAAGTTTTACCATGTCAGAGAGGAAAGCACTTTTATGATCGGCTGAAGTTTTTACCCAGAGAGAGAGGAGAATCCAGGCCAAGTTTTACTCAACTGCCTAGAAGCTCAGCTGTGTCCAAAGCAGGCAGGCAGAGGCTCAGCTACCAAGGGAGAGTGACTGGAAGAGAAAACACGGTGCATTCCAACTCAGCTAAACCCAGGTATGAAACATTAACCAATGACTGTACCTGTTGTACTCCTAAAGGCTTTGCTAGAACCCACGCTCCTTATGTAAGGGAAAAGAAACCAGATTGGTTCAGTAAAATTCCTGCAACATTGAGAACCCCTGGCTATAGGAAGCCAGACTCCAGAGTTTTAACTTACAAGGCTGAGTTAGACAGGGACAGTGAATACTCCTCAACTGAGTACCAGTGAAGGAGAGTCCATGGAGATTGATTATCCAAACACTGTTCCCTCACCTATGCCAGAACTCATGGAATGTGATTGGTGCACTGCCTCAGCTCCAGAGTCTGTATGCTCCATGTAATGAAGAAGAGTGAATGAAATGTAATTGCTGTTTCGTGTATTGAATTCTACTTCTGAAAACCTGCCTTAACTGTGAAGCAACAGTTAAGTAACCCACTGTAAATACTGGTACCTTTTGACACAAAGGACTTTCTGTTTCATGGATTATATCTTATGTTGAACCTTTGCATTAACCAGGGAATAAAAGCCTTTATTTCCCTCCACCTGGTCTCATTAATGAGTGCTCCTAGGTAGTGTAATCTGTAAAGCCACTTCTCTCAACTACGCGGAGTGGATTTACATTCCCTGGACTACCTAGCAAAATCTTTGCCCGGGGTCACCCCAACATTAATACGGCGTAGACGGGGCAGCCCCGCGACAGCGCGCACACGCGCACAGCTTAGAGGGAACAGTGCTTCCAGTTCATCCTGCTAGACCAGTCCAGACAAGCGGGTTAAGTCCCCCTGCCAGCAGATGTTGGAGACAGAGAAAAAAACTTTCAGAGCTCTGATAGATATAGGCATACCCCTAGGGGGTCCTCCTCAGTATTTTCTCTATCTCCAGCACTGCAGTAGATGAGGGTGTTTCTTTAATCTTTCCTCAATTTTAGTATTTTCTTTTTCTTTTACTTTCCTGGATGTACCCAGAGCACACAAGAGGTGTCCTCTGGGTTTCCCAGAACCCCCATTCCCACACTAGGTATTGGAGAGTTTCCTGAGGTGAGCTCCTGATCACGAGGATCAGTTGAGCTCCCTCCTTCGGGGGATCCCCAGCTTCTAGCCATGAGAACCTGACTGCTGGATGGAGGGCAAAACATTCAGGATTTCACAGCCTTTAAGTTATGGTAGGCTGCTCTATCCTGTTCTGAGCCTCGGCTGCACTGATCGACAACTGTAAGTGACAGCCCCCCCACCCCCTCTTCAGCTCTCTGATCGGGGCAGAACCAGCATTTCTTCAATTTCGGGGCAGCCGTCAGCACTCCACTCCTCCCTGCTCCTGTTCTTCCGGGGCCGCTGCAGTTGGGTGGTTTTTTTCTCTGTTCTTGTGATCGGGCTTTTTGCTTCGCGGTGATTTTTGGCCAGCAGCCATTTTCACGATCATGCTCCCAACGGCCATTTTTTGGCGGGAAGCTTTTTTCCTAACACCTCCATTCTCCTCAGTCGGCCCTCGGGGTTCTTTTGCCCGTTTCAGTACGTCTGCTAGGGCCACTAATACAGTTTAGAAACATAGAAATATGACAACAGAAAAAGACCACATGGCCTATCTTTATTTATTTATTATTTTATTTAGACAGTTTTGTATACCGCCTTAACCTTCAATCAAAGCGGTCACAACACAATTGGGGGATACATTTAACACGCAGGGATATGAGACACATACACTAATACTTACAGGGAATATGGGCAATGGAGGGTTAAGTGGCTTGCCCAAGACCACAAGGAGCATCTGTGGGACTAGAAACTCCAATCCTTCCGGCCCAAGGTTGCTGTCCTCTAGTGGGATTTGAACCCCCAACCTTCCGGCCTGAAGTACCTTGCCCCAACCACTAGGCTACTCCTCCCTCCTATCTAGTCTGTCCTTCCATATCAACAACTACAACAGTCCCCTTTTTACCTTTAGAGATTCTCTGTGTTTGTCCCATGCTTTTTTGAATTCAGTTACTGTCCTTATCTCTACCACCTCCACTGGGAGACTATTCCATGGATCCACTACTCTTTCCGTAAAGAAATATTTCCGCATATCACTTCTGAATCTGTCTCCCTTCACCCTCATCCCATTTCCTCTCATAGCAGAACTTGCTTTCAATTGAAAGAGGCTCTCTCCCTGAACATTTATGCCACGGAGGTATTTGAAGATCTCAATCATATCACCTCTATTCCGCCTTTCCTCTAAGGTGTACATATTAAGATCCTTATGTCTGTCCTCATAAGCTTTATAATGAAGACCACTAATCATTTTAGTAGCCACCCTCTGCACCGACTCCATCCTGTTCAAATCCTTTTGAAGGTGCAGTCTCCAGAATTGCACACTATTCTCCAAATGAGGTCGCACCAAAGACTTATACAGAGGCATTATTACCTCCTTTTTTCTGCTAGCCATTCCTCTCCGTATGCACCCAAGCATCCTTCTAGCTTTTGCCGTCGCCTTTTCTACCTGTTTAGCTACTTTAAGGTCATCAGACACAACCACGTCTAGGTCTCGCTCTTCTTTAGTGGACAAAAGTACTCCACCCCCTATACGATATTGCTCCCTTGGATTGCTGCAGCCCAAATGCATGACCTTACATTTTTTAACATTAAATCCCAGCTGCCAAATTCTAGACCATTCTTCAAGCTTAGCTAGATCCCTCCTCATGTTATCTACATCTTCCTGGGTGTCTACTCTATTGCAGATTTTAGTATCATCCGCAAAGAGGAAAACCTTACCCGACAGCCCTTCCACTATATCACTAACAAAGACGTTGAAAAGAATCGAACCAAGGACCGATCCCTGGGGCACACCACTGGTAACATCCTTCTCCTCAGAGTGAGCTCCATTTACCTGTACCTTTTGTCGCCTCCCACCCAACCAATTTCTAACCCAAGCAGTAACTTTAGGGTTTATCCCTAGGGTGCTCAGTTTGTTTATAAGTCGCCTGTGAGGAACAGTGTCAAAGGCTTTACTGAAATCTAAATACACGACATCTAGGGCTCTCCATCAGTCCAACTCCCTGGCCACCCAGTTAAAAAAATCAATCAGATTTGTCTGACAAGACCTGCCTCTGGTGAATCCATGCTGCCTCGGATCCTGTAATCCGCTGGACTCCAGAAACCTCACTATTTTCTCTTTCAGCAGTGTTTCCAATAATTTACTCACCACCAAAGTTAAACTAACCGGCCTGTAGTTTTCAACCACATCTTTACTTCCATTTTTGTGTAAAGGCACCACATGAGCCTCTCTCCAGTCCTTTGGCACCACTCCTGACTCCAACGAGGCATTGAAAAGGTCACGTCCCCAAGTTCTCTCAGTATTCTAGGGTGTTTAAAGCCGACTTTCAGGATCAGCACTTGTTTCTAAAAAAACAAAAAAACAGCCATGCCTGCCTCATTGCAGAGATGTCTAGTCTGTAGCAGAAAACAGAAGGAGCTGAGAGACAGGCTGTGCTCAGCAAGCTACTCTCATCCAAGGGAATCGTCCCCCCTGTTGCCCTCCCATCTTTGGACAGCACTTCGGCATCGGCACCCCCTTCATTGGATGGGCCACAACACTCTTCACCTGCAGAAGGTTCTCAAATGACTCCAGTCCTGTTTCCGCAGCCTTCGTCTGCCTCCTCGCAGCTTGAGCCTCTTTCTCATCCCTCTGATGGCCAGTTCCTGGCGCTCTTTCACCAGGCATGGGCCCTGTGGCGCTCCGACTCCTCAGATGTTCCCTCAAAGCCTTTGGCTGCACCTGACAGGGGTATAACTGTTTCTACGCCTCGCAAGCGTGTTCAAAAGAGCACAGACCTCAAAGGGGGATGTCCTCTCAAAGGAGTTTCTTGGATCTTAGAAGACAGCTCGTTGGCCCCTGAAGAAGGCAGATCTTTGGCGGAGGGGAGCCTAGGATCTTCAGATCGGGAGGATGGGGAGTACTCTCCGTCAGATTCCTCGGTGACTGGTCAAGAAGACTCATAGGATATCCGTTTTTTTCGGAAGGAGGAATTACCCACCTTAATAGGGCAGGTTGTAGAAGCGCTACGCCTCGCTGACCCACCTGAGCCGCAGAATTCCCAGACACAGTCTCAGGCAGATCCCATTTTACAAGGCATACATAAGCCTTCCAAAGCCTTTCCTTTCCCGGCAGAACTACAGCAAATGGTATCTCGGGAATGGGAAACCCCAGATACCTCTCTGCGTACAGCGCGCCATCTGGGACAGCTATACCTCTGGTCCCCAGCAGAAATGGAGCGGTGGCTCTCATATCCGAAGGTGGATGCATTAGTGATGGGGATTACCAAGCATACCACCATTCCAGTCGAAGGTGGAGCAGCACTTCGAGACCAACAAGACCGTAAAGCTGTGAGTCGTCTGAAGACAGCCTTCTCAGATTCGGCTCTATCGCTCCAGGTGACTGTTTGCAGGGGCCTAGCAGCCCGTGCCTTGCTGCAGTGGATTCAGCGTCTGCCAGAAGATCCAGCCATGGGGTGTTTAGAATCCGTCACTGCGTTCTTGGCAGATACCTTCTATGATTTGTTGCACCTCTCCGCTTGCTCAGTGGGAGCGGTGACGGTAGCTAGGAGATGGTTTTGGCTGCAACAGTGGACAGCAGATGTCGCCTCAAAGACGCGCCTCTCAAAGCTTCCCTTTAAGGGAAGGCTCCTCTTTGGTGAGGATCTCGATAAATTGCTGAAGGACCTAGGTGAGGTTAAGCCTCAGCGTTTTCTGGAAGATAGGCCGAAGGCCTCTTCACACCAACCATCTCATTCTTATTCTCAGAATTCTCTGCAATTTTCTAGGTCTCACGATTCCCGTAGATGTCGCTCTTATAAACCTGCGCTCTCTGCGGCCCCTCCTGGTTGTTTTGGGCAGAGATCGCAGTCCTTTCGAGGAGCCCGGAAAGGTAGTGATTCCTATCCAGGTCCGGGAAAGTTCTCCGGTACCACGCGCCCTTCCCGTTGATGGGACGGGTGGCCCACTCGAGACCTTGCCGCCGGTAGGAGGTCGGTTGGCTCTTTTTTCTCGACAGTGGGCACGCATAACCTCCGATCAGTGGGTCCTCGACATCATCTCTTGGGGTATTCCCTCAAATGCTGGCGACCCATTCGCAACATCTTCCTTGTCTCGTCAGGAGAGGCGCCCAGAAAGAGAATGGCCATTCGAACCACCAGCGACTTCTCCTCAACGCCATTCATCCTGTTCCACCCTTGGAAAGAGGGCTAGGCCGTAATTCTATCTATTTCGTGGTGCCCAAGAAAGATGGCTCCTTTCGTCCAATTTTGGATCTCAAAGGAGTCAACCGCAGCCTTCGAGTGCCTCACTTCCGGATGGAGACGCTCCGCTCCGTCATCCAGGCGGTGCGAAAAGGAGAGTTTCTTGCTTCTCTCAATCTCGCAGAAGCATACTTTCACATACCCATTCGGACCGAACACCAGCGTTTCCTACAATTCACCATTCTCAGGCAGCATTTTCCGTTTCAGGCAATGCCGTTTGCCCTCGCCTCCGCTGCTCAGACTTTCTCCAAGGTAATGATGGTGGTAGCGGCGGCCTTGCGCAAACAGGGCATCCTGGTGCACCCTTACCTGGACGATTGGCTTATTCGGGCAGATTCCTTTCCAGAGGCTCGCAACACCATATCCGCTGTAGTTTCCTTCCTACAGGAGTTGGGTTGTGTGGTAAATCGCGCCAAGAGCTGCCTTCAGCCATCTCAGCAACTTGACTTTCTCGTGCACGATTCAACACCCGCCAGTGCCGTGTATTCCTAACTCAAGAGCGCTTCCTCAAGCTTTCGTCACAACTCCGCCTGTTCCTGCTTCAGTACTCGCCTCGTGCTTGGGATTATCTTCAGGTCCTGGGAACCATGGTGGCTACCATCGAGGTGGTCCCTTGGGCCAGGGCACACATGCGCTGTCTACAGAAGGCGCTCCTCTCTCGATGGTCTTCAGTGTTGGAGAACTACCACCTCCGTCTCCCACTCCTACCATCAATCAGACGCAGCCTTTGTTGGTGACTGTCCCCGAGCAATCTATTGTGAGGAGTACCCCTGGAGACTCCATGCTGGATCTTAGTGACAACAGACGCCAATCTATCCGTCTGGGGAGCTCACTGCCGGACTCACACAGCGCAGGGAGCTTGGTCGCCATGCGAGTCTCGGTGGACTATGAATCCCTCTGGAGGCACGGGCGGTCCGCCTTGCCTTACGGAGTTTTCTACATCTCCTGCGGGCTCAGGCAGGTCACGTTCTCTCTGACAACGCGACTACGGTGGCCAATCTCAACCGCCAAGGGGGCACAGTGTCCAGGAGTGTCAAAGGAAATGGCTCTCCTTTTCCCTTGGGCGGAGAGGCACTTACAGGCCCTCTCGGCGCAGCATATCATGGGGACGAGCAATATCAAAGCCGACTTTCTCAGCAGACATACTCTCGATCCCGGGGAGTGGGAACTCACTCAGAAGCCTTTCAGGAAATAGTTCAAAGATGGGGTCGGCCAGCGATGGATCTCATGGCCTCGGCATCGAATGCCAAGGTGCCGGCCTTCTTCATTCGCTGGAGGGAGCACGGGTCACAGGGGATAGGTGCCCTAGCACAACCATGGCCGAAGCATGTTCTCCTCTACGTGTTCCCACCATGGGCCAGAAAAGTTCTTCATCAGATCGCGGGGCACCAGGGACCGGTAATCCTAGTGGCACCAAACTGGCCCCAGAGACCCTGGTATGTAGATCTCGTGAGGTTGTCTCGGGTAGTTCCTCTACGACTGGAAGCTCCCTCGGACCTTCTACATCAAGGTCCAATCACCATGGAAACCCCGTTCCCTGCTCACTTACGGCTTGGCTCTTGAACGCCGCAGGTTGACCCTCAAAGGTTACTTTTGCAGAGTTGTTGCTAGTCTTCTCAACGCTCGTCGATCTTCAACTTCTCTAGTGTACGCTCGTGTATGACGCATTTTTGAGTCATGGTGTTCACGGCGCCAGGTCTCCCCATGGCGCACCGGGATCCCAGACGTTCTTGCCTTTCTACAGAAAGGTCTTGATAAGGGCCTAGCCCTCGGGACCCTTCGAGTGCTTCCGTGGGCCAGTGCGTGGGTGCTCTCTTCTGTCGCACTCAGATGTGGCACGGTTTCTCAAGGGTGTCAGAGTACTGCGCCCACCGGTTCGTCTGGTGGTGCCTTCTTGGGATCTCGTCCTGGTTCTCTAGGCTCTTATGAGCCGACCCTTTGAACTTCTCAAAGAGGTCGCTCTTCAGGACTTAACGCTTAAGACAGTTTTTTCTTGGTGGCAATAACCTCGGCTCGTAGGATCTCTGAATTGCAAGCCCTCTCTTGTTGGGACCCCTACCTCCTTTTTCTCTGTGGAGGGCGTCTCTCTCCATGCCATTCCCTCCTTCTTACCTAAGGTCCTGACGCCTTTCCATCTCAATCAACCTCTCCTGCTGCCTGCCTTTTCGAAAGAGCAATGTTCAGGGCGGCATAAGAATCTTCGAGCGGTGGATCTCAAGAGAATTCTCTGCCGCTATTTGAAGGTGACCAATTTGTTTCGTAAGTCCGACCATCTCTTTGTTCTTTTTTTGGGCCCTCGGAGGGGTCTCGCGGCCTCTAAATCCACTATTGCTAGGTGGCTCCGGCAGACTATTGAGGCGGCCTATATTGGTCAAGGTAGACCGATGCCTGCGGGTCTCCGGGCGCACTCCACTCAAGCCCAGGCAACTTCTTGGACCGAACGTTCTCAAGTCGCTCCTCTCAATATCTGTCGCGCAGCAACCTTTTCTTCTTTGTCCACATTCGTTCGGCATTATCGACTGGACATCCAAGCGCGAGAAGACTGTCAGTTTGGAGCCGGGGTGCTTTCAGCGGCTCTCTCTGCCCACCCTGAAAGTCATTAGCTTGGGTACTTCCCGCTTGTCTGGACTGGTCTAGGAGGATGAACTGGAAGGAGAAATTTCACTTACCGTTAATTTCCTTTCCTGGAATCCTGCTAGACCAGTCCAGGACCCACCCGGTTGTCAGTTGCAGTGGTGACGGTGCAGTGGAGCCAACGCTCATCTTTCAGGCAGTGCCAAAATAGCTGTCTTTAGTACCCTTTGATGTCCTAGAGACGCTTCATACAGGTCTGATGTACTAGAGACGCTTCATACAGATCTTCTGTTCCTGTATATAGTTTAGCCAGTCTTCTCACATGTACATAGTTGGCCTTTGTTAGCCAGTTTCAATAGTAACATTTGTTGCTTGTCAGAATATACTGAGGAGGATCCCTAGGGGTATGCCTATACCTACCAGAACCCAACCAATCAGAGCTCTGGAAGGTTTTTTTCTCTGTCTCCAACATCTTCTGGCAGGGGGACTTAACCTGCTTGTCTGGACTGGTCTAGCAGGATTCCAGGAAAGGAAATGGTAAGTGAAATTCTCCATCACAACTGCCCCACCATCATACCAACAGCCCCACCCCCCAAAATACCAACTGCCCCATCACCCAGTGAACTGTCCCACTCACAAAACCTAACTGACTCGTAGCTTCCCCACCAACCTGCCAATTGCCCCACCCCAAAACTACCCCACCTCAACTGCCTCACTTCCCCACTCCAAAAAACTTCCCCACTCCAAAAAATTACCCTTAAGCAACTGCCCCACCACCACATACACTGTCCTACCTCTAAAAAGAGATGATATATGGGGACTAAAGGACATAATGTGTATATGACAAAAGGCACATCCCCCTCCTCAGCACACACAAGTGCCCCACTTGCATGCCACACACAGACAGGCACCCACCTCTGTACCACACACACACAGGCTCACACAGGCACCCCACTTTCACACAACACACAGGCACCTCACTTCAGCAACACACACTCATGCGCACCATAGCTCCACATCACACAGACATACAGGCACCCCACCTCTGCACCACACACGCTCACACACAGAGGCTCCACAGTTCTGCACCACACGCACATACACCGCAGCCCGGCTGCACCCCACCCACACAAAGGCAACCAAGATCGCATTCCACCCCCCCACACACTCTCATTATCTGACGATATAACTGGTGTTATCTACATATGTCTGTCTAAAAGATGGTTCATACAGCTTCCATAACAAGACACACTTTATATCTGTCTTCAAACTCTACCTTCCCCCACCCCACAGCAGGGTTGCCAACTGGTTCCAGATGTACCCAACAGGCTTGATCCAGTCCTGGTTTTACCCTATTGCATGCAGGGACTTGTAGTCTTGCTTTCCTTATAGAGTGCAATAGAGAAATCAGAAGTATATGTCCCTGCATGTAATGGGGTAAAATCAGGCCTGGATCAAGCGTCGGGTGCATCTGGAACCAGTTGGCAACCCTACCACACACACACATGTATGAGTTGCAAATGGAAGAAGGGGAAACACGCCATTTTATCACACTGTAAGTATGTACTTTTCAACATGTTATACAATAATGTCGGGAAGCTAGAAGGATAGCTAATATGCCAGCACTTTCTTTTTAGAATTTAAAACTTCTTTCCATATCATCCTACTAGTTGTGTTCCCCTACCAGCAGATTGGTGGAGACAAAGACCAATGGAAAGCCCAGGTTTCAATGACATCACTCCCATGCCTCTATCCACCTCAACTATCAGAGTATTTCTTTGCTGCAGCAGATGGTGGATGGATTGTCTCCTCTCTGAAGAAAATTCTGAGGATTTGAGAAGAAAATACTGATTTAAAACACTCGTGAACAACAGCCTGCAGGTTAATCTCTCACTAGAGTATGACGTGGGAGGTTCCACTAGACTGCGGTCTTTTTGGTAACCATAGGAGTAGGGAAAATTGGTTCAGCTCCACGTTCTTACCCTGAATAGGGGTATGTTGAGAAGTCAGGATTTGGAAGAGTATGACTGCCTCACACAACCTCAATGCCCACTCTCTCTTCCTCTGTCTCCCCTGATCTGCCCTGCCAGCAAACTTACACGCAGTGCTGCAAAGCCAGCCAAATAGTTCCAGGGGAGTAGAGCTGAGCCCGGCACAGATTGCCTGAAGCACTCAGGAGGTGAGTACCAAAGCTTGGCCTCGTCATTGTCCTTTTTGGGGGCTCCCAATTCCATCGGTATGGGACACAATTCGGAGAAGACTGCTACAGACCATTGGCACTGGGTGGGTGTTTTTGACACGCTTTAATAGTGTTTTCTCTATTGTGTGTCTGGCTGTTGCATGGTCCTTGCATGCCTAAGTGGCTCCTACCCTAGAGCCTCTAACGTGCACTGTAGTAAAAGCACAGTTAATGCGCTCCCTTCGGGCTGCCGTGACGTTAGCACACGCTGTTGTGACACTTGACTTAACTCTTATGTCTTCTTCAAGGTGACGTTGTTTGGCCTGTGGCAAGCATGGTGCCTCATCTCCAACTTCTGGATTCTGCTTCTGAGTCATCCCTGGAGGGCCTACTCCCCCTTTCTCAGCCGGCAAATGCTATTAACCCGACCAGGAAGTGGTGGATGGCACTATGGGTAAGGATATTCAGCCAGCCGGAAGATCTGGCGTCCATGCTGTAGGCCTCCCCCATCCTCTAGGGGATCAACAGCAACTATGCCCCCGAGTGTAGGGTCATTTCCGTGAGGAGAGCTTTCAGAGTTTAGATTGTCCTCCCTTGATGGTAAAGCATCCCCGGCAGGGTGCCGCCCCCCCCCCCCCCCAGGGATGGGGGTCAGCTGTGGCTTGGATTGAAAAGTTTGATGTGGATGATGAAGTACTCTCGCCTTCAGAGGATTGTGAAGAGGCCAAGGTTATTTACCTGTTCCATGAGTAGGAACTGGAGGTGTCGATCCCAGGATCTTATCCACTTCAAGCTTGGCGGAGGCTCCAATCACAGAGCAGTAACCGAAGAGGCATCTGCTCTACAAGAGGTTCGGACATCCACTACTGGTTTCCTGGAGGTGTTCAAGGATCTGTTCTGGCTGGTGTGGGATTAAGCCAACTACCTGCCTAAGGGGCTAAGGGTGTATCAGAAAATGCATGCTCTCCTGGAGAGGGAGTGCATTGTGTGGTTGATATTTCCAAAGTGGATATGCAGGTCACGGCGATTATCAGACAGCCCACCATTTTTGTGGAAGGTGGATTGGCCTTAAAGGATACTCTGGACAGAAAGGTGGATTCGTGTTGAAAAACCAGTTCGCTGTGGCGGCTGCTATTCTTCAGTTGCAGTATGTGCAAGCCTAATGTCTTGAGCTCTGCTCCATTGGATTCAGTCTCTTCCGCCAGATGTTTCTACCCCTCTTTTGGAGTCGGCTGTGGCCTTCCTTTCTGATGCCCCACCAAAAATCACGGTCAGTAGGCAGTAGGCTGCCCGTGGGGATCCCATACTCCCACAGGCAGAAGAGGAAGAGAAGCCGCAATTGCAGCAAAGATCCTTCCTGTCTGCCCATGGGAGATCAGATCCCCGTGAGCGAAACAGGAAGAATCTTTGCTGTGATTAAGCTTTTCTTTTGCCCATGGGGGATGGGATCCCCATGGGAAGACTGCTATCTGCCAGCCGCGATCATAGTAAAGATCCTTCCTGTCTGCCCTGGGATCCCATCCCCCACAGGCAGAAGAAGAAAAGGTATTATATTATGTTTTGTATAAAATTGGTGTCACAAAATAGATGCATTTTAATTGCACACCTTTGACCTCAGACTTTTGGCGCCATTTTAAGGGATTTAAAAGTCGCTGTTTGTTCAGTGCTGTCTGTAATGCCGATGGTGTGTCCGTTTGAAGTTACATGAACGAGCCAAGTTCTCTTCATTTTTTTTTTCCTGTAAACATTGTTTGGATGCTTTTGCACCTATTAGTTTAACATTTTTCTGAACGCATTTTCAGGGCTCCTTTCTCTTCACTAAATTCTATTACTGGTGGTTAATACTTAGCGGTTGTCCCACATTGATCAAGTAAGGTTTCTATACAGAAACTTTCATACATTTTTCAGTTTTCTAATGTTAAACACTGGGTCTTTTCTCATTCGTGCCATTTGATAAATCAATTGCATTTACCCTATAGCTGCTTTGGCACGGTATATCTTTCACTCCTATATGGTTTTATTGAATGCCATCTCTTAGAGCACTAGACATTATAAACAGTTTCACCCTTTTGTTCTATAGATGGTCCTCCTCGTCCCTCCTTCTTACACTCTTGGGTGAGTTATTTTTGTGCTTGTTTTGTCTTATTTAAGTTGGATGTCTGTATTTCACTATTGGCCCGATTCCGAGAAAGACATGCTGGATGGATGTAGGTCACAACACATGTATGTCCCCAATGTAGACGGGATTCTCTGCTCAGACGCCTAGACGTGCAGCAGCTCATCGGAATACAGGGTTGTACGTTTGCGCCACTAAATGTCCAACATGCTCCTAAACGGGGGCTCCGGTAACGTGCAAATAACATGTGTAACTTCGTTGCCATGCCACGGACATGTAAGTCCAAAAATGTGTCCACCTGCGCAGTTGCCCATGTGCGACAGAAAATAGGATACAGTAATCCCCCCTCCCCCGCAGCCGCTACCAGACACTCGGAAAATGGCAACCAGATAAGTTAACTTTTCTGGTAATAGACAATGAAGGTGCCTTGCTTCCCATGGGATATCGACAGCCAGCCCTAGCTGCAGCACGCAGGGGCTGGGAAAGGATCAGGACAACTCTAGCGCAGTAAGTAGGGCAAAGCAGGAAAGGGAGGAGGCAGGGAAATGCATATAGTGAGACAAGAACAGTGCAAAGAGCCAGGAAGTAGCTGCAAAGTAAAAGGGCAAAAGGAGCAGGAGCAAGCTGGACCCACGATACAACCAAATGACAGTAAACACACAAAACAGGGCCCACACAGGAAACAGGCAAACAGAAACACAATGGCCAAGAGGAAAGCAAGGTGGTAATAAATGCAGAATGGACAAAGGGAAAGCATATATGGAAAGGAAGTATGAACACAGTGAAAAAAAATTACTGTGTTTAACAGTGCAGCAACATGGCCCAATACTGTCTGCCAAAACATAGCCAGTGGAAACATAGATACATGATGCTAGTAAAGAAAACATAGCTAAACTAGCCCCCCCCCCCCCACACTACCAAACACCACACCAGTCCCCTGAAAGAACCCTGTGTCTGTCCCATACCCCTCGAAACTGAGTCCTGGCTTTGTGAGAACAACCTCCAAATCAACTTCAAAAAAACTGAAATTATGTTCACAGCAAGAAACCAAAATTTCACCCCACCCCCACACTAAAATCAAGATACAAAATGCCACCATTCAAGTAAAACAAGAGGTAAAATACTTGGGAATCATCTTGGATAAATCCCTTAGTATGTCATCCCATGCAAGACAAACAGCCAGGACTATATTCTTTAAACTAAGATCCATCCAGAACCTAAGACCTCTCTTAGAACTCAGCGATTTCCAGACTGTAGTCAGGGGCGGCCCAAGGGGGGTGCGGGGCCATGTGCGGAGACTCGGTGCGGGGCCTCATTTGCATAAATATTTGCATAATGTTACCATACACTAACTTTTAGTAAACATGCCTCTTAATGAGTGTATGAATAAAGAAAGACTAACAGACTTCTACATTACTATAATCCAGTGCCAACCGCCAGACACATTAGGAACTACTACAAACACTGCCCATTTAGAACCCATAGCAAACCCGCCATATCCTAACAGCACTACCAGGACTCATAAAGCACCATACCCTAACTATCAAAAGGCAACACTGCAAATATTAAACCAATACATTTCAGAGAACAGCAATACATGACCTACTGGGGAAAGAGAACAAGTGGCAATGTCAAATAGGAATTACATAAACAGAATACCTCAGCTCAGTTACACATGCAGAACATAGACCATCACCAAACAAGGAATCACAATTTAGAAACAGGAAGACAATAATTAAACTGGGAATCCCAAAAGCCAAACTTGGAATGTACAACACTGTAGAAATAAAACTATACATTAATTTGCTCTTGTACTAAACAAAGCACAGACATTAATGATGCACATTTCCCAGAGCTGACATATTCCAATTAATAAATTCAAAATAAAGAGATATTTTTCTACCTTTTGTGCATTTTTTTTCAGCTGCAATTGCTCCAGTCACTTTCTTCTGGTTTCTTTGTGTCTTCCGCTAACTCTCCATCGTCTGCTGTCCATTTTGTCTTTTCTTCTCTCTTCTAGTTTTTTTCCATTCTCTCTCTACATCTGCTTTAACATACTAATCTTTCTCCTTTTGCTCTTTCCTCATTCCTATTTCATCTACTCAAATTTTACCCCTCCATTCTCAATCCCCACTTACTCTCCCAATATCCGGCCAATTGTAGATTTGTCTTCCCTCCCACACAAAATATTTTTTCCCTCTCCATTTCACTCTCCCAGCTCCATCCCATTCTAATCCTCCCCCAACATCAGCTCCATTCTAGTTCCAGTCCCACCCAGCATCCGCTCCCTTCTAGTTCCCGCATCAGCCCATTTCCAGTCCTAGCCCCCCATAAGCCCATTTCCAGTCCTATCCTAGACCCACCATCAGCCTATTTCCAGTCCTAGCTCCCCCATCTATTTCCAGTCCCATCCGAGTCCCTCCATCAGCTCATTTCCAATCCCAGCCCCCATGAGCCCATCAGCCCATGTCAAATCCTAGCTCCCCTCCACTCAGCCCATTTCCAATCCAAGCCCCCCATGAGCCTACTTCCAGTTCTAGCCCCTTCATGAGTCCATTTCAATCCAAACCCCCACCACAGCCCATTTACAATCTTAGCACCCCCAACAGCCAATTTCCAGTCCTATTCTAGCCCCTCCATCAGCCCATTTCCTGTCCTAGCCCCCCCCACTCACCCATTTCCAGTCCTAGCTCCCTCCCCCTCACAACCCATTTCCATTCCAAGCCCCCGTCCCCATCAGCTATTTGCAGTTCAAGCCCTCCTTCCACTCAGCCCATTTCTAGTCCTAGCAACCCCCCCCCCCAGCCCATTGTCTTAGCCCCCCATCCCATTACCAGTCCTAATCCCCCATCAGCCCATTTCCAGTCCTAGCCCCCCCATAGCCCATTACTAGTCCTAACCCCCCCATCAGCCCATTACGTCCTAACCCCCCCATCACCCTATTTCCAGGCCTAGCCCCCCATCAGCCTATTTCCAGTCTTAGCCCCCCATAGCCCATTACCAGTCCTAATCCCCCATCAGCCCATTACCAGTCCTAACCCCTCCCATAGCCCATTAACAGTCCTAACCCCCATCAGCCCATTTCCAGTCTTAGCTCCCCCCATAGCCCATTACCAGTCCTAAACCTCCCCATCAGCCCATTTCCAGTCTTAGCCCCCACATAGCCCATTACCAGTCCTAACCCCCCATCAGCCCATTTCCAGTCTTAGCCCCCCCATAGCCCATTACCAGTCCTAACCCCCCCATCAGCCCACTTCCAGTCTTAGCACACCCCCCATAACCCATTACCAGTCCTAAACCTCCCCATCAGCCCATTTCCAGTCTTAGCCCCCCCCATAGCCAATTACCAGTCCTAACCCCCCATCAGCCCATTTCCAGTCAGCCCCCCCCATAGCCCATTACCAGTCCTAACCCCCCCCCCATCAGCCCACTTCCAGTCTTAGCACCCCCCATGGCCCAATACTAGTCCTAAGCCTCCCCTATCAGCCCACTTCCAGTCTTAGTTTCCCCCCCCCATAGCCCATTACCAGTCCTAAACCCCCTTCCCCCCTATCATCCCAAATTAAAAAATAGAAAAAAACAGCTGCTTCTGCCGCGGCACCATCACGCGTGCGCCCGCGGGGCCCCCCCCCTGCCCGGCAGAGCCTCCCTGCATCGTAGGCTAGCGTCGAATCCCCGAACGCGGGCTTCTTTCAGAGCCGCGAGAGTTTCCTTTCTCGCGGCTCTAATAATCCCCCCGGTGGGATTAACAGAGCCGCGAGAAAGGAAACTCTCGTGGCTCTGAAAGAAGCCAGCTATCGGGGATTCGATGCTAGCCTACGATGCAGGGAGGCTCTGCCGGGCAGGGGGGGGGGGCCCGTGGCGGCGGCAGCGGCACTCTTGATGCTGCCGCGGCAGAAGCAGCTGTTTTTTTTTTTTTTTTAAACTTGGGATGAAGAATGTTTTTTGCGCGGGGCCCCCTGAAACGCGGGGCCCTGTGCAAAAAACATTCTTGCTCAATGGACGGGCCGGCCCTGACTGTAGTCCAAGCGTTTATAACTCCGCACTGGAACTACTGCAAAAGTTTACTCCAGGGTCTGCCCAAAAAGACAATATACACCTTACAACTAGCCCAAAATGTGACTGCCCGAATAATAGCTAAAGCTCGCCTGACAGATCATATCACACCGATTCTTAAGGATCTACATTGGCTTCCAATAATGAGTAGAATAAAATATAAAGTAATAATTACCACTTTGAAGCTACTCCATAACATCATACTCTCCTTCCTCTCATCTAAGAGTCACACACAAGCAGAGACTAGGAGCAGAAGAAACAGCAATCTAAATGCACTTGCAATACCATCATCAATCCGTAGAACAAAACAAGTAACCAGCAACAGGGCCTTCACTTACACTGCACCCAAACTATGGAACCTTCTGCCAGACCCCATCAAGTCTATCAAAGATCTCCAAACGTTTAGGAAAGAACTAAATACACTACTGTTCACCGAATACTATAACAACAATGCCTGAAGTACATCCTGTTCACCCTTGTCCCACAATCAATATAAATGTATATAGTCAATGTGTGGCAGGCTATGGCCTAGATAACCTGTGAATGTATGAGAGGCCTGTAAACTAGGCCTGAGTCCCCACCCCCACCTGAGATTAGTAGAGCTAAGAAAGACCAAAGTCAGTGAAAGTTTGAGAATCTGCAATAAACTGTTTTAAACTGCTTTAGATAAGTTTGTATGAATGCTGCATGAGTTCATTATTAAATTCTTCTATGCTGATGATAGATATGTTCCAGAGTTCTGTATTCTCACATTCTCTAAGCCAGAAATGACCTTGAAGTAGAAATTTATCGAAATCTAAAAATGTGCCTTTGTTAGACTAGCCTGAGAAGGGGGAACAGGGTGCTAGGCCCAGAGAGGGTCCCCTATTGGATAGGTGCAGGGGGCATTGGGACCAATAGAAAGTTTGCATGTATCAGACTGAAAGAAATGTATATAATGAATTTGCTTCTGTATAACTTTGCTCAGTAACTTTTGGATGCATTCCTGTCTGAGCCTGTGCACAATAAATTGGCTTGGAACCTGCAACCGACTCCTGGTTTTATTCATTGCGTGCACTTCGCTGCTACATATTTAATTTATTTATTTACATTCTCTTATATACCGCGCTATTCTGCATCAGTGCGGTTTACATTGAACAAACTGAAATTACATTGAACAGGGCATTATTACTTGGAGATAACTATTTTACAGGGAACAGGGAGTGGCCCGGATCAGTTCCCGTACATATTCCTGGTGCGTTGGCCGGGAATGTGCGAGTAGTGGATGGTATTCAAGTGAATATTCCATGTACTTTCGCCTCCAGGTTTGGTCCGGTTGGAACCGTGTCTGTCCGACCGCAGGGGAAACCTCAGACGCCACCGGTCCTCTTGCATCGGAGAGGGTTCCGCCTGGCCTCGGCGGACTACTGGGTCCAGCTGGCCAACACCTCCGAACCCGAGGGGAGTCCAGGCTCCAACCCATGTACTGGTTTGGTATCGGGAACCGGATCCGATGAGTAGAAATTCTTTTGTTCTTTAGTCAGTTAGGTTTGGGTAAGTCTTGCATGAGTATGCACAAGACTGATTTGGTAAAAGGTACCGAGAGCCTGATCACCTCTCAGGGCACATCCGAGTAAGCCTTGCACGAGTATGCGCGAGGCCCAAACTACTGCCCTTTTCTTGGTTTGGTAGCAGTCCGAGTACGTCTTGCATGAGTGTGCGCGAGACCGGCTGCTTTTGGTTAGTTAGATAGGGCCTGGGAAAATTTGGGAAAATGTTTTGCTAGCATGTTTGGTTGTGTGTGCGTGAATGAGAGGTCTTGAAACACAGACCACGTGAGAGCAGACTCCTGAGTAGCGCAGTTCCTGGCAGGGCGACCGCCCCCAGATCGCGAAAAGGAGGAAGCGTTTGGTGTTTGTCTCCTTCATTGTTCTTTGGGCTGCACGGATCCCTTACCTGTAGCCATACTACCTGACCCTATTGTTTGTTGTCTTGTACGTCATACATTGTAATTATGGGAGTGGCGGAGTCCATGCAAACTCCGTTGCAATGTATGATCAAGAATTTCAGTAAGGGATTTACCGGAGACTATGGAATTAAAATGTCTCCGTCCCGATTAAGAATGCTTTGTGAAAGGGAGTGGCCTGTGCTGGTCACTTCATGGCCCCATGAGGGCACCTTTGATATTAGTGTAATATCCCGTGTCCATCAGATTGTAAGAAGGGAACACCCGGATCAGTTCCCGTATATAGATTCCTGGTTAAGCATTTGTGAAAAGCAGCCCTCTTGGATAAGGCGTTGCTATGAGGAACAGTGTAGAATATTAGTTGCAACCACAAGAGGGCCCCGGACTCTTGAGGAAGGAAAGCTACCTGTGTATCCTGCCCCAGAGTCCCCATATATTCTGACTCGTTTACCTCAGTACCCATGTAGGCTAGTTCCCACGGCTCCGGCACTCCCAGCAGAGCCTGATGCAGAAGCCCAGCGATTACCGCCGCAACGGCAGAGAGAGTCCCCTCCCCCGAGTGATAGCCCCAAGTCCAGCCCGAGTGCCTCAGGAGGGCCAGTGTCCCCTGAGGATACCGAGAGCAGAGACTCTCCCGCCAGATCAGGGTCGCCTGTTGAGGACGCCTATACCCGGCAATCATATGATTTAAGAAGTACCACTGTGAAGAAGAAGAAAGAGGGACGTCTAATGCCATTGCGCCAGGTGCCTGGTTTACCTATCCTGAATGACCAGGGCCAGATGGCGCCAGGACCAACCAGCTTAATCTATGTACCTTTCTCCTCTACTGATTTGTTGAACTGGAAAATGCATTATGCATCATATACTGAGAAGCCCCAAGATTTAACTGAATTAATGTCAAGTATAATGCAAACTCATCAGCCTACCTGGTCCGACTGCCGCCAGCTCCTTTCTACCCTCTTTACTACTGAGGAGCGAGCACGAATTGGACAAGCGGCTGTCCGCTGGTTAGAAGAAAACCCTATAGATGGAGCGGGTATAAATCCTCCGCAAGCAGCCGCCGCAGCCTTCCCGAAAGAGGACCCCAGATGGGATCCGAATGATGAAAGGGGGGCGGCGGCCCTAACTCGATTTCGTCAGGCTTTGATGCAAGGCCTGAGGAGGGGAAGCCAGAAAGCTATGAATATCGGGAAGGTGTCAGAAGTCATCCAGGGTCCGAATGAAAGCCCAGCGGCCTTTTATGAGCGGTTGTCTGAAGCCTATAGATTATACACTCCATATGATCCAGCAGCCCAGGAAAATTTGCGCATGGTGAATGCAGCTTTTGTTAGTCAGTCCCAGGGAGATATAAAGCAAAAATTACAGAAAATGGATGGATTTGCGGGCATGAATACAGCACAGTTAATGGAAGTTGCTCAGAAAGTGTTTGTGAATCGTGAAAGTGAGCGTAACAAAGAAAGTGAACGGAAAATGAAGAAGAAAGCAGGTCTTCTTGCTGCCGCTTTAGTTAAACGACGTGGAGGAGGTTATCCTAACCGAAGGACCAGAGAACGTAGAAGAGGCCACGGAAATAGCAGGCCTCCATTGGGAGCGAATCAGTGCGCCCATTGTAAGGAAGAAGGACATTGGAGAAATGAATGCCCGCATCTTGGTTCCACCCCCTGGAGGGGAGGAGGGAGCACTTGGAGAACAGGAGGCCGATTTCAGAGTCGAGGGGGAGTAAACCGAGCACAGTTCCGGCAAGAGAGAGAAGAAGCCATTGAGGGAGTGGCAGTTGCAGAGGGCTATGATATGGATGAAGACTAGGCCAGACCGGGCTCCAAGTTTACCCTGGGTCCCCAGGAGCCTATGGTCAGTTTGAAAGTAGGGGACCAGTATATGGACTTTATGGTGGATACAGGAGCAGAACATTCAGTGATCCGTCACCATTGTTGGGGCCACCGGGGCAAGGGCCACCAAGCCTTTCCTGCAGAACCGCATGTGTGAACTAGGGGGGCAGAAAATAACGCACCAGTTCCTGTATATGCCTGAATGCCCTATTCCACTTCTGGGCAGAAAAATGCTTGCCGAGCTCCAGGCGCAGATATCCTTTGCTGAAGGAGGGAAAATGCAAATGACTGTAAACTCAAAGCCTGCTGGATTGATGGTGCTGACTGTCCCCCGAGAAGAAGAATGGCAGTTCTATAGTTTATCTCCGACCAAGACAGATAGTTCCTGTATACCCACTAATCTTTCAGCTCCGCCTGAAGTGTGGGTGGAGGATAATCCACCTGGCCTAGCGAAGAACATAGCCCCTATTATTGTCACCCTCAAGCCAGGAGCGGAACCAGTGCATGTGAAGCAGTATCCTCTTCCTCGACCAGCCATTGAGGGTATCCACTGCCATTTGATGAAACTGCTGAAGTATGGACTTCTTGAAGAATGCCAGTCACCTTGGAACACCCCCCTTCTCCCAGTCAAGAAGCCTGGGACGGGGGACTACCGCCCAGTACAAGATCTGAGGCGAGTGAATGATGCAGTTGAAACTATACATCCAGTGGTACCAAATCCCTATACTCTCTTGGGACTGATCCCTGCTGAGGCTGCCTACTTCACCGTTTTGGATTTAAAAGATGCTTTCTTCTGCATACGCTTGGCCCCCACCAGTCAGCTCTTGTTCGCCTTTGAATGGCAAGATCCTACAACAGGGAGGCGGGGCCAACTTACTTGGACTCAATTACCCCAAGGATTCAAGAACTCACCCACCATTTTCAGTGCTGCTCTTAATCAAGATCTGTCAAGTTACTCTGTGACTCCAGGAAAAAGAGTCTTGCTCCAGTATGTGGATGACTTGCTTGTAGCCACCAACTCAAAAACTGAATGTGTGCAAGCCACCAGTCATCTCTTGCACCTCCTGAATGAAGCTGGATACAAGGTCTCAAGAGCCAAAGCGCAGTTGTGCCAAACTGAAGTAAAATACCTAGGATTCCATCTGTCTAGAGGGGTCCGGAGATTGGGACCCGAGTGAAAGGAAGCGGTACGCCGCATCCCTACCCCCACCACCAGAAAGCAGGTGAGTGCCTTCTTTGGAGCTGCCGGCTACTGCCGAATATGGATACCCAACTTTGCTCTGTTGGCAAAGCCATTGTATCAAGCCACCAAAGGAATGGAGAGGTCTCCATTGGAATGGGGACCTGAACAGGATGTAGCATTTCGATCTCTGAAGGCCGCCTTGATGTCATCACCAGCTCTAGGTCTACCAGATGTCCAGAAACCCTTCCGTCTCTATGTTCATGAGTCACAAGGAAATGCTTTGGGAGTGCTGACTCAATCTCTTGGATCTTGGCAGCGACCAGTGGCTTATTTATCAAAACAATTGGATACTGTTGCAAAAGGTTGGCCCCCTTGTCTGAGAGCTGTTGCAGCAACAGCCCTCTTAATGAGCGAAGCCGACAAGCTCACTTTGGGACAGAATCTTCGAGTCATTGTACCACATTCTGTCTTGACCCTCATGGAACAAAAAGGAAACTTCTGGTTCACAAATTCAAGAATGTTGAAGTATCAAAGTATGCTGTGTGAGAATCCTCGATTGCAATTGATGGACAGTCAAGCTTTGAACCCTGCTACGTTATTACCAGTTGGTCCTGGCCCCCCTGATCATGACTGTTTGGAAATTATAGACACTGTATTCTCAAGTCACCCGGATCTGACTGATATTCCTTTGGAGAATCCTGAACAGACTTTCTTTGTGGATGGAAGCAGTCTTGTCATTAATGGACATCATTGTGCCTGGTATGCAGTGGTGACCCTTGGTCTGGTAGTTGAGTCCTCAGCTCTGGCCCCAGGAACTTCAGCACAGAAAGCTGAACTGATAGCTCTCACTAGAGCACTGATACTAGGAGAAGGGCTCCATTTAAATGTGTACACAGATTCCAAGTATGCCTTCACAACTTTGCACGCACATGGGGCCCTGTACAAAGAACGAGGGTTGATAACTTCAGGAGGCAAGTCCATTAAATATGGTCCCGAGATATTGACATTGTTAGATGCAGTATGGGCCCCTAAGCAGGATGCAGCCATGCACTGCCGGGGTCATCAGGCAGGAGAAGGAGAAATCACGCAGGGGAATAGGTTTGCTGATGCCACTGCCCGAAAAGCAGCCACATTTGGACAAGTGTGGATCCACGATACCTCAGTTCAGGCAGCCTTATTCCCTGTGCCCCTTAGCTCATGGGCCCCCCGATACACCATAAGAGAGTTAGACTATTTCTGCAAAAAGGAAGGGGGTGTCCTAACAGAGAAGGGCTGGATAGTGTTGCCACCACCTGAGGGTAGCTCACCTCCAGGACCCACAGTAATTCCTGAAGCGTTAGGACCAGCCTTTGTTCAGGCTTTTCATCAAGCCACACATTATGGGAAAACTGCGATGGAAAAAGCCCTCAAGCCTCATTTCTATATCCCATTATTAGGATCTCTGTCTGCCTCAGTGGCTCAGCAATGTTTAACGTGTGCAAAGAATAATGCCAAACAAGGTCCTGGCCCACCCCCAAGAGTTCAGTCCGTAGGGGTTACCCCCATGAGTAGTCTCCAGGTGGATTTTACTGAAATGCCACGAGCAAATGGATATCATTACCTGTTGGTCTTAGTCTGTACCTTTTCTGGGTGGGTAGATTACCTGTTGGTCTTAGTCTGTACCTTTTCTGGGTGGGTAAAAGCCTTCCCCACCAGAACTGAGAAAGCTAGAGAAGTCACCAAAATTCTGCTTCATGAAATTATCCCCCGATTTGGAATACCATTGACCATAGGATCAGATAATGGGCCCTCATTTATATCTCAGGTGACTCAACAGCATGAGCTCTACAGGTGCAGTGGAAATTGCATACTGCTTACAGACCCCAGAGTTCAGGAAAAGTAGAACGTATGAATAGAACCCTGAAATCTCAGTTGTCCAAACTCTGTCAAGAAGCTCACCTGAAGTGGCCCCAGGTTCTTCCTATAGCCCTTCTTAGGATACGCTCAGCCCCGATTAAGAGATTAGGAGTTTCCCCTTTTGAGATTCTGTATGGGCGATCCTCGCCTATTGTGCAGGGAATAAAAGAAGATATGCAACAAATTGGGTCTGAAATTACTAGACAAGAACTATTGGTTTTAAGTTCTGTTTTACAGAATCTCCATACGTGGGTACAAGACCAACTGCCTATCAATCTGACCGAACCACTGCATCCTTTCAAGTCTGGAGTCTCGGTGTGGATCAAAGAGTGGAGGAAGACACCGTTGGCACCGCATTGGAAGGGACCTTATGTTGTTATCTTATCAACCCCAACAGCAGTCAAAGTTGCCGAACTCGAACCCTGGATCCATCACAGTCGAGTAAAGTTAGCAGCCACTCATGAACTTGGTCATTGGACTTCAGTAAATGACCCTGCCACCCCATTGCGGCTAACGTTGCGACGGCAGTCACTACTGTGAAAGTCCTCAGAATCTGCAGCCCTACTCCTGTCACACGGCGTGGAAGCTGACAGGTCTATGTACGGTGGAAGCTGGGAAAAGAAGCCTTCAAGTTCAGAGTTCTCAACATTTCAATCCATTTATCAGAGACTGTGATAAAGATGATTTTCTATTATTGTTTCATTTTTGCGGTAGCCTGGGGTCCCTTAGAACAACCTTTGCCCTACCCCCCTGTGCAGCCTGTATAACTACTACCCGGACTGGGATAAAGGTTACGCAAACTTTATTCTATCATTCTTACTATACTTGTACTGGTATAGTTAGCCGATGCATATATAATGGTACAGAGTTAAATATCTGTATAAAAGGAAAGAGCAAGACTTGTTTCAGTCCTCATCAAAACCCTTCTTATTATGTTTTAGAGTTGCGATGGAATGATGAGGATGGGGCCCTCATAAATGCCACACGTCAGCTTTCTGATCACACAAGACCCGTAACCTTACATTTTGATGCTTGTGATCTTATCAATAGAAATGACTATTACAAATGTGGGACTTGGGAGCAAGCCTACTACCACAATGATAAATATATGTGCCCTGAAGGAGCGTATGGTTGGGGAAAGAGCACAGGGAAGCATTCCCCATCCGCCTATAGCATGGCATCTAAAGATGCATACTTTTGCCCAAAGTGGGAGTGTGTGTATTATGCTACCTGGTCGGGTAGCCCTACGGGACAAGATGGGGATAATCGTAAGGCCAATTTAGAAAGATTACCCTTGCTTGAGCTGCATAAGTGTAAGAAAGGTGCTTGTAATCCCCTGCGGCTCCTCATACTTGACCCTAGCCAGTGGAAGCAGGGTTTCAGATTTGGTTTACGTATAGCAGGAGGAGGGTCCGACCCCGGAACTTTCATATATATACACCTTAACACTAAGACCCATGTGTCTTCACCTTATCGAATACACCATAGCTTTTATGAAGCTATGCAGGCAGAGTTTGCAATTCCCCATACCTCTCAGAACTTGTTCATTGAATTAGCTGGAGCTGTAGCATCCAGTCTTCACATTTCTGATTGTTTCTTCTGTGGTGGAACTAAGATAGGAGACCAATGGCCTTGGGAGGCACAAGAGTTGAACTATTCTGTCCCATATAACCAAACTGATCTACATAAAGCCACCAGTGAATGGGTTTTAGCTAATTCTATTGTTGGTAACCTATGTTTCGCTCGCACAGGACCACAGTTTACTATGCTAGTTGGACAGCTGGTCTGTCTAAACCAGACGTTTTATAATGCCACCACCAAGAAGACGTCCTAGTGGTTGGGTGTAAACACCACGGAACCTTCCAACCCTTTAGTCATTTTTCCTAATCTTGCCAAGCTCTGGACTACTTTGGCTTCTTACAATACTTGGCAAGCCCCACCTGGACTATATTGGATTTGTGGAACCCGAGCATATGCCAAGCTCCCTAACAACTGGGGAGGTGCATGTGTACTAGGAACTATACGACCTTCCTTCTTTCTCTTGCCTATCTCCCATGGGGAGCAATTAAGTTTTCCTGTATATAAAAGTCGACAGAAGCGAGAAGCTTTAAAGATAGGCCAATGGGATAAATGGGATGATGAAGAATGGCCACCTGAGAGAATTATTTCATACTATGGACCCGCTACTTGGGCACAAGATGGGACCTGGGGATACCGCGCACCTGTGTATATGATAAATCGTATTATACGCTTGCAAGCTGTTGTTGAAATAATAACAAATGAAAGTAGTAAAGCTTTAACTCTTGTAGCTAGACAAAGTACACAAATGCGTACAGCCATATATCAGAATCGCTTAGCATTGGATTATTTACTAGCTGCTGAAGGTGGAGTATGGAAAATTGAATTTAACTAACTGTTGTTTGCAAATTGATAATGAAGGTCAAGTTGTAGAAGATATAGCTAATCAAATGAGGAAGCAAGCCTATGTACCAGTTCAGACCTGGCATGGCTTGAAACTTGATGGATGGTTTGGCTGTATGTTTTCAGGGCTGGGTGGCCTGAAAACACTCGTATTCATTGTCTTATTGATATTGACTACCTGTTTGTTTCTCCCATGTCTCCTACCCCTTTGCTTACGCATGATAACCTCAATTATTGATAGCACTGTAGAACGAAAGACAGCCATGAAAGTACTAGCTATGTGGCAATATCACCCTATACCCCAAAATAATGCACCAGTGTAGTATGTGATTTAATTCTCACCCTTTCTCACTTGCGGGTGAGAATAATCAAAGGGGGGAATGTGGCAGGCTATGGCCTAGATAGCCTGTGAATGTATGAGAAGCCTGTAAACTAGGCCTGAGTCCCCACCCCCACCTGAGATTAGTAGAGCTAAGAAAGACCAAAGTCAGTGAAAGTTTGAGAATCTGTAATAAACTGCTTTAAACTGCTTTAGATAAGTTTGTATGAATGCTGCATGAGTTCATTATTAAATTCTTCTATGCTGATGATAGATATGTTCCAGAGTTCTGTATTCTCACATTCTCTAAGCCAGAAATGACCTTGAAGTAGAAATGTATCGAAATCTAAAAATGTGCCTTTGTTAGACTAGCCTGAGAAGGGGTACAGGGTGCTAGGCCCAGAGAGGGTCCCCTATTGGATAGGTGCAGGGGGCATTGGGACCAATAGAAAGTTTGCATGTATCAGACTGAAAGAAATGTATATAATGAATTTGCTTCTGTATAACTTTGCTCAGTAACTTTTGGATGCATTCCTGTCTGAGCCTGTGCACAATAAATTGGCTTGGAACCTGCAACCGACTCCTGGTTTTATTCATTGCGTGCACTTCGCTGCTACAGATGTTATATATAGGGTTGCCAACTTTTTGAAAGAGAAAAACCCACCACTTGTGGCTAGTCACGCTCTGCCCCTGCCCCGCCCCTGCCCCACCACCTGCCCCGCCCCACCCCTACTCCACCTCCTGTCCCCAAAAAAATTGCAGAGAGGGCAATGTGCAAACTAAACAAGCAAGACTTCTACAAATTCTTAAGCAGGAATTCTATACTGACAGAAAACACAGCATTGGTTGTACACACACAATAGAGACAGGTCTTCATCAATAAATGAGCACAAAACAAAAAGAGAAATATATAGACAAAAATTAAACTGAAACCCCAAGAAGACAGACTCTGCATGCAGTGCAATATCAGATAAATAAGAGATGCAGTTCCCAATACTGTGTAAAATATAAAGGTAATACAAGGTCCAATAATTCAATTGAAAATAAAATTATTTTTTCTACCTTTATTGTCTGACCATTTTATTCTCTGATCATGCTGGTTCCAATCTGAGGCTTCCGTTTTCCCATCTTCTCTTAGCTCGTTTTCTTTGGTCTATAGTCCATCTGCCATTTCTTGTCTCTTCTTTTCTTTTCTTCACTTCCTTCCATCAGCCTATTTCCAGTCCCAGTGCCCCCTCCCCATTACTCAGTCACTTACCACTACCATTCCCAGGTGTCAGCTCCCTTTGAACCCCCTCCTTACCTCCTCTGTCAGCTCTCTTCCAGCCACCTCGTTCCCCCCTTAGTGCTGCTTCACCGCTTAGTGCTGCTTCCCTTGTGCTGCTTCACCCCCCCTTAGTGCTGCTTCCCTTATGCTGCTTCACCCCCCCCCTTAGTGCTGCTTCACCCCTCCTTAGTGCTGCTTCACCCCCTTAGTGTTGCTTCACCCCCCTTAGTGGTGCTGCTTCACAGTGTTGCTTCACCACCCCCCTTAGTGCTGCTTCACCCTTTAGTGTTGCTTCACCCTCCCCCCCCTTAGTGCTGCTTCAACCCCCCCCCCCCCCCCATGCAGCCACTGCTTCTGCTTTTCACAGAGCAGCAGCTGCAATAAACTTAATTTAAAAAGAAAAGACAGCCTGTGAGGAGCCTAGCCCTCCGGTCGTCCTTCTGCAGCCCAAGAGGAAGTGATGTCAGAGGGGGCGGGCTTCTCACAGGTTTCACTTTCTTCCTTTTCAAAATAACTTTATTGCAGCCGCTGCTCTGTGAAAAGCAGAAGCAGCAGCTGCACGGAGGATCAATCGCGATCGCGTTTGCGTTTGCATCGGGGGAGTCGGAAGAAAAGCCGTTTTTTTGCTCTGGCCGCTCCCGATCTCGCGGCCAGAGCAAAAAAACGGCTTTTCAAGGGCCGGTTTTACATCTGTGCCGGCAGCCGGCCTGGCCACTGAAAAACCGGCCAGGCCGGCTTAAAACCGGCCGGTTGGCAACCCTAGTTATATATAGTGTTGCTCCCCAAATAATGGCTCCCGATCAGGGCAGCTACTTTGTACATAGTTGAAAGGTTATTATAGTTTTTTAATTGTTCTCTGTAAACTGGTTTGTTCAATGTAAACCACCCCTGATCTCTGGAATGGGCGGTATATAAAAACTGACTAAATAAATAAGTCTGATACTGTCCACAACAGCACCACCTCCAATGGGAAATTATCCCATGCAGCCACCACTGTGTCTGCAAAGAAACTTCTCCAGGACCAAGCAGGAAGTCAGTCCTCACATATGGGTGTCATCGGTGCCGATGAAGCCCCAGCGGAGCATTTCCCCAGCTTTCTATGAAAGCCTTTGGGAATGCAGGCACGCATGCGCGGTTCCCTTCCCGCCTAAAGGTGCCATCTTACCTCAGTCTCTTTTTTTCCGTGAAGCCCACCGGACGTGTGTCCTGTTCTCCTGGTTAAAATTAGATTTTGTCGGCGATTTTCGCTATTTTTTCTCCCGGTTCAACACCGGTTCCCCTCCTGCCCGGTTCGGTATACCGGTATCGAGCCCGATTCTTCTTTTTCGGTTTTTGCCCTTCGTGGCTGGCGTTCACACCCTTTTTTCCATTTTTCCCTGGAAGGCCAGTCTTTTGACCTCGCGGGGACTCTTTTCTCCCCGATGGCTTCCAGCGCTTTTAAAAAGTGTGATCGGTGTAAGAAACTGATGTCTCTCACCGACACACACGACTGCTGCCTTCGGTGCCTCGGCCCCGACCATGACCCTAAGTCATGCGGGCCATGTGGAAAGATGTCTTCCAAGGCACTCCGAAGTCGCCAGCAGCAAAAAGAAAGGCTTTTCTCAGACTCAGCCTCCGGCCGGGCCCGGACCTCATCTGAGGCCTCGGGATTCCGATCCCGAGCGCCGTCGAAGCTCCTCGGACAGGGGGTCCCCCGACCGGGAACGCAAGAGGAAGAAGCGGCTCGTGAGGGCGTCGGAGGAGGAGGTCCCTGGCTTCTCGAGGGCCAGGTCTAAGACCTCCGACCGTTGCCCCGGGCCCGTGGAACTCGAGAAGCCTGCAAAGGTCCCTCGCGTGGAGCCGGAGTCTGCTGGACACGTAAGCCCTGTAGTCCTTGAGGACTCTCCTCCCGGGGCCCGAGTCGGTGGCTGCTGCGTCTCCCGAGCTGAGTCTCAGGATGACAGCCTTGGAGAGCAGATTGTCTGTCTGTCTGCCTTCATGGAGCAGCAGCGGGCACTGATGGCCAGCCTGTCTGGCGCATCTGCCCCGACCACCGGGACATCGACTTCGAAGTCGACCGCGGAGACCGAGCCGATACTCGAGTCCATCGTGGCTCGGAGTCGACCTCGGTCGCAGTCTCCCTCGACCTCCCGTTCGGGACCGAGGGCATCGACGCCGGTGCCTCTGGTGTTGGGGCGGGTGCTCCAGGGCCCCGCGGGGTCGGACCCTGACTCCTCCTCGGATGAGTCAGCTTGGGAGATGGAGGACGAGGAGTCTCCTGATACCTTCAAGACTCGGTGCGTCCCTTCGGACTCACCGCAGTCTGAGCCCCGGAGTAGGTCCCCCCGGAGGATACTCGGTTCTCAGAGTTCGTCCAGGATATGGCCGCTGCCTTGGCTATTCCGGCGGACCCCGAGGAGGAGCCTCGAGCTGAAGAGCTCGAGGCCCTACAGTATGACTCTCCTCTGAAGGAGGCCTTTACTGTTCGGTTCCTCCGATGCTGGAACGGCTCCTCTTCCGTATGTGGGAGGCACCGGCCTCGGCGCCGGTTCTCAGCAAGCGAGTCGATTCGATCTATCGACTCCGGTAGAGCCCTGGCTTTCAAAAGGCACAGCTACCACACCATTCTATGGTTGTGGAATCGGCCATGCATTGTCTGAAGAGCCAGAAGATGCACTCCGCGGTGCCCCCTGGCAGGGAGGCCCGGAACCTCGATGGCGTCAGTAGAAAGTGCTTCCAGGGCTCGATGCTTGCTTGCCGTGCTCAGTCCTACCAGCTGTACATGGGCATGTACTTGCGGGATCTGGCCAAGGAATTGGCCGGGTTCTCTGCTGGTCTCTCTGGGGAACCCTTGCAGAGATTTAAGTCCTTGTCCTTGGGGATTCGGGACTGCTCGAAGTTCATGTCCCGTGCCGCCTACGATGGCTTCAAGGCTTCGGCCTGAGTTGCGGCAGCCGGCATCGCGGCTCGACGCCAGGCATGGCTGCAGTCATCGGACCTCGAGCCATGGGTTCAGGACAAGTTGGTCGATGTCCCTTGCCGAGGTGAAAACCTTTTTGGCAAGCCCATGACCGAGAAGGCCACTCAGCTCGAACCTGAGCACCTCACATGGACAAGGCTGTCAAGGAAGACCTCCGCCCCTTCTCATAAAAAGAAGGGCTCGGGTAAAAAGCCCTTTTACCCGAGGAAGGGCACTGCCTACAAACAGTACCCGCAATATCAGGCTGCCCAAGCTGCCCCCCCAGGGTCAGCAAGCCAAGGGCCAGGGTAATGGGCCCCGTAGGCAGAGGACCCCCAAGCCTCAGGCCCCTGCTACCACTCAGCAGGGTGGGGGTTTTTGACTCCTTGAGCGTAGCCTCTCAGTCCCTGCTCTCCCAACCCTGCACAGGAGGTCGCCTCGCCCTCTTTGCCCACCAGTGGCCCCTTGTCACCGGGGACAGTTGGGTGCTGGAGATAGTCCACAAGGGCTATGCCCTCCATTTTCACCAACTGCCTCCACCATATTTTCCAGGGGAGCCTCCAAGGCCTCCCCTGCACACAGACCTTCTTCTACAAGAGCTTCATGGTCTGTCGGTGGACAGGGCGGTGGAGCCTGTGCCTCCCCACTTACAAGGTCACGGTTTCTACTCCAGGTATTTCCTGGTGCCCAGAAGAACCGGTGGCCTTCGACCCATTCTGGACCTCAGGAACCTCAACAAGTTCCTAGTGAAGGAGAAGTTCAAGATGCTTACTCTTGAGACTCTTCTGCCCTACCTCCAGCAGGGAGATTGGCTATGCTCCTTAAATCTAAAGGATGCGTACACTCACATCCTCATTCATCCAGACCACAGAAAGTACCTCAGGTTCATTGTGGGAGGAAACCATTATCAGTACAGAGTGCTGCCTTTCGGCCTCACCTCCACCCCCAGAGTCTTTACAAAGTGCCTAGCAGTGGTGGCGGCCTATCTGAGAAATCAGGGCATCTTTGTCTCCCCCTATCTAGACGACTGGCTCATCAGAGGTCCAACGTGCCAAGAGGCCAAACAAGCCACCCTCAGGACTATTGCTCTTCTACAAAGCCTGGGGTTTGTCATAAACTTCGCAAAGTCCACTTTGCTCCCCTCCCAGAACTTAGAGTTCATAGGAGCAAGGCTGGACTCTCTGCTGGCAAAGGCTTTCTTGCCAGCAGACAGGGCCCAAAGGTTGATGGCCTTGGCAAATTAGTTTCTCAGCAGGTCCCTGGTCTCCGCCAGACTCTGCCTGAGGCTTCTAGGCCACATGGCTTCGACAGTACATGTGACCCCCAATGCTAGGCTCCATATGCGGCCTGCACAGTGGTGCCTTCGGGCTCAGTGGTCACAGGCCACAGGCAGCCTTAGAGACAAGATAAGGGTGTCCAGACCATTTCTGCACTCCCTCAACTGGTGGCTGCACCCACCCAATCTACTGAAAGGGGTGCCTTTTCAGATTCCAGGGTACACAGTAGTGATGACAACAGATGCCTCCCTGCAAGGCTGGGGAGCTCATTGTCTGGGCAAGTGCACCCAGGGCCTCTGGTCTCCCTGGGAAGCTGCACAGCAGATCAATCTCCTTGAACTCAGAGCTATTCGATTAGCACTCAAAGCTTTCACTCCTACCCTGGCTCACCAGTCTATCCTGATTCAGACAGACAACCAAGTTGCCATGTTTTATGTGAACCAACAGGGCGGAACTGGGTCCAGGATCCTTTGTCGGGAGGCTCAGGACCTTTGTTCATTTGCCCTCAAGCACAACATGCTCCTCAAGGCTGTGTACCTTCCAGGCCAGGACAACTACCTGGCAGACAGGTTAAGCAGAATACTGCAGCCTCACGAGTGGCAGCTGCATCCTTCTGTAGTTCAGAGGATCTTCCTAAAATGGGATCTCCCTTTGATAGATCTCTTTGCCAGCCCAACGAACAAGCAACTGCCAAAGTTCTGCTCCAGGCAACCGCATCCTCTGCAGATAGCACCGGATGCTTTTCTGATATCCTGGTCTCAGGGCCTCCTGTATGCGTTTCCTCCCACGCCCTTGGTGGCCCGAACTCTCTTCAAGATTCTTCAGGACAAGGCCTCGGTCCTGCTGGTGGCTCCCAGGTGGCCGAGACAGCCTTGGTTTCCTCTTCTGCTTCAACTGGCGGTGGATCCTCCACTACCTCTGGGGTTGCAACCCGACCTTCTCTCACAGGAGCAGGGTTCCCTTCTGCACCCCAATCTCAAAGCTCTCAATTTGATGGCCTGGAGGCTGCAAGGGTAGTTTTGGCTCCCTGGGGCCTACCTCAGGAAGTTGAGGAGGTTGTCCTAGCCTCTAGGAAACAGTCCACTAGGAAAACCTATGCTCTCAAATGGAAACGGTTTTCTGTGTGGTGTCAGCTACGTACAGAGGACCGTTTCTCTTGTACTGTGCCAGTAGTGCTTCAGTACTTACTGCACTTATTGAATCAGGGACTTAAGTCCAATTCTGTTCGGGTCCACCTCTCAGCTCTAGCAGCTCACCACTCTCTGGTGGAGGGACATTCTCTGGCTGGTCACCCCTTGGTGTCCTGCTTTCTCAGGGGCTTGCTTTTGCTCAAGCCTCCCATCCGCCCTCCTGCCCCTGAGTGGGAGCTGAATGTGGTCTTGCAGCAACTGACTCGCCCACCTTTTGAGCCGATGGCTACTTGTCCACTACACTTCCTCTCCTGGAAGACACTCTTCCTGATAGCCCTTACCTCGGCTAGGCGAGTGAGTGAGCTTCAGGCCCTGGTCTGTGATAGGCCTTACACCAGGATTACCCATTCTAAAGAACTCCTCACTCGATCCTTTAGTTCCCGCTCACTATCGTCCTGTCTCCAACCTCCCTTTTCTATCTAAACTCTTAGAGAAATTCGTTTTTGCACAACTCTCTCATCACCTGGATTCTATTAATTTCCTTCACCCTCGGCAGTCCGGGTTCCGTCAGGGTCACAGCGTCAAAACTGTTCTTTTGGCTTTCACAAATGCTATACACGTAGCTCACGACCGTGGTGACATTTCGGTGGCGGTTGCTTTGGATCTCTCTGCTGCTTTTGATTTGGTTGATTACTCCCTTCTCCTTCAACATCTACGGGACGCAGGTCTCTGTAGCAGAGTTCACCGTTGGTTCCACTCTTTTCTTTCTTCTAGGTCCTGTGCGGTTCTCTCCTCCTCATCCTCCACCCCCCCCTTCAGACCCCCACCGTCTTCCCTGTGGGGTTCCTCAGGGCTCCGTTTTTGTCCCGCTTCTTTTTAACCTTTTCTTGGCCCCCCTCGCTTCCTTAATACAGCAATCTGGCATATCCGCTTTCTTTTACGCTGATGACATTCTTTTACTCCATCACACTTCCCCCTCCTGCCCAGATCTTTCAGCATTGGATTCTTGCCTCTCAGCCGTGGCAAACTGGTTAACGCTCAATTGTCTTCACCTAAATCTTACCAAGACTATCGCTATCTGGTTCTCTCACAGCAGTCCCTCCCCCTTAATAGCCCCCTCTTTTTCCGGCACTCCCGTACCTTTGGTCTCTACTTTTCGTTATCTTGGTGTGCATTTCAACTCTGACTTATCCTTTCACACCCACATTTCACACATCACCAAAACATCCTTTTTCTTCCTTCGTCAAATTCGCTCTGTTCGCCCCTTCCTTTCCCCCTCAGCCCTCACCACTCTGGTGTTATCTTTAGTTATGTCCCGTGTCGATTTTTCCAATTCATTATTCATTGGTCTTCCCAAAAACCAATTAACTCGCCTTCAACGGATCTAAACACTGCAGCTCGCCTTGTTACACACACCTCCCCCCGAGATCATATAACCCCTCAATTATTTCACCTTCACTGGTTGCCTGTTCCCTTCCGTGCCACTTTCAAACTACTAATTCTGGTTCATAAAGCCTTTCACACCAGCACCCCACAGTACTTAATAGATCTCCTTTACCTTCACTCTCCCAGACATACTCCTCGCTCTTTTCATCTTAATCGCCTCACCCTTCCCTCCCCTTCCCGTGCTCACTTGCAGTCCACCCGTTCCTCTGCTTTTTTTTTTCGCTGGTCCTGCCCTCTGGAATGCTCTCCCTTCTTCCCTCTGTCTGGAGCCTCAATACACTACATTTAAACAAAACCTAAAGACTCACCTGTTTTCCTTAGTGTTCAATGTTCCCTCTCCTTTCGTGTGACCTTCACCCTCTCCCATCTCTCTCCCCTTCTTGAGGTCTTCCCTACCTACGTCTTGTCCTGTCTTCCTCCTTTTCTTTACTGTCCTTTTAAGATATTGTACATTTCCTTTCCTTTTTGTTGGCCATTGGCCTTCTTTTATTGAAATTTTTTATTGTACACCGCCTTGGTTATTATAGAAAGGCATTTTTTATCAAATGGAATAAACATAAACATAGGAACAGGGTAGTCCTTAGGACTCATCCAAAGTTCCTCCCTAAGGTTGTCTCCTCTTTCCACCTCAACCAGGAGGTGGTTCTTCCAACATTCTTCCCTAGGCCTCATGCTAGCCAGGCTGAAGCAGTCCTGCATACCCTGGACTGTAGGAGGGCCTTATCCTTCTACCTGGACCATACGCAGGGGCATAGAAGGACTACTCAGCTCTTCGTATCCTTTGACCCCAATAAGTTGGGGTTGGCTGTGTCCAAGCGTACCTTGTCCATCTGGGTAGCTGACTGTATCACCTGGGCTTATAAGGCGGCTGACCTTCCTTTGCAGGGTAGGGTCACGGCCCATCGTCTCCGGGCAATGGCTGCCTCAGTGGCTCATCTCCGCTCTGTGCCCTTGGTAGACATCTGCAGGGCTGCAACTTGGTCTTCAAGCCAGACTTTTGCAGCCCATTACTGCCTGGAGAGGGAGTCCCGTAGGGACAGTGCTTTTGGCCAAGCAGTATTCCGGAATCTCTTTGAGGTTTAGGCAACTCCTGCTCTCCTGCCCTCTGTTGGGCTACCGGTGGAGGTTGTGTCCTTGAAAAGCCTTTCTTTGCTGCTGAGACTAGAGGGAGTTCTCTTGTTCAGCCTGGGTTCCTCGGTAGCCCAGAGCTTGGGAGTTACCCATATGTGAGGACGGACTTCCTGCTTGGTCCTGGAGAAAGAGTATTTACTCACCTGTAACAGGTGTTCTCCAGGAGCAGCAGGAATCAGTCCTCCCAACCCTCCCTCCTCCCCTTGGAGTTGCAGTTGTACATAGTTTATTTTTTTTTTCATTTTTGTGTGCTGTTCTTAGCTATGTCATTTGACTGAGGTAAGATGGCACCTTTAGGCAGGAAGGGAACCGCGCATGCGTGCCTGCATTCCCAAAGGCTTTCATAGAAAGCTGGGGAAATGCTCCGCTGGGGCTTCATCGGCGCCGATGACACCCATATGTGAGGACTGATTCCTGCTGCTCCTGGAGAACACCTGTTACAGGTGAGTAACTACTCTATCTCTGCATATGACACCTGAGTATAACCCCTACCACTCCCATCCAATGACACTTTGCAGTAGAGTATGCTGACAATTTAAGGAGGCACCCAACCTGTGCATACAAAAGTTGCATCATGCACTGACAGCCTGCCAACATATACCAAAAAGATCCATCGGTCCATCTGCAGATGACCAAGTCTCAGACCACAAACCACATTCTTAGCCACCCTCTCTAGCATCCCCAACCTGTGAACATTTGTCTGGAGGGGTGGGCACCGGCAATGCACAGAAAATCACAATTGTGGATGCATGGAAGACCTACAGTGGCCTGCAAACCTATCCATCCCCTTTGTGTCAATCCTGGTCTGTAGCAGGATGTACAACTTGGAAAGAAGTTGGGGGGGGGGGGTGTCATGTGGATGTTAGATAAAGGACCTCATAGTATATTGAAAACCGGTGATGGGAAAGGACAATACAATACCTTGTATACAGAAAGAAATATATAAAACCAGAAAAAAGTGTGAGCGCATATGTCACCAACACTCTGTCCATGAAACCCCTAACTAAAAGTATGTCCAACCAAAGAACCACAGATGACCCAAAATGAGAGCAGCAGGCTCCACCTGCTTGCAAGCAGTGGCACATGATCTGGCACATGACACCTCTACAAAGATACCTGAAACAAAAGGCCCGGACCCAGCAACACCACCAAGCAAGCAACAGGATGACCAAAGAGCACCCCAAACAGATCTGAGACAAAGATGTGGAGATGTAGAGACCAGGACTGAAGAAAGAAACCAAAGTATCTGTAAGATGTAATAGAACAAAAGGAACAGATAACTAGACTGGCAGAGTTTTCAGGTTTGAAAAAAACCTTCCTTTATTGCCCCTACGCGTTTCGGCCTTCACTGCCTTCTTCAGGGGGGTATTTTTAACACTGAAGATTGCGTGACATATGTTCTCTATTTAACAGAAGTCCTATACAGAGAAGGTTTGCACCCTTAAAATACCCCCCTGAAGAAGGCCGTAAGGCCAAAACGCGTAGGGGCAATAAAGGAAGGGTTTTTTTTCAAACCTGAAAACTGTGCCAGTCTGGGTATCTGTTCCTTCAGATGTAGATACCAGGCCTGCAGCACAAATCACTATCCCAAAGACGGAGAATGCCAAGAAGCACCAGGAACTGCACTAAAACAAAATATAATGAACATGACACCACAACATATCTGACAAGAGAAGGCTGCCCACTGAAAGCTGCAGACTAGGCAAGGAGGGCATAAAGCAGAGATGCCACAAGGATACCAAGGAGAACACAGAAGGAGCTGCAAAGATCTACAGTGGAGATGGGAGTATCTGTCCACAAGGTGGAATGTGACAAAACAGGACAGACACAGAGGGGATGAATACCTTTGCAGAGTCACACTCGCCACCTGTCCACCGTTGTCCATACCTCACCTAATGCACCCAGGCACCTGTCCACCGTTGTCCATACCTCACCTAATGCACCCAGGCATCCCAGTACCATCCACTGTTGCCCGGCCCACCTGACCAGCCCTGGTAAGAGCAGCAGACACAATCATGGTCAGGTCCCACTACTGAAATGTGTACAGAGATACCACACCACACACATGATAGTGCCCACCTGGATAGTAGCAACCCAAATGCCTGCACAGCAACCATAAAACAGGACATGTCAGTTGCCAAGTCTGACACCAGCATGCAAAGCCCATGATGTGCAGCATAGGGCAGGCAGCAAATACAGCAGGGTCTCAGACAAATGTCGCAGGCAGCACTGTCCCTGTGGCCCTCTCAGCCCATGGCCTGGCCAGTCAGCAATGCAGGCACACAGGACAGAGGAGGCCAGGGGACCAGGGCAAGCCTCAGACCAGGGTGAGGCAGCATTGGAGATGTGGCAGCACACTGTGATGGGGTCCAGTGTATGCAGGTGGTGGTATGGCAGGCAGGCGGGCAGCTGAAGCGACAGACCTGGGGGGAGAAAGAAACATGCATCTGTAAGACACCTCCATTCTTCCTCTACAGACGGTTCCATGTTCTGCGGGAGACCAAAGCATTCAGGGTGTGGTACTGTGCCATACGGTGCACATGTCTGCAACTGTTGGCACACATCCAGTGGCAGCTGCAGCGGGAGCGAGGTGAGTGTGGGGTAATGGCACAGGTATGGGGCCATGACATGCAACATGGAATAGAGCTGGAGTGTCTGGGCATCACAGGGGCAACAGCAGACAGAGCATGGGGAGGTATCTGACAATAGAGACATGGCAGCCAGACACCCCCACCCACTGAAACTAACAGCCACCTCTCTGCATCCCTTCCACAGCTATCCCGGTCGAGGACACACACCCCCTGCGGCGAAGGAGGAGGAGGAAGACAACGGCGATGACAACAACAGCGAGGAGGAGGAGGACATGAAAGAGGAGGAGGGGGAGGAGCAGCAGCCACCAACCCTGCCACGACAGACAGCCCATCCACAGCCAGCCCCATAGTGCTATCCAGCACCTCCCCATCAGGGGAGAGTGGAGACGAGGTTGTCACCTTCAACTTCATGGAAGTGCCCCACTCCCCTGAAGGGGGGGGGGGGACTGGACTGTACTATGGTGTCTGGGCGGGGCAACCCACAGTGGGAAGCCCAAGGCATAGCAGGGGATAAGAGTGGGGAGGCAGGGTACCCCTGGGTGGGTGGCCATGGGGAGCAGGGGGAGGAAGAAGAGGATTTCCTGGAGGAAGGGGAACTCAGAGCCACACCACCCAGGGACACCCAGTGGGTGGAGGAGGGGGGAGCATGGAGGGAGGGGATGGAATAGGGCAGGGGGTGGAGGTTGGGGATGGGAGGGGCAGGGAGCAGAGGGAGAGGACAGGAGGAGAAAAGGGACAGAGGGAGGGGATGGGACGGGGCAAGGGGTGGAGGGAGGGGACAGGAGGGAGCAGGGGGTGGAGGGAGGGGAGGCAGTAATATGGGGTGGCGGAGCGGGGCCCTGGAGTGGATAGCAGAGCACCTACGGGGCATCGGGGGTGACATCCAGGTCCTCACATAGTCTGTGCAGTGACTGACGGAGACACTCCTGTCCCCACCTAGGCCATTGGAGTGAGGCCCCCCCAGAAACAGGTGCCAATCAGTGGGATGGATCAGGATGGCACAGGGCCATGATGGCCACTGCTGTATGGACAATGTTTCTGGCCATGTTTATATGTTCACATGTTAATGTTTATGTGTGATATGCTGCTCCTTATAACATTGAGGCGGGTTACAATGTTTTATATGTTGCAAATATATCCTGTAATTTTGGAACACTGTGTCTGTGTGTATATCTGCTTAGTGGGTCATTCTGAGGTCTGAATAACAGGGATGGGAGTCCCATGTGGACATCCTTCCCCGCTAACCAGCCACCTCTGCCGACCCTGACGAACCTCTTGGTATATACATGGTGGCCATACCGGGAGGCTAGCCAGGGGTGGGAAAGGGGCAGGGTGGTAGTGGTGGAAAAAGGGGGGCAGCGGGTGGTCTGTGGCCGTGGTCATAGAGGGCTGATACGTATGTTGGGCTAGGTCACTTGGGGCTGGGGGGGCATGTAGTGGCAGATGTGGGGGGAAGGGGGTGGGTAGGTGGTGACTGCCAGCAGTGACCAGAATGGCTCACTGCATGGTGGACTGAGATATGTACACATGCAAACCCAGTCTGTGTCATGAATAATGGGGATGGACACCCCTTTGGGATGTCCATCCCCGCTATCCGTACCCCCTCCCAAGCCAGTCTAATGTTCCCACATGTTGTATAGGGAAATTAGACAGGGGCAGGAGAGGGGTGGATCGGGGATGGCGTTAAGGTGGGTGGTGGATGTTTGCTAGCCCTGAACGTACAGGGCCAATTCTAATGTTGGCCCTGTACGTCTGGAGCCAACGGCGTAGACGGGGAACGTCTTCCACCATTGAGGTGGAATAGGTTCCCTGATGCAGCAGTGGACTGCAAGCCTGGCGCTGTAAAGCAGTGGGTGGGGGCAGAGAGCCTCCCCCACAGTCTGACCCCGGCCTAGGGAGGCTGGATCGGGGGCGGGCTGTGGGGAAAGCAGTATAGGAATGGCGGCTGGGGATCACAGCCGTACAATGTAGCTGCCCCCCCTCCCCCGACAATGGAACACAACAATGGTCCGATGAAGAGAAAGTTTGACCTCTTCCAGGGATTCTCCCCTGATCAGCCAATCATCTAAGTAGGGGAAGACAAAGATCCCCAAGTACGAAGATAGGCAGCCACCACTGCCATGCATTTTATGAACACTTGGGGTGCGGAAGCGGGCCCGAAGGAGAGCACCCAGTATTGGTAAGGCATTTGCTGGCACCGAAAATGTAGATACTTTTTGTATTGAGGGTGAATCAGCAAATGGGTGTATGCCCCCTTGAGGTCTAGAGAACATAGCCAATCATTCCTCTGAAGGTATAGCAGAAGTGTACCGAGGGAAATCATTTTGAATTTTTCTCGGACGAGGAATTTGTTGAGATCCCTTAGATCTAGAAAGGACCTGAATCCTCCTGTTTTCTTGGGGATAAGAAAGTAAGAAGAGTAGAAGCCCCTGCCCTCTTGGGTGGAAAGAACTCTTTCTACGGCCCCCTGAGATAACAGGCTTGCCACCTCGGTTGACAGGAGATTGGCCTGCAAGAGTAGAATAATCTCTTGTGGAATTGTGGGAGGGGGGGGGGCAAGCTTTGGAAATGAAGCAGACAGCCCCCTTGGACAATGTTGAGAGTCCATTGTTCCAAAGTGATGAGGTGCCACCTGTGGTCATAGGAACAAAGTCTGCCTGGGGGCAGTTTCTCCAAATGGGTTAGTTCTGTTCATACCATGACAGGTATGAACCTTGCTTCTAAGCCAGGGCATGAGGAGTATGATCTCAGTCTCAAATTTACTGCTAAGGCTCAGCGTAATACTTGCATTGTGCCAAAGAGAGCCTCCTGCTGGAGTTCATAAGATGTAACATGTATGGGTAGTTTGTCAAGATGTGCTTGGAAATTCTTCTTTATAAAGCCAGTGGTACCCAACATGATGGGAAATATTTCTGTATCTTTCTGCCACATTTTCTTGGCCTCTGCATTACCTGGTATTTCAGGATCTTCTGCCTCTCCACATGATTCACAGAGTAGTTGCTTAGAAATGACACCTCTATTATCAATGCCTTTCTGGTGTTTTTTCTCTTTAACCACTATATCTGTCTTCCTCACATCCAGCTTTTATCGGTCAAAATGGGAGTATCCCAGGTGATCATAACCTCCTCATTCTCTGTAATTCTCTTAGGGTCATGATCCCAGTGCTTTTTGGGCACAGTGATGTTGTAGTTTACAGAGTTTCCAATGGATGAGGTGTGCTACTTTATTATGTCTTTCTGCATATACATTTTCTGCCATCAGAACTTCATAGCCAGCTATGAGGTGAGTCACCGTTTCCAGGTCTTTCTTACAGAATCGACATATGTCTGTATTACCAGTTTTTTCAATGCTTGCTGTAAACCATCTCGTCCGTAAGCCGCTGTCCTGGACTGCAACTATCAACCTCTCATCCTTCGGATTCAGTTCACCCCTCCTTAACCATTCATGTGCCCGTTCTTGATCGACAAAGGGTTCCTGGAGTAATACTCTGTATTTCCCATTGTATTTGTGCATCTGCCATTTGTCTTTCATTGTTTGTTGATCTAATTCCTTGAAGAGTTTTATCTCTTGTTTTGCAAATTCTGTTACTGCCTTCTCTGTGCATGTTTGTGGATTTTCACTCATTCCTTCTAATTGTCGGAACACTTGTCCAAGTTTGATGATGGAGACAGGTTCTGCACATTTACTCTCATATTTCAGCACTTTTTGCGTATTTGGATCCGAGGATGCAGTTAAGTAGGCCTGGAGGCCTATGATAGTAACTCTGTATATGTAATCAATCTCTATGCGTCCTAGCCCTCCTTTAGCTCTAGGGATGTACAGTCTTGGCATACATTGATTCTTGTAATCACTACATGGGCATGGAGGAGTTTTCATGTTCATACATCCAGTTTTTTAAGATCTTTAAGAGGCCAGTCCACAACTCCAAAACTGTATGAAAGTTCAGAAATTGCCAGCTGATTGACGGCTTGTATCTTATTCCGTGATGTTAAAACACTTTTCAATAATGATTTTAATCTCCTATAGTATTATATACTTAGCTTTTCTCTCAGTAATTTTTACTTGAGTGTCGTTCCTTCTTCTACTCCAAGATACTTATATACGCCTTCCTGTTCAAGGTCCTTGATGTCACAGCCTTGCCAGAGAAATGTTTTCTATTTTGCTCAATTTTCCTCTAAAAAAAAGTTGCCTTAGCACATTTATCAAGGCCAAAGGTCATTCTGATGTCAACAGAAAAACATTTCACCACATGGAGTTGCTGCTAATTGTTGGTCACTGGATCTATAGAGCTTCAGATCATCTACAAATAATAAATTAGATGTTGTTTCTGGGTTGTTACCTTCTTTAGGATTCATGCTAAATACATATCCCAAAGAGTTGATGAGAGTACTCATTGGATTAAGCGCCACACAAAATAGAAGGGGCGACAGGGAATCCCCGTGAAATGTTCCTCGTTGGATCCTGATGTTAGGAATGATATACTGACCATCATCATATTTCAAAAAGAGTGTGGTATGGTTTGCCACATTGTCATAGTGAACTATGTACTCTATCAAACCAGGATTTATTTTATACATTTCAAGGCAATTTATTATCCATGAGTGTGAGACACTGTCAAAGGTTTTCTTATAATCAATCCATGCTATACTGAGATTTCTGCTTTTCTTAGCGCTGGCCATGATGTCCTATATTCAACATTAACTGGTGTGATAAGGAAGCTTATCATAGCTCAGGAAGGAGTTATAGAAAAGGTGAAGTGACTCTGAACAAGCAACCTGTCAGTTCTGGTAGAAATAAGAAAACAGAATTTTTCCATAAAAGACTACCAGTCCCAGAATGCACCAGGTTTCCAACAGCCATTAGAGGAGCTGAAGTGGGGAAACGTGTGTTCAATCAGGAGGGCTATGAGGTAATTCCCAAGCACTCATCTCAAAGGGCAGGGCCTGATTCAGCACAGCTGCGCTGTGCTAGGGTGGAGCACTCATCAAAGCAGAATAAAGGTAGAGTTTATTCTACAGAGAATCATCCTCAGATTCATCTTGGACATCCTCATCTTGGACAGCTTCATCATCTGGAGGATCATCAGAAGCAGAAGCCAGAGCGGACGGACAGAGAGGGCAAGAAACCCTTTGGAAGAAAGACGAGAAAAGCATTTGGGAGGTCTAAAGGAGTCCATAGCAGTACGTATACTGGAAGGCATTCAAAAGGCAAGCATACACCATTGGACTGGGGAAAACCAGAGGAGTGGTGCTGCAGAGCTAGGAATCTCCAGAAGGTACCTGTGAGGGAGACGGCTGCACTTGGAAGGGACCCTAGGACCCATGCCAGAAGGTATGTGAAGAGAGACCCAGTGTCCGGGGATCTGGATTGGAAGGCTGGACATAAGAACTGGACTACATTCTGGTCAGGCTATTTAGAGAGGAACTCTAACAGCAATGAAAGCTCAGGTATGAACACTGATCTATGCCCTAGCTATACCCTTGAAAGACAGCAGGGAAACAAGTATTCTCCTGAGAGTGCTCCATTGAGAAATTCCTCTGTGCCAATCCATGATATTGAACCCATGATTGTTGAAGAAGGGGGAGAGGTTATTGATACAGGCTGTGAATACATGGATTGCTCTCTGTCTAAACTCCTTTGGTAATTTAATGTTACAAAGTACAACAATCATCACAAAGAAATACAAACTTGTTCTTTAATCTACTCAGAAAAGCTCCTGAGTAGGATTTGAGCCAAGCAGTAGAAAGTAAGCCAGCTAAGGGGTTTCAGCTGGATAACTGCTAGCAATTGAGCCTTACCTAATTGCTTGTGAGCTCTGAGGGAATCACTTCTGAGTCTATGTGTGAAGATATAAGAAGTTAACCTGAAAAGAACAGTTTTTCCCTTCTTTGTGGGTTTTGCTTGTTGTTTGATGCACTGCTAAGAAAATATTAGCTAGAGCCTACAGAAAAGACCAGTTTGTTACCAACCAGGTCTTTATTCTTTTGATTTGATTGCCTGACAAGTTCAGCTGTTGTTTTCCTGATTTTGTTTTTCTAAGTTTAACACTGAAAGCAAGTATCCTGTTTTATGTGCTACCAAACATATCTGTGTTGGGAGAAATAACCCCATAAATAAATATCTTATTGGCTTTACACTCAAGCACAACTAATTATTGTGAGCGGCTGTGTCTGGTGTGAATGGACTGCATTTCCCACAATCCCTTGCAAATCATATTGATATATGCCTTTGCCAAGACTGTGAACATTCTCACCCAGGCACCCGTCTGACACTGGTCTTTGGTGCCATTTGCCCCTCTCTTGTCACCCTTTTGCTCTATTGCCATGATATTGGACTCAATATGATCATATATTCTGTCTATATCTATTGCAGTGAACAGCTTATAGATTGTAGATAGACAAGTTATTGATCTATAATTGTTGTGAGTGTTATTTGGGTCTCCTTTTGGAAGGAGAAATGTTTTTCCTGTAGTAAGCCATTGTGGTGTTAAGTCTGGCTGTATAAATAATTGATTTTTGCAGTCTAACAGGTCTGGGTGGAGTGTTGTTAACTGTTTGAACCAAAAGTTGGTTACTCCATCTGGGCCAGCGCTCTTTCAGTTTGGGGCTCGCTTTAACCTGCTTGCCAGCACTTTGTTGTTATTGCAGGCCATTCCATCACTCCTCTTCTCAAGTCATTTCACTGGCTTCCTATCCGTTTCCGTATCCAATTCAAACTCCTTCTCCTGACCTATAAATGTATTCACTCCTCAGCCCCCCTTTACCTGTCATCTCTTATCTCTCCTTACACCCCCTCTCGTGTTCTTCACTCTTCTAACACTCTTCCTCTATCTATGCCCTTCACTCATATTGCTAATTTATTTATTTAGACAGATTTGTATACCACCTTTTCCTTCAATCAAGGTGGTCATGTCACATGACAGTTAGAGGGTTACATTTAACATTAGGGTATGTGTACATAATTAGACAATACAGTTTCTTTACAGCATTTAGACAATACAATTGAGGTGACATTTAACATGAAGGTATTTAATCCCTTGGTGTTATAGACTGGTGTGTGTGGGTGTGTGCTTAGTTGGTGGAGGTAGTGGTATTTCTATTTGGGTAGGGGATGTTGCCTGAATGCTCATACGTTTCTATGAATAACCATGTTTTGAGGTCTTTGCGGAAGTCTGTGAGATCATCTAACGCCCTCAGGCTCGTTGGGAGGGAGTTCCATAGTGTAGATGCCAGTAGTGAGGGTGCTCTTTTTGAAGTTGTCTGTTTGATTTTGTGATAGCCTGCAGGTGTGCCGATCATGTTGTCATTATTACTTCTTCTTGGTCTATTGCTGATGTCCCTTGTTATAACGTTTTGGAGTACGTCTGCTGAGAGATGGTGAATGATCTTGAAGATGATCATGAGTGTTTTGTATTTAGGTCTTGCCACCATTGGGAGCCAGTGTAGTTGTTGTAGGACGGAGTGATGTGTTCAGTCCTTGGTGTGTCTGTGATGATGCGTGCTGTGATGTTTTGTACCATCTATTTTGGACATTATTGTTAAAATAATTGTATTTTCTACACGTACACTCTAAGCTAGAGTTCATACACTGTGATAAGGAAGCTTATCATAGCTCAGGAAGGAGCTATAGAAAAGGTGAAGTGACTCTGAACAAGCAACCTGTCAGTTCTGGTAGAAATAAGAAAACAGAATTTTCACATAAAAGACTACCAGTCCCAGAATGCACCAGGTTTCCAACAGCCATTAGAGGAGCTGAAGTGGGGAAACGTGTGTTTAATCAGGAGGGCTATGAGGTAATCCCTAAGCACTCATCTCAAAGGGCAGGGCCTGATTCAGCACAGCTGCGCTGTGTTAGGGAGGAGCACTCATCTAAGCAGAATAAAGGTAGAGTTTATTCTACAGAGAATTATCCTGAGAATCAGCTTGAGCTTGATCATCTTCATCATCAGGAGGATCATCAGAAGCAGAAGCCAAACCGGACGGACAGAGAGGGAAAGAAACCCTTTGGAAGAAAGAGGAGAAAAGCCTTTGAGAGGTCTAGAAGAGTCCAGAGCTGTACGTATACTGGGAGGCATTCCAAGGGCCAGCATACACCATTGGACTGGGGAAAGCCAGAGGAATGGTGCTGCAGAGCTAGGAATCTCCAGACGATACCTGTGAGAGAGACGGCTGCACGTGGAAGGGACCCTAAGACCCGTGCCAGAAGGTATGTGAAGAGAGATCCAGTGTCCAGGGATCTGGATTGGAAGGCTGGACATAAGAACTGTACTACATACTGGCCAGGCTATATAGAGAGGAACTCTAACAGCAATGGAAGCTCAGGTATGAACACTGTTCTATGCCCTAGTTATAACCTTGAAAGACAGCAGGGAAACAAGTATTCTCCTGAAAGTGCTCCATTGGGAGATTCATCTATGCCAATCCATGATATTGAACCCATGCTTGTTGAAGAAGAGGGGGTGATAGCAGATGAAGAATCTGTTTACATGGACTGCTCTCTGTCTAAACTCCTTTGGTGATTTTCTGTTATAAAGTACAGCAACCATCACAAAGAAATACAAACTTGTTCTTTAATCTACTCAGAAAAGCTCATGAGTAGGATTTTTAGCCAGTAGAAAGCAAGCCAGCTAAGGGGTTTCTGCTGGATAACTGCTAGAAATTGAGCCTTACCTAATTGCTTGTGAGCTCTAAGAGAATCACTTCTGAATCTATGTGGGAAGATATAAGAAGTTTACCTGAAAAGAACTGGGTTTTTTTCTTCTTTGTGGCTTTTGGTTTGTTTGATACATGCTAAGAAAATATTAGCTAAGCCTACAGAAAAGATCAGTTTGTTATCAACCAGGTCTTATTTCTTTTGCTTTGATTGCCTGATAAGTTAAAATGTTGTTTTCCTGATTTTGTTTTTCCAAGTTTAACACTGAAAGCAAGTAACCTGATTTATGTGCTACCAAGCATATCTGTGTTGGAAGAAATAACCCCATAAATAAATATCTTATTGGCTTTACCCTTGAGCACAACTAAATTATTGTGAGCAGCTGTGGCGGGTGTGAATGTACTGCATTGACCACAATCCCTTGCAAATCATATTGACATATGCACTTGCCAAGACTGTGAACATTCTCACCCAGGCAGCCGTCTGACAACACATAAGATCCTATTTGCGTGAGATTCATCATAGGGTGCTTCACTGCATACCTCCTGAGGAAGGTGTTGCCGAAACGCGTTGGGTTTTATCTAATAAAAGCTCCTTTGACCATCACACGTCTCTTGCTCCTTGTGTTATCTGGATTCTACTGCAAAAGCGTCCTACTCTTCTTTGTGTTGACGTGATGAGTGCTTGGCACACTGTGCGGAAGTGGTCTTTACGGAACATTGGTTTGATTTGTTGGATTGTTTTCAATCGATGATATGCCTTGTTTGCGGTTTTCGTGATGTGGGACTTTAAGTTCAAGGCTCTGTCCAGTGTGATGCCCAGATATTTAACTTCTTCTTTGACTACTATGTGTTTATCTAGGATGCTGATAGTTTGTGGAGGTATGAAGGTGGGGTTCCTGGTGACGAACATAGCCTCAGTTTTATCATAGTTGACTGTTAAGTTGTTGGCTATGAGCCAGTCATTCATATCTTCGAGACATTTTGTTATTGCTGTGGTGTTTAGTGCTAGAAGATTGATTGGAGCGTACACCATGATGTCGTCAGCATAAATGTGATAATGTAGTTTGTGGTGCTTGATGATGTTGCATATGGGCTGTATGTAGATGTTGAAGAGCATTGATGATAGGGCTGAGCCTTGAGGTATTCTGTGCATGATGGGGAATTGTAGTGATTTCTTTTGGTCGCATTTGACTTGTTGCGTTCGCCCTTCTAAGTATGATGTAAATCACTTCAGGGTATTCTTGCATAGTCCTATCTGTTGTAAGCGTTGCAATAGCTTAGCGTGTGACACAGTGTCGAAGGCCGCCGAGATGTCCATGAACACTAGCAGGTATCCGTTTTTTCTCCAGGACCAAGCAGGAAGTCAGTCCTCACATATGGGTGACGTCGGCGCCGACGGAGCCCTCGCGGAGCAATTTTCCCCAGCTTTCAAAGAAAGCCTTTGGGAATTGCAGCGCGCATGCGCGGTCCCCTTCCCGCCCAAGGGTGCCATCTTAGCCAGTCTTCTTTTTTCCGCGGAGCCCTACAGACGTGGTCTTCTTTTCCCCGCAGAAAAAGTTGATTTTTCGTCGTTTATTTCTCTTTTTTCTTCGGTTCGACGCCGGTCTCTTTCCTGCCCGGACTCGCGACGCCGTTGCGAGTCCTTCTCTTATTTTTCGGTTTTTCTGATTTTTCTTGTCAGTTTCGTTTTTCGGTTTTTCGCTGGCAGCCCAGTCCTTTGACCTTGCAGGGGCCCTTTTTCCCCCGATGGCTGCCAGTGGTTTCAAAAGGTGTGTTCAGTGTGACAGAAATATGTCACTCACTGACACACACGATAATTGCCTCCGCTGCCTTGGCCCAGATCACGAAGAACTGATCTGTGGGGCCTGCAGCAAAATGTCCTCCAAAGCTTTACGGAGTCGGCGGCATCAGCGGGAAAGAATCTTCGCAGATCCCACCCGTACCCGGACCTCGTCGGAGGCCTCGGCGTCCAGAGGCTCCAGCTCTGAGCATCGCCGGAGTTCCTCCGACAGAGGTTCTCCCTCCGGGGATCATCATCGGAAGGCGAAACCCGCGAGGGCGGCGTCGGTGGACGCTCCTGGTTCCGCGAGGGCCAGGTCGCATAGCCTCGATAGCCGTCCCGGGTCTTTGGAGAAGGAACGTCTCCCGAAGCGACCTCGTTTGGAATCGGAGTTGCCTGCTCGGGTAAGTCCAGAAGTCCTCCTGGACTCGCCTCCGAGGGGTCCGATGTCGGGCCCGACGCCGTCGGGGCCCGAGTCGGGGGCTGCTGGGTCACCTGAGGTCGGACTCAGGTTGACGGCCTTGGAGAGCAGACTATCTGCCTTCATGGACCAGCAGCGGGCACTGATCGCTAGCCTCGCTGGCGCCTCTGCCCCGACCGCCGGGACGTCGACATCTAAGTCGACCCCGGAGACCGAGCCGATCCTCGAGTCCATGCGGGCTCGAGTCGATCCTCGGTCGAGGTCACCCTCGGCCTCCCGTTCGGGACTGAGGTCGTCGACGCCGACTCCCTCGGCGTCGGGGCGGCCTCCGCCTCCGCCCGCCCGAACCGACCCCACCGATTCCTCCTCGGAGTCGGCCTGGGAGTCTGAAGTGGAAGAGTCACCTGATTCTTTTCGGACTCGGTGTGTCCCCTCGGACTCCCCTGAGTCCGAACCTCGGAAACAGTCCCCCCCGGAGGATGCCCGGTTCTCGGACTTCGTCAGGGATATGGCCAAGGCTTTGGCCTTCCCTGCGGATCCCGAGGAGGAGCCTCGAGCCGAAGAGCTTGACGCCCTTCAGTACGACTCTCCCGCTAGGGAGCACTTTACTGTACCGGTTCCTCCCATGCTGGAACGACTACTCTTCCACATGTGGGAGAGTCCGGCATCGTCGCCGGTATTAAGCAAGCGGGTCGATTCCATCTATCGAGTCCGCAAGAGCCCTGGCTTCCAAAAAGCACAGCTACCGCACCATTCCATGGTGGTGGAATCGGCCATGCATAGGCTTAAGAGCCAGAAAATGCACTCCTCGGTGCCTCCTGGCAGGGAGGCCCGCAACCTGGATGGCCTCGGTAAGAAGTGTTTCCAGGGCTCTATGCTTGCTTGTTGGGTCCAGACCTACCAGCTCTACATGGGCATGTACCTTAGAGACCTGGCTAAAGAGATAGCCGGATTCTCTGCTGGGCTGTCCGACGAACCTTTGCGGAGGTTCCTAGCCTTGTCCACTGGTATTCGGGAATGCTCCAAATTCATTTCTCGAGCAGCCTATGATGGCTTTGAAGCATCGGCTCGAGTGGCCACAGCTGGCATCGGTGCCCGCCGACAGGCTTGGCTTCAGTCGTCTGACCTTGAACCCTGGGTGCAGGACAAGTTGGTCGATGTCCCCTGCCGAGGTGAGAACCTCTTTGGCAAGCCCATGGCTGAGAAGGCTGCACAAATCGAGACGGAGACTCTCACCAGAACTAGGCTCTCTAGGAAGACCTCTGCCCCTTCCCAGAAGAAGAAGGGCTCGGGAAAGAAGTCCTTTTACCCGAGAAAGGCGGCTGCCTATAAACACTACCCTCAATATCAGGCCTCCGCAGCTCCCCAACAGGGTCAGCAGGCCAAGGGACGGGGTAACGGGTCCCGTAGGCAGCAAGCCCCCAAGCCTGCACCACCGGCCCCTGCTCAGCAGGGTGGGGGTTTTTGACTTCATCGGCATAGCCTCTCCCCCTCAGCTGGTTCCTCCCAGCACAGGAGGCCGGCTGGTCCACTTTGCCCACAGGTGGTCCAACATCACTTCAGATGCCTGGGTGCTTCATGTTGTGAGAGAAGGCTATCTTCTCCACTTCCACCAGGTCCCTCCCTCCTATTTCCCGGGAGAGCCTCCACGACTCCCTCTGCACAGGGACTTACTCCTTCAGGAGTTAGCAAGTCTTCTTCAGGAACAGGCTGTGGAACCGGTGCCCCACCACCTGAGGGGTCAAGGCTTCTATTCCAGGTATTTCCTAATACCAAAAAGAACGGGAGGCCTCAGACCCATCCTGGACTTGCGCAACCTCAACAAGTTCCTCGTGAGGGAGAAGTTCAAGATGCTTACCCTTGGAATCCTTCTGCCCTACCTCCAGCAGGGAGATTGGCTATGCTCCTTGGATCTAAAGGATGCCTACACGCACATCCTCATCCACCCAAGCCACCGCCAATACCTAAGGTTTGTGGTGGCAGGAAATCATTACCAGTACAGAGTACTGCCCTTTGGCCTATCCTCCGCACCACGAGTCTTCACAAAATGTCTCGCGGTGGTGGCGGCTTATCTCCGGCTTCACGGCCTCTATGTCTTTCCGTACCTAGACGACTGGCTCATCAGAGCATCGTCCTCTCCATTAGTCACAAAAGCCACACACCGCACTGTGACTCTTCTCCAGTACTTGGGCTTTGTCATAAACTTCGCAAAGTCCACTTTGCTCCCCTCGCAAGATCTCGAGTTCATCGGCGCAAGATTGCACACTCTTCAGGCGCGAGCTTTCCTGCCTCTCGACAGGGCTCAACAGCTCATGGACCTAGCCGGCCGTTTTCGCAGCCAGTCCCTGGTCTCGGCCAGGCGCTTCCTAAGACTACTCGGCCATATGGCTTCCACCGTCCACGTGACCCCCAATGCCCGCCTGAATATGCGGCCTGCTCAGTGGTGCCTTCGCAAGCAGTGGCAACAGGCCACGGGCGGCCTAGCCGACTTAGTGCGCATCTCCGGCCCGCTGGCCTCTTCTCTACAGTGGTGGCTTCATCGGCCGAACCTGGTACTCGGAATGCCTTTTCAGTCTCCTCCGCCGGCTCAAGTGCTAACGACCGATGCTTCTCTCCTAGGATGGGGAGCGCATTGCCAAGGGGCATGTACTCAAGGTCTCTGGACCACGTGGGAGTCTGCGCAGCAGATCAACTTCCTGGAGCTCAGAGCGATCCGTCTGGCTCTCAAGGCTTTCTCCCACCTGACTTCTCACCGGTCCGTCCTTGTCCAGACGGACAATCAAGTTGCCATGTTCTATGTGAACAAACAGGGGGGCACGGGCTCCTTCCTTCTCTGTCGAGAAGCACAGAGGCTCTGCTCTTGGGCCGTCAGCCACGGCATTCTTCTCAAGGCAGTTTATCTCCCAGGCCAAGAAAATTGCCTGGCGGACAAACTCAGCAGAATCCTCCAGCCGCACGAGTGGCGACTGGATCCCTTGGTAGTTCAGAAACTTTTTCTGAAGTGGGGCCTCCCCACGATGGATCTCTTTGCCAGTCCTCTCAACCGGCAACTTCCTCGCTTCTGCTCTCGGCAGCCGCATCCCCTTCGAGTAGCGGCGGATGCTTTTCTGCTCTCATGGTCGAAAAGCCTTCTCTATGCCTTTCCTCCCATACCGCTAGTCTCTCGAACTCTTTTCAAGGTTCTCCGAGACAAAGCTTCCATGATCCTGATAGCTCCTCGGTGGCCCAGACAGCCGTGGTTTCCACTCCTGCTGCAACTAGCGGTGGAGGATCCGTTCCCTCTGGGGTTTCAACCAGATCTCCTAACACAGGATCAGGGGTCCCTACTACACCCCAACCTCAGATCTCTACATCTGATGGCCTGGCTGCTGAAAGGGTAGTCCTTGCTCCCCTTCTACTGCCGGCAGAGGTAGAAGAGGTCGTCCTAGCTTCCCGGCGACCTTCTACCCGCAAATGCTACGCCCTTAAATGGCGTCGCTTTTCCGCTTGGTGTGCCCAGCAGTCTCAGGATCCCTTCTCCTGCTCGGTGTCGGTGATCTTGCAGTACTTGCTCTACCTCTCTAATCTGGGACTTAAGTCCAACTCCGTCAAAGTTCACCTCAGTGCTCTTTCAGCACATCATGTGCCGGTGGACGGCAGACCTCTTTCCAGCGACCCTCTCGTGGCAAGGTTTCTCCGAGGTCTCCTTCTACTTAAACCACCTCTGCGCCCGCCAGCACCTGACTGGGATCTGAATGTGGTTTTGCAGCGGATCACCTGTCCGCCTTTTGAACCTATGGCTACCTGTTCTCTCCGTTTTCTTTCTTGGAAAACCTTATTCCTGATAGCCCTCACTTCCGCTAGACGCGTAAGTGAATTGCAGGCCCTCGTGTCTGATCCTCCTTACACTCGGTTCTACAAAAATAGGGTAGTCCTACGGACTCACCCTAAATTTCTTCCAAAAGTGGTCTCCCCTTTTCACATCAATCAGGAGGTGGTACTTCCGACCTTCTTTCCCAGGCCACACTCCAGCCGAGCTGAAATGGTCCTGCATACCCTGGACTGTAGAAGGGCATTGAACTTCTACCTTGACCGTACGCGGGAGCACCGTAAAGCTGCTCAGCTTTTTGTGTCTTTTGACCCCAATAAATTGGGGCTCCCTGTCTCCAAGCGTACTCTGTCCATCTGGGTTGCTGACTGTATCGCTTGGGCTTATGGGGCAGCCGGACTCTCGTTAGAAAGTCGGGTCACGGCTCATTGTGTTCGGGCGAAGGCTACGTCAGTGGCTTACCTCCGCTCTGTTCCATTGGCAGACATCTGCCGGGCCGCTACTTGGTCTTCGAGCCAGACTTTTGCGGTCCATTACTGCCTCGAGAGGGAGTCCCGCAGGGACAGTGCTTTCGGACAGGCAGTCCTCCGAAATCTCTTCGAGGTTTGAGCAACTCCTACCCTCCATCCCGGATGGGGGCTACCGGTGGGTAATAATTCAGTGAAGATTCCTTCCTTCTGTACTGCTGAGCTAGAGGGAGGTCATTTTTGTGCTTAGGGTCTCCGGTAGCCTTAAGCTTGGGAGTCCCATATGTGAGGACTGACTTCCTGCTTGGTCCTGGAGAAAGCGTAGTTACTCACCTGTAACAGGTGTTTTCCAGGAGCAGCAGGAATCATTCCTCACAACCCTCCCTCCTCCCCTTGGAGTTGCAATCATCTGCTTTAGTTTTTTTGCAAATTTTTATGCTGTCTTTTAGCTATGTCATCTGACTGGCTAAGATGGCACCCTTGGGCGGGAAGGGGACCGCGCATGCGCGCTGCAATTCCCAAAGGCTTTCTTTGAAAGCTGGGGAAAATTGCTCCGCGAGGGCTCCGTCGGCACCGACGTCACCCATATGTGAGGACTGATTCCTGCTGCTCCTGGAGAACACCTGTTACAGGTGAGTAACTACGCTTTATGTTGTCTATGCCTCTAGGAGATTGTCAAAGAGGGAGGTGAGTAGTGTTTCCACGCCGTGTTGGGGCTTAAATCCATGCTGATGTATGTCAAGTGGGGCGTTGATATCTATATGGTCCTGAAATTGCCTTTGCACTGCCTTTTCCACGATTTTAGCAAGGAATGGCAGGCTGGAGATGGGCCGATATGATTTCGGCTCGGATGGGCTCAGATTGTTACTTTTAAATATTGGTCGTATCACTGCGTGCTTTAGGGCTTGCGGCATGTATCCTTGTTGGAGTGAATCTTTGACAATTTTATGAATGTGGTGAGAGAGCTGGCTTTTTGTAGCTTTGATCCAATTCATTGGGCATGGGTCTGATGGTGAAGTTGTTGTGTTTGGTCCAGATATAATGTCTTCTACTTGTTGCTTTGTTGGTATGTTGAAGTTCTCCCATGTTTGATGTTGCTTTTTTGTCCTGTGATCATTTGTTTTTGATGATATAGAGCAAGTTTGGTTGGAATTTTTTGACTTCAGGTAGTCTGCATATTTTTGTGGGTCAAGATGGTGGGTACTTTGTTGCGTGTCATCCTTGGTGAGCTTTTGGACAATGCTGAAGAGTTCTCTTGGTCTATTAGTAGATTTCATGATTAGGTTGGTATGGTGTTGCTGTCTACGCTCATTTATAAGATTGTTGTATTCCTGTTGTTTATCTCTGTATTGGGTTAGGAGGTTGTGTGATTTATCCCGTCTCCATTTTCTTTCCAGTCTTCTGAGTGCACGCTTTGCAACTCTGATTTCATGTGAGTACCATGGGGCGTTGGGTCTCTTGTGTGCTTGATCTTCTTTGATAGCTGGGGCAGATGCTGCATTGGATATTATTGTGTTCCATTCTTCTATGTTTAGGTCCAGGGTGTCATGATCCTGTTTAAGTTGTGGGGTGATGTCGTTTATGTTTTGAACCGCCTAGTTATTCTTTCATCTACTTTGCGTTGAGTGGGGTTATTCAGGGTCATGGTGAATTCAATTACATGGTGGTCTGACCAGGGGACTGGTGTGATTGTTGGTTTTGTGGTCTTGTTCTGTTCCACTAGTTGCATTGGCATGAAGACCATGTCTGGGGTTCTACCATGTTGGTGCGTTGGGGTGTTAATTGTCTGGCAGTATTTTAATGACTCCATGGCTTTTAAGAACGTTGCGGTTTCTCTGGTGGGTGTGGATATTAGGTTGTAGTCTCCCAGTGCAACGAGGGGTTTGTGTCTTCTGTTATGTGCACATATCGTTTCGATTACTGTGGATAAGTGTTCCGTTGTGGTTCCAGGTGGTCTGTATGTGAGGGCGATATTTAGGTACTTGTTGGTTATAGTGAGTGTGTTAGATTCGGTTGTGTTAGTGGTGGTGATTGTTTTGAATCTGTATTTCTTTCTGGTAAGTATCAGTACTCCTCCTCCTCTCTTTTGTGCTCTGATGCAGTTAAATGCCGTGTATTCTGTTGGAGTTACTTGGTTTAGTATGACCTGGTCTGAGTCATCTAGCCAAGTCTCAGTGATGTTATATTAAGCTTCTTGTCGTGGATTAGGTCGAGGATAGTATTTAAATTTATTTCTGATAGATCTAGCGTTTATTAGAGCACACCTGATGTCTGTTGTTATGATTGGGTTTGTGTGTTCGTTATATGTGTGGTGAGAGGGTGTGTTACGTGTGGCATTGTATGGTTTGTGGGCTGTATACTTTGTTGGCGTTCTTTGGATATGTGTGATGCTGGTGTGCCTCTGGGTTGGGTGGTGTGCATGTTGAACAATGGGAATTGCTCGTTGAGTCTGATGCTGTGTGTGCGGGGTGCAAACATGTAGAGGAGTGTGAGGTAAGCCATGAGGTAGTGGTTAATGAAGTGTATTTTGTAAAATGTATTTTAGTGACCTGGGTCAGCAGGTTATTTGAAAATAATCTACAAACAGTGTATTGTCCAGGCAGGTTAGCAGTATTAGCTTATAAGTAATGGATTGTCCAGTCAGGGCAAGTCAGAAGGGTTAGTTTTACAAGTAATGAATTACTGGTAACAGCATTAATTTATATCATTAATGGATTGTCGAGGCAATGCAATGTTGCAGAGTTAACTTACAGGCAGTGGCTTTTCCTGCTATGGCAGGGCACCATAATCGACTTAGGTGAGGGCTTAGGACGCCGATCCTTGTCCGCTACTTGGTCCGCGCCTAAGGGCCACGCCAAAGGGCCCTCTGGCGAGGCCCTCAGGCGTGGGCCTGCCAGGCATGGGCTTGCCTGCCGGCAGCGTCTCTTTAAAGTTGTTGCTCTGCTCCTCCTCCCACAGCCCCGATTGGGCTGGAGCTTCCGAGCGGGGTTGGTTTACTGGCCCCGCTCAGGTGCTCAACCCCGATCGGGGGAGCTTTAATTCCAGACTTTGCTCCTTTCATCTGGCTGCACCCTTCGCCTGGAACAATCTACCTGTGTCTGTGCGTCGGGCTTCCTCCTTGGCCCTCTTCAAGTCCAGGTTGAAAACCCACCTTTTCACTTCTGCTTTCTCTTCTTGACTCCTCTGTCCTGCTTTGACTAGTTTTAATTGCTGTTTGTGTTTTTGCTTTTTAGCCCTATCTTGATTTATCCCTTATTATTTATATACTCTGTCTTACTTATTATATTTTGTATTTTGTAATTTGTCTTGATTAGATTGTGAGCTCTGTTGAGCAGGGACTGTCTCTCCTACATGTCTGTACAGCACTTCGTACGTTTGCAGCGCTATATAAAAGCTAAATAGATAGATAGATAGATGGATAGATAGATAGGTGTGATGTTTGTTTTTTCTAAATGCTCCTGTATGCAGGGTGTAGTAGTCCTTTTGGGGCAGGCCCTCCTACTTGGATTCCAACCTGGATTCTTAAGCTTTACCTAACCCTTCTAACAGGAAGGAAAAAACAAGACACATACACAGAAAATCAATTATAATAATTCCAGAGCTCTAGAAGGAAGAGCGTCAAAGGGAGCAAATCATGGCTCCTCCCTAACTATCTTCAAAGATCTTCTGCCAGAGATCTGCCTTTTATTAAGAAGTATCAGATGACATAGTTAATTTTTGATTAACATCAGATGATATTATTCATATTACAAAATCACAGGTCTGGAATAAAATCTGCTTACAGAATTAATTTTCTGCTGATGCTTTGCAAAATTACATTAGAAAAACAGAAGTTAAAGGCTATGATTATAATTACCAAGTGACAGTAGGTGTTGCTGTGATTCTTTCATATTACAAAAGCTGATTAGTTACACTACAAATTCTCTCTAAATTTTAGGTAATTTCATAAGCTTTATTTGATTTCCAGTTATATGTTGACCTAACGTCTCTGATTCTCGGAAAGTTCATGCTGACCTTAGTTAGCTCATTTTCAGCCTATCATCTGCCACCAAAAAGAGGTAGCCCTGTCTGGAAAGCAGAAACTACCCTTTGTGCCAGGAACTTTATTTGCTAATCTCTGTTGTAACAAACTGTCAGCACTTTCTCACAAAGAGAGAAAAACAGGCAGAAGCTTCTATCTAAAAATGTATGTTTCAGTTAAGCCGGTTTGATTATAATAAACATGTTTCTTTTTACCTAAGTAAGGGTATATGGCTATGGCATATTCACAGCCCTGTTTCTTCATTATCATCTGCGCTTGAATCACTATCTGAGCCTATATCCAGGGTCCCATAGACAGATTCATCACTGTCTACTTCCAGGTCCAAATTGCCATAGACAGCATGGTCCTTACTTGTATAAGTTACCTTATCACACAGAAGCTCATCAGTCTCTGCTATAGTTTCTAACCTTGTTCTAGGGCCTGGGTCAGTTCGTCCTTTTCCACAGTCCTCCCTTTGGTTCTGTTCAGAACCACATCCCTCATGGAAAGGCAATTCTCGGAGCAAATCCCCAGAACTGGGAACACTTTTTAACCTAAGGACTGCAATTGTGTTTGTTGTCTTAGCCATATATGAAGTACAACATTTCATAAAACAGGGAAGGCCTATCCCTAGAAGCAGGAGAGCTACTAGGAAGCCAAAAAGGCCTTTAAGGGACCTGACAGGCCACCCCACATATTTTCAAACCAGGGCCATACAGAATCAGAAGTACCTTCAATATTATCTTTGGAGAAATTAGTTTCTTTTCTTACCTGATCTAAGATACCAGTTACCACCTTGCTCTGGGAGTCAACAAGCGTACAGCAGTGCTCATGTACGACCCCACAAACTCCGCCTTTCTTGGCTAATAAATAATCCAAGGCCATACGATTTTGGGCAGAGTAAGCCATTAGTTTGTCTACAGTACCTTGCATGACTGTGAGAGCATCAGTCAAATCCTGAACTGTTACTTCTATCAGGGCATGTATTCGCAATAGTTGTTCACCATAACGTGCTATAGGACGTATGGCACCAAAAGTACTGAGCCAAACTGTTCCAATGAAGGTGCTTACTTCTTGTTGGGTAAGCATAGTAGTATCATCTAGCAATTTACGTGCTGCACTTATATCTGCACTGTGGTCATCTGCAGCTCTGCGATGATGACTAGGGGACATCCCAGGTAAAGATTCATAAGGGACAAGTTTCCATGGCAGGTCAAGGGTAGCTATGTAACAATTGCCAGACCAATCAGCAGGCAACCGAACATAAGCTAAGGTTCCACACACAAAATAATGACCTATCAAGGCAAGGAGTCCATCAGGCCAAATTTTGTAATCTTTAGGTTCTGTAAGCAGAACTTTAGTCCTAGACCAAATATCCCTTAACCATGGGTGATAGTATCCTAAATAGGGATATAGATAGTTTTCAACATAGCCATATCCTGAACCATCTTTGCTTTTCTCCAATATATACTTTCCATATATTGGTAGCCCATCCTGGTCATAATACTGTAATTCATACTGGTCAAGACGAGTTTTAGGATCAGTGAGAACATTAACAACCCTCAAATTAGAATGGGCTCGTACAGAACTCACTGTGGGATTTTCCATTACCAAATGCACATGATCGTTAGTCATAATGGTCTGACAACTAGATAAAGGGGTTTCCCCCACAGGATAAACCCCCTTTCTCTAGAAACAAATAGGAGGGTTGGTAACTGGCTGAGGACTGATAATTCTTGGAGCAGAGGTTGCCACATCTGGCCATGTTACAGTAAGATTGAATAAGGTTTCATTCACAGATAACTCTTTTAATTCTTGTAGAGAAATAGGTCAAGGTCTGGGTAAAAACCCAAACTGCATAGCTGCTGGGTGAGGTAAGCACACTGCACAATTAGAAATGTTAAAACGCTGAATTAAGGAATAAATGTGAGAATGAAACACATTATAAAAAACACCATGTTTTGCCCAAGGAGCATGCGGATCATACGCAGGAACCATATGATCATGAACCACTGAGGGTATAGGGGCTGGGGCCAGCAGGGCTCAAAGCAATTCATCTACTATTGCCTGTTGAACAGGCCCTACCATTGGTGTACTCATCTCTAATAGCCTTTTCACCAAAGCCTCCACACCCCCTACTCTTGGGAGAGAAATCCCACACACCAGATTAAAAAACACAAAAACAGTGCTAATGCCACTGAAAGCATACATATCAGCCAATGCTGTGAGTACAAGTGTGAAGTGGATTGTCCAACAACTTCACACCCACTTTCTTGGTTGAGTTAAAATCGGAGGGAGCGATTCCAGTTCAAATCTCAAATTCCTCTGGTTCCGGCCTAGGCTGTATACAGGGAAGTCTTCTTATCCAGGGCGCGGTACTTTCTTGCACTGATCCAAATGTATCCAGGTTTTCCGTCCTTTCACTTTCAACGCTGAATATCCCACCAGCAACACTTAGAATGGTCCCAGAAACCTCGCTGCCAGAGCAGACTTCGGCGCCGGATCCTTGATGAGCACCCAGTCTCCAGGTTCCACGTCTGGAGGTGATCGCGATGCCTGAGTACCCTGATTTGTAAGCTGCAAAAAGGACGGAGATACAGACATTTGGTACAGATATTTACAATAGGATAATAGGTCGCTGTGCAGCAGCTGGGGATCTGGCAATTGATCTGGTGCCACTATAACATGGGCTAGAGTAGTTGCTGGACATCTGGTCACAATTTCTTAGGGTGTAAGGACTTGTCGAGTTCTTTGAGGGGATTGTGGATCGAAAAAAAAGCAAACGGCAGAGCTTCTACCCAATCCCGACTCCAATCATGAGTTAGGGAACGGAGGAGCGCCTTCAACATCCGATTCATCCGTTCCACTTGGCCAGAGCTTTGAGGATGATACGGAGGATGAAGTTGCTGATGAAGGCCAAAAAATACAGTTTTGCCTTTCCAGACTTCTGCCGTGAATGCTGGGCCTTGATCAGAAGACAAAACCAGGGGCACTCCCCACAAGGAATAAACTGGGTAAGCAAACACTTCAAAACTGTAGCAGCAGATAACAAATTAGTTGGATAGGCTTCAGGCCATCCTGAATATAGACAAGTAAACACCAAAAGATGCTTCCTTCCCCCCTTGGCACAAGGCAGATCAGTGAAATCCATTTGCAGGAAGAGGAAGGGTCCTTGAGGCCTTGGCAAGGATGGAGAAGGTAATGCATGAAGGGTGCATCCAGATTTTCCTGCTTGTAGACATGGGAGACAAGAAACATACACAGCATGAGCAACAGAAACAAATGCAGGATTATACCATAACTGAGCAAAAGCATTTGTCATAGCTGGAACACTTAAATGCAACTTGTGATGTAAGAACAGAGCGACAGGATAAAATAATGATTTAGGACAAATAAATAATTGGTCCTTTTTCCATAGTCCAGTACCATCAGGCGATGCTCCCCAAGACAACCATTCCTGCTTTTCGGTGAAGTCTGCTGAATCCTGATGAGAACGCATTAAGTCCAATGATAATGAAGCAGAAGTGGAAGCTGCAGGTGAACGAAGAGTTAATAACAAATGCGACGGAGCTGCAGGCCCTGCTGCTGCAGCTTTAGCAGCTTGGTCCACAAACTGATTGCCTTGTGACACTACAGAACCAGTAAGATCATGTCCTTTACATTTTAACACAGCCACCTGAGCTGGTTTAAGCACTGCAGCAAGCAAACGTTGAATATAGCGGGCATGTTTGATAGGCTTATGAGAAGCTGTCAAAAATCCACGTTGTGCCCAGATATTACCAAAATCCCAAAGAACCCCAAGTGCATAAGCGCTGTCAGTATGGATATTTACAACCAAATGTGCAGACATTTCCAGGGCCCGAATGAGAGCAAATACTTCAGCCAACTGGGCACTGGCAAATGGCAAGGCTCCAGACTCTATTACAGAATTAACAGTGGTAACAGCATAACCAACAAGTAAATCCCCTTGCTCATTGCGAAAAGCAGAGCCATCAGTAAATAGAATCCAGTCAGGACTGGGCAGAGGGACAGAGGAAAGATCAGGCCTAGCCTTTGAATAAGCCATTACAGAGGAAAGACAATCATGAGTGCCAGCGGGGTCAGACAAGTGCAAAAGAGGATCAAGTGAAGCCAGAATTTGAGCTGGTTCTAAAAGTGAAACTTCATGTAAAGTGACATGTGCTTGAGAGATAGCCAAATCAAACAACAAACGAGAGCTAGAGAGAGGTTGAGTCTTTGCCAAATGTAAAAGACGAGCAACTGAATGAGAAGTATATACATGCAATTCATGCTGAAGAACAAGGAAATCTGTAGTTTGTATAGCAAAAACTACAGCAGCCAAAGACTGAAAGCATGGAGGCATGCCAGAGACAACAGGATCAAAAGCTTGGGAAAAATAGCCCAAAGGCTTTAATCCAGTGGGGAAACGTTGTGCCAGAACACAGACAGCAGCACTGGTGGAAGTAGCCACATAGAGACAGAAAGGCAAAGCATAGTCAGGGAAAGAAAGGCAGGGAGAAGTCAGTAGGGCCTGGCACAGGGAGTGGAAAGCATTATGCTGAGCTTCAGTAGGAACTATAATACCCTTCGGAGCCTCACAGCCAAGAAGGGCATACAGTGGAGCAGCAAGCTCAGCAAAGTCAGGGATCCACTGGCGACAAAACACTAAAAGACCTAAAAAAGCGGTGTATATGAGGAACAGTAGCAGGAAAAGGCATAGACATAATAGGACCAATTCGCTGAGCCATAATAGAGCGGCCAGCTGAGGAGAGACATACACCAAGAAATATCACTTGTGGCAGAGAAAATTGCAACTTAGATTGATTAACTTACCAAATACCTTGAAGATATGAACACCTGGTTTGCAGCCAATAATATGACGGTCAACTATGTTAAAACTGAGGCTATGTTCATCACCAGGAACACTACCTTCACGCCACCACAAACCATCAGCATTTTAGATAAGCTTATAGTAGTTAAAGATGAGGTTAAATACCTGGGCATCACAATGGACAGAGCGCTAAACCTGAAATCCCACATCACAAAAACTGCAAACATAAGAACATAAAATATGCCATACTGGGTCAGACCAAGGTCCATCAAGCCCAGTATCCTGTTTCCAACAGTGGCCAATCTAGGTCATATGTACTGTAGTGAGGAATGCCCTCAAGAAGAGATGGAAATAGGGGAAAATCCTGTTGGAGTAAATAACATTGCACTGACACACAGGATTTTCAAGTCAGAAATGAAAAAAACCCACAGCTCTCTGCTGAGCTCAGGCCACACCTCAGCTCAGAGGAGGAGACAGGCTTGTTCACTGATTGGTCACGCCCAGGGGAAGGTCAGGGAGTGCAGGGAAGTGAACCCTTTTTAAATCCTCAAGCAATGCAGAGAGAGAGGAGAGAGACGAGAGAGACGGGAGAGACGAGAGAGACGGGAAGCAGTTCAGGAAGGAGTTCAGGAAGAACTGCCAGAAGGATAAGCAAGCTAGAACCTTGGAGCAGAGCAGAACCTGGGAGCAGTGAACATTGGAGCAAGGAACAACCTTGGAAGAAACATTACTGCAAGGTAGAGCGCGGGAACAAGAAAGCTAGCAGAGCAAACACATGGAGTAACGGTAGTTGGACCTACAGCAGTCAAGGCTATCAGCCTAACAATTACCAGAAGGGCAGTGGAAATAGCAATAAGAAAGCTGAGCTCCAGAGCCTGGGAGATAGCAGGAGAAAAGGTACCAGCACTTATCTAAAAGTCCCTGTCAAAGGTAAAGCTGATATTTCTTATTTTAACTCCTTGCTTGAGAAGCCTTTTACTTTTGCTAACGTCCAAAAGACAAACCGAGCACAGTCAGCTAATAGCAAGTGGGGGAAGGGACTTACCCTTGCTGAGAGCTATCCCTCTGATAAAAGCAGGACAGCTGAACCCCCTGGGGTGGGAGCCATAAGCAAGCTTTTATCAGAAAAGGAGGATGGTCATTCTAATGAAAATGTGCACAGACAAGCTGAATTGCTTTTAAGCCAACTTCAGGAGTTTCTGGAAAGAAAGTCAGGGAAAGGTAATAAACCTGACAAAGATACCACTAACTCTAGCTCTGAAGAAAGTATGCAGGTGGATGTTTGTTTGCCTACAATAGAATATGATCCTTCTGCCATGGACTGTTCAACATGTCTAATAGAAAACAGCAGGGTTAAAGAGCATTGAAAACTGTATGAAGGAATACAGAGTAAGTTTGCCATACCTGCTGCCACATTGGAAAACTTTACAAGTTGTTTAACAAGCTTAATCACCTGTTGAAAGTAAGAAGCCGTGCTGTAAAGAAAAGCAGCTGTTTCAGTTTATGTGTTTTTCCTTGAGTGACCACATGAGGCAGTGCCTAGTGGAAAGTCAGAGGAACTGTGAAACAGACAAATAGTGCTGAGTTAATTTCTGTTGCATTTCCTGTGTTTCTGTTTCAACCTTTATGTTGGAGTTGCATCTTTTTTGCGTTTGTTGTACTGAACTTTGATGCGCTGGAGAAAAATCCCCACAAATAAATATTCTTGCAGCCTTTACTACTCGAGTCATAACTACAGCTCAGTCCTTAAGGGAGACAAGCAAACTACAGGTCCCAGAATTCCTGGTGACAACTGACACAGCTTTATTCCAAAAAGGACATTCCAAAGGCCACTCCTGCCTGTAAGCCCTTGGGCCCAGGTAGGAGCGTCGCAAGACCTAGCAGTTTCCCCAAAAGACACAGGTTCCACAATGCTTGTATTGGGTCAAGCATTGATATCCTGGGTCCCTTCTTAATAATGGTTTATGGACTTTTCCTCCAGGAACTTGTCCAAACCTTTTTTAAACCCAGCTTCACTAACAGCTCTTACTACATCCTCCGGTAACAAATTCCAGAGTTTGATTACACGTTGAGTGAAAAAATATTTTCTTTTATTAGTCTTAAATAGTTTATTTACCCTGTAGCTTCATTGCATGTCAACAAGGCCTATCAACGCTTAAGGATCATCAGAAAACTCAAGCCATTACTCCGCCAGGATCACTTCTGCAAAGTATGCCAAACACTCATTACACCTCTGCTTGACTACGGAAACTTGTTATATCAAGACCTCCCTCAACAAACCCTACACCCACTCCAAATGGTGCAAAACACTGCGGCACACATCATTACAGACACTCCAGGATCTGAGCACATCACCCCAGTCTTACAGCAACTACACTGGCTACCCATGATGGCCAGAGCAAAATACAAAATAATCCTAATCATCTTTAAAATCATCCACCAGCTCTCAGCAGAGGCACTCCAATACTTCATAACAAAAGATACCTGTAACAGACCGAGAAGAACCAATAAAGACAACATGATCGGCACACTTGCAGGATTCCACAAGACTAAACAAACAACTTCAAAAAGAGCTCCCTCCTTACTAGCGCCCACACTCTGGAATTCCCTCCCAACAAGCCTGAGAGCATTAGATGACCTAATGGAATTCTGAAAGGACCTCAAAACATATCTCTTTATTGAAACTTATCAGCAGACGGAAAACACTCCCCACCCAAACAGTAATACATCTACTGCCAATAATTCGATATTCACTCATCCCGAATAGGCATATAAGTTAATGACATAACATCAACTCAGTACCCACTCACCCCAAACACTCATCCTAAACACACATAATATAACATTGTTAATTACCTCGTACTGTCTATATGTTACCCCTATGATAAATGCAACCCTCCAATTGTACTGTCTAGATGTTATTAAGAACCTCTATGTTGTTATGTACCCCTATGTTAAATGTAACCCTCCTACTGTGATGTGACCACTTTGATTGAAGGATAAGGTGGTATAAAATCTGTTTAAATAAATAAATAAATAACTTTCAAACCCAAATGAGAGATATGTACAAGAGTTAACATAGTATCATTAACACAAGCATCATAACAAGGAGAGCAAATAAGTAAGTCATCGATATACCGTATCAAGGCAGATTTGTCCAATGCCAAATCCTGCAAAGCAATTTTAAGGGCCTGTGAAAAATAAGCAGGACTCTCGGTGTATCCTTGAGAAAGGGTAGTCCAGGTATACTGACATCCTTCGTACGTGAAAGCCAGTAAGTACTGAGACTCCTCCCCTACCGGAATTGAGTAGTAGGCGGAGCTTAAATCTATGATTGAAAAGTGGGTGGAGCCACATGGTATACGAGTCCAAATGTCTTGAGGATTGGGTACGAGGGGAAAAACTGGTAGGACAATACGATTAATAGCTCGCAAATCCTGCACAAATCTGTAAGACTTACCATCAGCCTTTAGTACAGGTAAAATAGGCGTATTGCAAGGAGAAGAAGTTGGTACCAATACATCTTGGGCTAGCAGGTTTTCACTCACTGGCTGTATTCCAGCCACTGAAGCTGCAGGCAGAGGATACTGATGCACATAGGGCAATGGAGCTCCCGGCCGTACTTCAATCTTGACCAGGGAAATGTTGAGATGTCCAATATCATTACCTGGTACAGCCCACAAGGTTGAAGGAAGGGTGTGCAAGGGTGGAGTGGTCACCGCAGTTGGAGTTGCAGCTACAGGCTGTTGGACTTGCAGGGGACACAAGGTACAAGTCAAAGTGCCAGTTTCCCAGCTGATAACAGTCTTGTTTCTGGAGAGAAAATCTCACCCAAGCAAACTGACAGGCAAAGTAGGACCAACAAGGAAATCTGTATGATATAATTTTCCTTCTACTAGAAGGGGTACGTCAGTCAATTTTTGATGCATTATAGTTCTTTCCTCAATTCCTTCACAAGGGACTCTAGGAGCTGTAGGCAGCGCCTCAAACAGAGGAGGGGGCAATTGTGATAGGGCTATGGCAGAGGTGGAGGCACCTGTATCTAACAGGAAGAGCAATTCATACCCCAAGATTGTAGCGAGTATTTCTCCCTGTGTGTTGGGGCGCACAACCAAGCCTAGTCAGTCCTCACTAAAATCAAAGTCAGTTTCTGCATAATATTGGGTCATGACTGAAGGCTGATTAGGGGTGAAAACAGGATATGGGGCATGCGAATAACTAGCTCCTGCAGCATCAGATTGGGGAAGGTCACTCCTTGGCATAGTACAGTCTCTTACAATATGTCCCAATTTGCCACACCTAAAACAGGTCCGGTCTCCTTGATATCCCCCCATATATCCACGACCTCTATTCCTAAAGGGTACAGCACCCCTACCTCCTCTGCCACCACTTGCTCTACCTCGCCCCCTGAAATTTGATTCATAACTTGCTACTTGGAGATTTAAATGTTTTTGGCGCTGTTTCTCCACTTTACCTTTGTCTTCATCCTTCTGCTTCTGGATCCGCTTTTCCGCATGCAAGGCAGCTTCCAAGATCTCTTGTGCAGACTTGGTGGACCATCCAAGCAAAGCATTTTCAAGAATCACTTTTATTTCTGACGGCAATCCATTCACAAAAATTGAGGCAAATCCTTCCATTTCACCATTCTGAGGGGAAAAATCTTGGAACGCTAGGCAGCACCTGGTATGAAACTGGGCAACAGCTTCATCCCTTCCCTGCTTCAGGTCTAATAGCTTGGATAAATCTTTCACAGGGGTACATTTCTTTTCAATAGCTTTTAACAAATTATTCCGGTCTTCCTGGAAGGCAGTCATCTGAGTAACATCAGAAGAATTAGTGACAGGGTCTGCAAGGGGCCACTCCCATGCTGCGTTATCCCGCAGTTGGGGGTGAGTGACTGCCCGCAATTCTATTGGATTTAAAAAGACTGAAATTAATACATTTTGAAAATCTACCCAGGAGGGGTCATAAGTAGTTATTAGCTGACGCCAATAATCCACAAACTGACCAGGTTTTTCTCAGGAGTCAGGGCAAGATCTAGCCAAATTAAAAACTTCAGCTGGGGACCAATGAGATGCTAAAGTAACTAAACCACCATCCCCCCCTAGGGAAGGCTCTGAACGGAGCAAGCAGATCTATTTTCTTACTCTGTTCTCTTTCCTCTCTAACCTCCTTATTTAAGGTTAAAAATTCCCCTAACTCTAAAGTCAAACGCTGCAAGTGTTTCCAGTTAGGAATCAAAGGAGCTTTTGTCCAATGGCCAGTTCCTTTGGCAACTGAAGCCATGGCTTCTGCTACCAACTCCTTATTCTGACTGTGTGGCAACAGCTCTAGTGTATGCTGTTTTACTTGTAGGTCAAGTGCCTCAAGTGTAGCTATAATGACTTCAGTCAACGCACGGGTTTTTTCTGCTAAGCGGGCAAGATATTGTGTCAACTGCTCTCTAGTGGTTATTAATTCAAGTTGACTTGCTTCTACCCCTATTAATTGCTCAAGTTCCAAAATGTCCTTTTTAAATTGTTGAGCCCGCGTAGTACGGGGGATAACTACAGGTTCTTCAGGGGTAGCAGAAAAGGGACCACCTGGCATAATTAAAGGAGTGGCGTCTACCACAAATATAGGGATTGGGGAACCAGGGGAAGGCAGTACTAGACCTGAAATAGAACCTGAGGGGTGAGTATCAGACTTAATAGGGTTAGAAACACCAGGCACATCATCCAATTGGATGAGCAACACCTCCTGATCTTGGTGGGATGCCGGTGCTGCAGCACTATTCATAGTTAGTGATACAGCCAATGCAGTGAACTCCTCCTCATAAGCTGGAGGAGCAGAAGCAACAGTACTAGGTTCAGGGTCACAATTTTTTAAAGGGAGATGACTGCCATAACTACTAGTCTTAATTTCAGCTTCTGTTTGTTTGGCCAAAACACAAATTTGTTCCTCCATTCTAAACACTTGATCTTTCAATTTTTCAAACACAGAATCTGTGGCTTTTTGGGCTTTTTCTGCAGCCTGTGATGGGGCCCGTATGGTGAAGCCCTTTTAAAACCCTAATTAGGCGGTCGCCTAGGGTTGTAGAAATTTACCCTGCTCTTGCTATGAAAAACAGAGTCTTGTGGTCAAGTGGTAAGGAAAACAAGTATGGGTTTTATTCCCCTTCCCGAATGGACATTCTTTAAGGACAAAAATTTAAACACAGCAGTGCACAAAAATGGTAACAAAAACTTCTCTCCTTTGTTATCTTCACAAAGCAGTTTCCTTTAAAAAGGTCAACATAAAGAAGTGTGGTTATTCTTATAGCATATATTACAATCCATTGGTATGGGATCTGAAAGGTGGCTGTTATTCTCCCATACCATCCCTTCAGGCTCACTTCCCAAACTGTCTGAATCAGATTCCTCCCATGTGTAGGACTCTGGCACAACCTCTTGAGAGAGTTCACTATCGCTTCCTGCAAAAGCTTCTTTAATCCCCAGGTTATATTTTCCTGGTCTGTGGAAAGCTCTCCACTGGTCCTCTTCACGAAGTGAGAGTTTAGGATATCTTTCCCTCACAGCATTATATTCAGGGCTACGCCCTTTACCACAGTGATGGTATTTAAACCTCTCTTTAAAAGAAGAAGGTTCCCTTCTCTTTACCTCGGTGCAAGTCTTAGCTCTGGGGTTGTAGTGGCTTCTCTCCCCGGCTTCCCAGTCAGGCTGTGAGTTAAGAAACTCCGTGTCAGCCTCCCAGCTGTTCTTTAGATTACAGCTACGTTTGAAGCTCCCTTCTCTAGGTAAACTTCCTCTGGGCTGACCTGTGCTCCGTGACTGCAGATACCGTCCTCCTGAGCTGCTGGCCCCTCCTGGTTTCTCTCCAGGTCTGCTTCCTGTATCAAAGCGTCTCCCAGCACTGCTCCTTCCAACCCTTCTCTCTCGAGCACTGTGTCTGCTGCCACTTCCTGGTTCCTGGATTGCAGCTTCCTTTCCCAGCACTCCTCTGCAACTTCCTTTGCAGTTCCCCTGGCAGTTCCCCTGGCAGTTCTCCTGGCAGTTCTCCTGGCACTGACTAAAACTCTCCCTTATATGGTTCCCAGCCCTGCACGTAACGTGAGAACTAGGAGACAGGTGCTCTTGATGAGCTTTTGGCTTTTCTTGTACTAACAGCGTTTTCTGCTCAGCTGTTTTCCTATGCCTTGTATCTTTTCCTACAGCTGAATCAGAGGTAAGCTCTTCACTTTCCTGAACTTCCATATGCTCTATTTTATCCACTGCATCACATATCCCCCCTCAAGATATTCCGGGATGGGGAACCTCTGTGCCCACAGCTCGGAATATGGGACAAAGCATCCGCATTTAAGTGTAACTTGCCGGCTCTGTGGTGTATTGTAAAGTTAAATGCCTGCAATGCTAGGTGCCATTGCGTGAGACGAGGATTGTGATTACGCATGGTACCCAACCACTTTAAAGGTGCGTGGTCTGTAATCAGCACAAAATGCCGACCGGTAAGATAAAATCTGAGCGCCTCAATAGCCCATTTAATAGCTAGGCACTCCTTCTCAATAGTCGAGTAGTTGCCCTCAGCTCTCGACAGTTTTCTACTTAAGTATAGAACGGGGTGTTCAGTGCCCTTGAACTCTTGGGAGAGGACAGCTCCCAAGCCAGACTCTGAGGCGTCAGTCTGAAGGATGAACGTGCGTCCAAAGTCTACCCCATATAGGACCAGGGCCTTACACAACTTCCCCTTTAGCAGTGTGAAGGCGTTCTCCGCATCTAGTGTCCAATGTAAATTGTTGGGTGCATTCTTCCTCAACATATTGGTTAAAACAGCGCTTTCTTCCGCGAACCTGGGTATGAAGCGTCTGTAATACCCTATTAAACCTAAGAAACGTCTGAGTTGTTTCTTGTTTATCGGTCGCTGAAAATTCTGCACGCTCTCTATTTTATTGCGTAGGGGCCGGACCGTCCCCTTTCCCACCAAGTGCCCCAAATATTTAACCTCTGTTCCCGCGAACAGACATTTCCCAGGGTTCAAGGTCAACCCGGCTTGCCGTAAAGCTTTCAATACAGCTTCGACCCGTGGGAGATGTTGTGCCCAGGTGGTACTATGGATGACTATGTCGTCCATGTAGGCCACCGCGTAACTTTGGTGAGGACGTAGGACCTGGTCAACGAGCCTCTGGCACGTTGCCGCGGTGCCATGCAGGCCAAAGGGCATGCGCCGAAATTGAAACAAGCCAAGCGGCGTGCTGAATGCCGTCTTGGGTCTGGAGGCACGGGTCAACGGTATCTGCCAGTATCCCTTGGTGAGGTCAAGGGTGGTCAAGTACCGGGCCTGCCCCAGTCGGTCTAACAACTCTTCGATCCTGGGCATGGGATACGCATCAAAGAGAGATATAGCATTAACCTGCCTAAAGTCAATGCAGAACCGAAGGCTGCCATCGGGCTTAGGAACCAGGACCACTGGGCTGCACCAAGGACTCTTGGACTCTTCCACAATGCCCATACGTAACATGTCCTGGACCTGGGAGATGACTTCTCTCTTGCGGGCTTCCGGTAAGCGGTAAGCCGCTGTCGCACAATTTTCCCGGGGGGCGTAAGAATTTCATGCGCGACTAGTGTGGTTTCCCCTGGGATGGGCGTGAGGACGTCCTTAAAGTGCGCCAGTAACTGGGCTAGCTGGTTCTGCTGTTGCAGGGATAGTTCCATGCCTATTTTCAGTGCAGAATCCACTTTACAGTCTTCAATCTGGGGGCCTAAGTCATCCTCTAATTTTCCCTCCATAGTGGCGGTGAGCCCTTGGACCTCCCTCTGCCCTGTGGAGCCAAACCCCCCGCTTCCCCGACTGGTAGGGGTCAATTGAGACACCTCCTTCACCTCTGGAGACCCAAACCGTTCGCAAACGATTTGGGCGATCCTATCTCCTATTTTTACTTCAAAATCTTTTTCGCCAAAGTTAAAAAGCAACACCTTGACCCCTCCCCTGTAGTCAGGGTCAATAACCCCAGCCCCGATATCGATAAAATGCTTCGATGCCAGTCCGGATCGGGGAGCTATCCGCCCGTAGCACCCTGTTGGCAACTGAATTTGCAACCATGTATCAATTAAAGCTTTCCCCCTCTTAGGAACTACCCCCTCTACCGCGCTAAAAAGGTCAAACCCTGTGGAGGCTGCAGTTGCTTTTTGCGGACTTTGCGCGTCCGGGGACATCTTACAGAATTTTAATACGAAACCTTCTTTATTAGGTGTTCCTGCCTCCACCGGGGTTTTTTGGTCGGGAGCTCCCTTCGGGGTTTTCGCAAATAAGGGTTCTGGAATTAAAGTTACCATAGCCTCTCCTTTACTACCAGGCTCTAATACATGCTTCTCTTTCGTTGCTACCTTTTTGGGGCACCCCGGGGGCCTACCCTTTTCAAAGACCAAGCCTTCCCTTAGCCCTTTGTCCAATGGGGGCCAGTCCCGACCTAACACCAGGTCAAAAGGTAGTTTAGGGACTACGGCCACTAGGGTTTTCTTCCGTACCCCTAACCCTTGTATCTTTAGCCGATACAGAGGATAATAGGTGGAAGACCCATGAATACAGACAGAGCTTAAAGATCCCAAATTACTCATGTCTAATAGACAAATTAATATGGATAAAATACAGTCTCTAAAATGCTTGTATGCAAATGCTAGATGTCTAAAAAATAAGATGGGAGAGTTAGAATATATAGCACTAAATGAAAGGTTAGATATGATTGGAATATCAGAGACATGGTGGAAGGACGACAACCAGTGGGACACTGTGATACCTGGGTACAAACTATATCGTAATGATAGAGCTGATCAAATTGGTGGAGAGGTTGCTCTCTATGTTAGAGAGGGCATTGAGTCAGAAAGGATTAAAGTTTTGCAGGAAACAAAATCTGTTCTAGAATCTATATGGATTAAAATTCCATGTAAAAGGGGGAAGGCAATGGCAGTGGGGGTGTACTATCGAGCGCCTGGCCAGAATGACCAAATGGATGATGAAATGCTCAAAGAAATCAAGGAAGCTAACAAAAGTTACAGCACAGTAATAATAATGGGTGATTTCAACTACCCCGGTATCGACTGGGTCAGTGTCACGTCAGGACATGCTAGGGAGATAAAGTTCCTAGATGATATAAATGACTGCTTCTTGGAGCAGCTTGTTCATGAACCGACCAGAGGGGAAGCCATATTAGACCTAATCCTTAGTGGAACACCAGATCTAGTGCAAGAGATAAGGTTGTTGGGGCCACTTGGCAATAGTGATCATAGCATGATCGCCTTTGATTTAATTAGTGGAGGAGGGATAGTAAGGAAATCCACAGTACTACCTTTTAACTTTCGAAAGGGAGACTATGATAAAATGAGGAAAACAGTCAAGAAAAAACTAAAAGGAGCAGTTGCAAAGGTTAAAGACGTACATCAGGCTTGGCTGTTGTTGAAAAATACTATCTTGGAAGCCCAGACCAGCTGTATTCCACGCTTTAAGAAAAGTGGAAAGAAGTCCAAAAAACTGCCAGCATGGTTTAAAGTTGAGGTCAGAGAGGCTGTTGTTGCCAAAAAAGCATCTTTCAGGAAATGGAAAAAAGAGCCAAACGACGAAACCTGGAAACAGCACAAGCACTGGCAAGTCAAATGCAAGGCATTGATAAGGCAGGCAAAGGGAGAATTTGAGAAGAAGCTTGCTGCAGAAGCAAAAACGCGAAGTAAAGACCTTTTCAAGTACATTCGTAGCAAAAAACCTGTGAGAGAGTCAGTTGGTCCATTAGATGATAAAGGGGTTAAAGGAGCACTAAGAGGCGACAAGGCGATAGCAGAGAGATTGAACGAATTCTTTGCTTCAGTCTTTACTGAGGAAGATGTAGGGATGTTACCCATGACTGAAGTGGTATTTAAAGGTGCAGAAGAATTGAAGGAAATATCGATACATCGAGAAGATGTATTACAACTATTAGATAAGCTGAAGAGTAGCAAATCACCTGGGCCGGATGGTATACATCCAAGGGTATTGAAAGAACTGAAATATGAGATTGCAGACCTGCTATTAGTAATCTGTGAACTATCATTAAAATCATCTCTAATACCTGAAGATTGGAGGATCGCCAATGTAACACCAATTTTTAAAAAGGGTTCCAGGGGCGATCCGGGAAACTACAGACCGGTGAGCCTGACGTCAATACCGGGAAAAATGATAGAAACCATCATAAAGAATAAAATTACTCAGCATGTAGATAGTCATGAACTAATGAGAGACAGCCAACATGGCTTTAGACAAGGAAGATCTTGTCTTACTAATCTGTTATGTTTTTTTGAAGGAGTGAATAATCAGGTGGACAAAGGTGAGTCGGTTGATATTGTGTATCTGGACTTTCAGAAAGCCTTTGGCAAGGTCCCTCATGAGAGACTTTTGGCAAAACTAAAGAGTCATGGGATAGGAGGCAGTGTACTATTGTGGATCAGGAACTGGTTAAAAGATAGAAAGCAGAGGGTAGGGCTAAATGGCCAATTTTCCCAATGGAGAAAGGTGAATAGTGGTGTACCCCAGGGATCTGTGCTGGGTCCGCTGCTTTTTGACATATTCATAAATGACCTGGAAAGTGGAATAACGAGTGAGGTTATCAAATTTGCAGATGACACAAAACTATTTAAAGTTGTTAAAACCCAAGAGGATTGTGGAAAATTGCAAGAGGATCTTGATAAATTGGAAGACTGGGCATCAAAATGGCAGATGAAATTTAATGTGGACAAGTGCAAGGTTATGCACCTAGGGAAGAACAACCCAAACTATGGTTACACGATGCAAGGTTCCACATTAGGAACCACCACCCAGGAAAAAGATTTAGGCGTCATTGTGGATACCATGTTAAAACCCTTGGCCCAGTGTGCAGCGGCGGCCAAGAGAGCAAATAGAATGCTAGGTATGATAAGGAAAGGAATGGAAAATAAAACAAAGGATATTATAATGCCTCTATATCGTTCCATGGTGAGACCGCACCTTAAATATTGTGTGCAATTCTGGTCGCCGTATCTTAAAAAGGATATAGAGTTATTAGAAAAGGTTCAGAGAAGAGCCACCAAAATGGTAAAGGGGATGGAAGGATACTCCTATGAAGAAAGGCTAAAAAGGTTAGGGCTCTTTAACCTGGAAAAGAGACGGCTGAGGGGAGATATGATAGAAGTCTATAAATTAATGAGCGGAGTGGAACAGGTAAACATAGATCGATTGTTTACCTTATCAGAATATAGAAAGACTAGGGGACATGCAATGAAGCTACAGGGTAAACTATTTAAGACTAATAAGAGAAAATATTTTTTCACTCAACGTGTAATCAAACTCTGGAATTTGTTACCGGAGGATGTAGTAAAGGCTGTTAGTGTAGCTGGGTTTAAAAAAGGTTTGGACAAGTTCCTGGAGGAAAGGTCCATAAGCCATTATTAAGAAGGGACCCAGGATATCAATGCTTGAACCAATACAAGCATTGTGGAACCTGTGTCCCTTGGGGAAACTGCTAGGTACATATGACCTAGATTGGCCACTGTTGGAAACAGAATACTGGGCTTGATGGACCTTGGTCTGACCCAGTATGGCATATCTTATGTTCTTACATCTTATTTTTGCCACGCCCTCAGTATGACTCGGGGAAAGATCATTTTTGGCCTGTATGATCTTCCAGAAGTGCTGGGAGATCATACTTTGATCGGCCCCCGAGTCAAGCAAGGCCGTTGCCGGGACCCCCTGTACCTCTACATCCACTCGGAAGCCTGCTGGTACATGTTTGTCAACATTTATAATTAGCGCAGTACGCTGGGTGCAATCTTTCTTTAAGTGCCCTGTCTTACCACACTTAAAGCACCTTGGAAATACATTCCTATCCTCTTTTCCATACAGAGACTCATTTGCATACCTCATGTTCCTACGAGGTTCTCTAGTATCCCTTACAGAATTGACCAACCCCAACTTACTTTCAGCACCGGCCTTTTTAGCTAATTCGGCTTCAAAAAACCATTCGGTTAGCAGTGCTGCTTTGGTGGAGGTTCTGCAATTCTGCAGTGTCAAAAAGGTTTTTACCTCTACAGGTACTGCCTCATAGAACTGCTCAAGCACAATTTGATCTATTATGCTCTCTATGGGTTTGCCATCTGGTTCAAGCCATTTTAAAACTAAACCATGCACTCTATAACGCAGTGCCTTGGGTGTTTCATCAGCTTGAATCTTAGTGGACCTGAGCATACGTCTGTAAACTGCTGGAGTTAGGCCTAGCCTATCACGTACTGCTCGTTTCACCTCATCATATTCCACTGCCAAAGCGGTAGGCATGGCTCTATAAGCCGACTGTGCTTCCCCAGTTAAAGCTGAAGCCAGTCTAACCGCCCATTGCTCCTTTGGCCAGTTGGAATTGAGAGCTACCCTCTCAAAGGTTTCAACAAAATCATCAAAGTTATCTGTTTTACTCATTTGTCCAACAGTCCACATCCCACAACTCTGTGGGCCTACCCCACAGGATGCTGGTAGCGCTGTCCTTGTCTTCGGCTCTTCCAGAAAAGCTTGCAGTAAGTCTGTCAGAGGCTTTTGCTGGTCCTTCAGTGCTGCGATGGCCTGCTCCTGGCTGAGCTGAGCCAGCTCTCTCTGTTTGTCAAATTGCAGACTCATCCATCTTAAGACCTCCTGGACATCCATCTTTTCCCTCCTTGGATCCTGGAAAACAGATCAAAAACACGACCACCAAGTGCGGTACTATACAACAAGAAAGAAATTTCCCTTTTCCTCTTTCCTTTACAAGCCCTCCCTTCTCACCAGGAATCCTCCCAGCCTGTGCCCAAATACGCTTTACCTGAGCCAGGTGGAGGTTCTCGCTTTGAGAAGGTGCTTGACTTTTTCCACCTTGCAGGAACTGGATCCTCTCCGGGTGTGGCGCCGTCAGCTCTTCCACGCGCTTTAGCTTGCTGCGTTGCAGTTTGTATCCTTTATAATGGATCCGCAACAACTACGCCATTTTGTGATGGGGCCCGTATGGTGGAGCCCTTTTAAAACCCTAATTAGGCGGTCGCCTAGGGTTGTAGAAATTTACCCTGCTCTTGCTATGAAAAACAGAGTCTTGTGGTCAAGTGGTAAGGAAAACAAGTATGGGTTTTATTCCCCTTCCCGAACGGACATTCTTTAAGGACAAAAACTTAAACACAGCAGTGCACAAAAATGGTAACAAAAACTTCTCTCCTTTGTTATCTTCACAAAGCAGTTTCCTTTAAAAAGGTCAACATAAAGAAGTGTGGTTATTCTTATAGCATATATTACAATCCATTGGTATGGGATCTGAAAGGTGGCTGTTATTCTCCCATACCATCTCTTCAGGCTCACTTCCCAAACCGTCTGAATCAGATTCCTCCCATGTGTAGGACTCTGGCACAACCTCTTGAGAGAGTTCACTATCGCTTCCTGCAAAAGCTTCTTTAATCCCCAGGTTATATTTTCCTGGTCTGTGGAAAGCTCTCCACTGGTCCTCTTCACGAAGTGAGAGTTTAGGATATCTTTCCCTCACAGCATTATATTCAGGGCTACGCCCTTTACCACAGTCATGGTATTTAAACCTCTCTTTAAAAGAAGAAGGTTCCCTTCTCTTTACCTCGGTGCAAGTCTTAGCTCTGGGGTTGTAGTGGCTTCTCTCCCCGGCTTCCCAGTCAGGCTGTGAGTTAAGAAACTCCGTGTCAGCCTCCCAGCTGTTCTTTAGATTACAGCTACGTTTGAAGCTCCCTTCTCTAGGTAAACTTCCTCTGGGCTGACCTGTGCTCCGTGACTGCAGATACCGTCCTCCTGAGCTGCTGGCCCCTCCTGGTTTCTCTCCAGGTCTGCTTCCTGTATCAAAGCGTCTCCCAGCACTGCTCCTTCCAACCCTTCTCTCTCGAGCACTGTGTCTGCTGCCACTTCCTGGTTCCTGGATTGCAGCTTCCTTTCCCAGCACTCCTCTGCAACTTCCTTTGCAGTTCTCCTGGCAGTTCCCCTGGCAGTTCTCCTGGCACTGACTAAAACTCTCCCTTATATGGTTCCCAGCCTTGCACGTAACGTGAGAACTAGGAGACAGGTGCTCTTGATGAGCTTTTGGCTTTTCTTGTACTAACAGCGTTTTCTGCTCAGCTGTTTTCCTATGCCTTGTATCTTTTCCTACAGCTGAATCAGAGGTAAGCTCTTCACTTTCCTGAACTTCCATATGCTCTATTTTATCCACTGCATCACAAGCCTTAGATTGCCACCACCCATACACGACCCATTCGTGACTGGTATGAGGTCGCCCCAAGTCATCAAGGACCATCTCATACTGCAACCAACGCAGTTTGTCCTCCTGAAAAGTTCCACCCAGCGGGAACTGCAAACTGGGGTTAGAGGCAGTCATCAAATGCCAATGGCCACCATAATCTAGGACGCTATCGCCAAACCTGCGCCTCATTTCATAATTTGGGCTTCCCTTTTTCAGCTCTATACTACAAGCTTTTTCGCCCCACTCATTTAACTGAGTTTTCTGTTTAATTTTACTGGCCTTATTGCCCATTTCAAACTCACGACAGAAACCTGCCTAACACAGAAAACTGCTTTATAACACTGTATTTAATACTCACAGACAGACTACTGCCCACGTCCACGCTTTTCGTTCCTGTGGAAGGGAGGCAAGCCGAGTCATGGCAAAACTGTAGTAGCCCTTTTGGGGCAGGCCCTCCTACTTGGATTCCAACCTGGATCCTTAAGCTTTACCTAACCCTTCTAACAGGAAGGAAAAAACAAGACACATACACAGTAAATCAATTATAATAATTCCAGAGCTCTAGAAGGAAGATCGTCAAAGGGAGCAAATCATGGCTCCTCCCTAACTATCTTCAAAGATCTTCTGCCAGAGATCTGCCTTTTATTAAGAAGTATCAGCTGACATAGTTAATTTTTGATTAACATCGGATGATATTATTCATATTACAAAATCACAGGTCTGGAATAAAATCTGCTTACAGGGTTAATTTTCTGCTGATGCTTTGCAAAATTACATTAGAAAACAGAAGTTAAAGGCTGTGATTATAATTACCAAGTGAGTAGGTGTCACTGTGATTCTTTCATATTACAAAAGCTGATTAGTTACACTATACATTCTCTCTAAATTTTAGGTAATTTCATAAGCTTTATTTGATTTCCAGTTATATGTTGACCTAAGGTCTCTGATTCTCGGAAAATTCATGCTGACCTATCATCTGCCACCAAAAAGAGGTAGCCCTGTCTGGAAAGCAGAAACCACCCTTTGTGCCAGGAACTATGTACACAACTTTATTTGCTAATCTCTGTTGTAACAAACTGTCAGCATTTTCTCACAAAGAGAGAAAAACAGGCAGAAGCTTCTATCTAAAAATGTATGTTTCAGTTAAGCCAGTTTGATTATAATAAACATGTTTCTTTTTACCTAAGTAAAGGTATATGGCTATAGCATATTCACAACCCTGTTTCTTCATTATCATCTGTGCTTGAATCACTATCTGTGCCTATATCCATGGTCCCATAGACAGATTCATCACTGTATACTTCCAGGTCCAAATTGCCATAGACAGGATGGTCCATACTTGTATAAGTTACCTTATCACACAGAAGCTCATCAGTCTCTGCTATAGTTTCTAACCTTGTTCTAGGGCCTGGGTCAGTTCATCCTTTTCCATACAGGGTAACCATTCTGCTTCTTGATTGTGCTTTCTAGGGTCCTCATATAGTTTTCTCCAGAAGCTTTCTGTATCGGCCTTGGTTGATGGTGCTTTTAATATCTTAATGCTCTTTCCCAATTCTCTACAAAATTGTTTTGGGTTCTCACAGTTTTTACGCTTCTGCTGCTATTTTCAAATTTATGTTGGGACATATAAATTTCAGGTCTTCTTCTGTTAATGCAGCATGTTTCAGCTTATTGTCTTGGATCTTCCTCAGTCTTTGATGATCTTAATCCTTTTAGACACCCGCTTATCAGGGATACCTCCACACATAATGACTATATTTTTCCCCCAATGCGCTTTTTCCAAGGAGGAATTGTTATTGTTTTCTTTTTCTTCTGGCCATGCATTTTAGTTAGCATTATTCTTGCAGTAATAATTTTAGCTGCACAATACTGTAGTTAATTTATTTTAGTGGTGTCAATAGATGAGTATAGTGTGCAATTCTGGAGACCGCACCTTCAAAAGGATGTGAACAGGATGGAGTAGGAGTATAGTGTGCAATACTGGAGACCGCACCTTCAAAATGATGTGAACAGGATGGAGTCGGTGCAGAGGGTGGCTACTAAAATGTTTAGTGGGCTTCATTATAAAGCATATGAGGACAGACTTAAGGATCTTAATATGTACACCTTAGAGGAAAGGCGAGATAGAGGTGATATGATTGAGATGTTTAAATACCTCCATGGCATAAATGTTCAGGGAGAGAGCCTCTTTCAATTGAAAGCAAGTTCTGCTACGAGGGGACATGGGATGAGGGTGAAGGGAGATAGATTCAGGAGTGATATGCGGAAATATTTATTTACGGAAAGAGTAGTGGATCCATGGAATAGTCTCCCAGTGGAGGTGGTAGAGATGAGGACAGTAACTGAATTCAAAAAAGCATGGGACCAACACAGAGGATCTCTAAAGGTAAAAAGTGGACTGTTGTAGTTGTTGATATGGAAGGACAGACTAGATAGGCCATGTGGTCTTTTCCTGTCATCATGTTTCTTTCTATGATGGTCCCTTTATACCAGATATGGCCTTGTTCATTTTTATAATCATATTTTTAACCTTAGGCATTGAATTTAACTTGGGTAATCTTTCCCTTGCTTGAAACCCAGCATATATACAAAAAAACCCCAATTTTCAGTGATAAATCGTACTGACAAAATCAAAAAATCACCAAACAAACCCCCAGAAAAATGTATCAAAAAAATCTTTCTTTTTGTCGGATGTTTACAGGAAAGGAACATATATCAGTGTTATGTCCACCACTCAGTTACATCCATTTTATTATAATAAATTCCATATAAAACCATGAAAAACTCTACTTAGCTGGATTAGCAAGTCGCAGACTACTCAAGCACGCTCAAGCACGACGTGCACGTTTCGGGTCAGAAACCCTGTTTCAAGTGCTGCCATAATCCGATTCAACCGTCATTCAACAGACTTGGGGAGGGAAATATAACCCCACCCTCAAGGAAAACACAGCAGTTCACAGTTAATCTATGCTGCACTTCCCTTTGACTCCCCTAGAACAGGCCTGAATCCTCCTGTTTTCTTGGGGATAAGAAGCCCTGCCTTTTTGGGCAGGAGGAACGCTTTCTATGGCACCCTGAGATAACATGGTTGCTACCTCGGCTGACAGGAGATCGGCCTGCAAGAGCAGGATAATCTCTTGTGGAAGTTGGGGGTAAACTTTGGAAATGAAGTAGATAGCCCCTTGGACGAAGTTGAGAGTGCCACCTGTGGGCATAGGAACAACGTCTGCCTGCTATGTGAAGGGACTGTGAACCCTGCAGAGGCAGAGTAGCTACGCTCTCTAGGAAGGAGTCAAAATCCTTGTGCCGACTGTGGCTATGCAGCTGGTTGTAGTTTAGGGGTCTTAGGCTTCTCTATCATTGCTGCTGAGGTTGGTAAGCCACTGGAGACAAAAAAGAAGGATATTTATTTATTTATGTATATATTTCTATACCGCCCCTTCCAGCGATCAAGGGCGGTTTACAAGGAACATTTTAACAACTGTACACAGATGTATACATTTACATTGAACAATTAGATTTAACTATTTACAATGAACGGTTGAGTATAACTATTTACATTAAACAAAACTTCAACTTCAAGGTGTATTAATAATACAAACATCCATTAACTTATTTACATTGGATATTTACAGTGGTTGTGTATGTTTTGGAATTTATTTCCTTTTTTTTTGACGTAAATCGGGAGTGTGTTTGGGTTTCAGACAGGGGGGGGAGTTATTTAGTTTTGAGTAAGGGGGTTCATTTGTGTATTACCATGGTTATGGAGGTGTTTTGGGGAATATGGGATTTCAAAGTGTTCAGTAAAGAGGTAAGTTTTTAGCTCTTTCCTGAACTGATAGAGGTCATTTATGACACGAAGGTCTATTGGGAGGTCGTTCCAGAGCGTAGGGGCAGTGAATGTGAATGCTCTGGAGCTAGTAGTTTTCTTTGTCTTCCTGAAGGCTTTTGGTGTGATAAGAGAGTGGGCTTCGTTTTGTCTGTGTGATCTAGTTTTGTTTGGTGATTGTAGAAGTGTGGAAAGGTGTGAGGGGGCTATGTCTTTTATGAGTTTAAAGGTTGTTAGGATAGTTTTGTATCTGATTCGGCTGTTGATTGGGAGCCAGTGTAGTTCTAGCAGTATTGGGGTTACGTGGTCTGTTAGACGTGCTTTGGCTGTTACTTTTGCACAGATGTTCTGAGCTCTTTGAAGAAGGTATGTGTATTTTTGAGGGAGGCCTATTAATAGACTATTGCAGTAGTCGAAGTGGGGGGTGATTAGTATATTTACTACAGATCTAAAATCTTGAGTTTCTAGGAGTGGCCTTAGGTGCTGTATAGTTTTTAGTTTGTAGTAGATGGTTTTTACGGTTTGTTTTATGTGGGGTGGCATGGTGAGTGTGTGATCTATTATCACACCTAAATATTTTACTTCTTTTCTAACAGGTATGGATGTTCTGTTAATTGTGATTGTTTCTGGGAAGGTGTTCTCTGTGATTGATGACCTTGTTACGAACATTGCTTCTGTTTTTTTGAGGTTGATGCTGAGGTAGTTAGATTCTAACCAGGAGGAGGTTTCAGACATACATTCAGATAGTGTGTCATATGAGTGGTTTTTAGCGGTTATAGGGATAGCGAGCATGATGTCGTCGGCGTATATAAAGTGGTTAATCCTGTGTTTTTTAAATATGTCTGTTATTGGTTGTAGATACAGGTTAAATAGAAGGGCGGAGAGGGCTGACCCTTGGGGTATTCCTTGGCCTTGAGGGAATGGTTCAGATGCTTCTTGGTTGATTTGTACGCGTATTAGTCTGTTTGATATGTAGGACTTAAACCAATCAAGGACAGTCCCGCCTATACCTAAGCTTTGTAGTCTGTTGATCAGTGTGGAGTGGTTAATATTGTCAAAAGCGGCAGAAATATCTATGAATAGAAGTAGGAAGCCTTGGTTGTTGTCATCTGTACCTCTGATGAGGAAATCCATTAGGGTGATTAATAGAGTTTCTACTCCGTGGAATGGGCGAAACCCAAATTGGTGTGGGTCAAGTGGTTTATGTTCATCAATGTGTTCTTGTAACTGTATTTGAATAGTTTTTTCTATTATTTTAGCTATAAATGGGATGCTGGCTATGGGTCTGTATGAGTTCGGGTCTTTTGAGTCAAGCTTGTTGTTCTTTAATATTGGTCTAAGTGTTGTGAGTTTTAAGGCATCAGGCATTATGCCTTGCAAGAGGGATTGGTTCACTATGTGTTGTAGATTTTCCGCCAGTTCCTCCTTTCGCACTTTTAATCCATGATACAGGGCATGGGTCTAGTGGGGAGGTTGTTGTGTTGATTATTGTTACGATTTTAAGGAGTTGTTTCCGATCTATTATGTGGAAGTTTGTCCATTCGTTTATGAGTTTAGTGCTTGTAAATATTGGTGTTAGAGTGGTAGTTTTTTTTTTTAGTTTCGCTGCAAAGTGTGTTGCTAGTGTTTGTACATTTATTGCTGGTTGTTTAGGCTCATTGTTATTAGTTTTAGTTAGTGTTTTTACTATCGCAAATAGTTCTCTCGGGCGGTTGATGGCTGAGTTTAGTACTTTAGAGTGGTAGTCTCTTTTTGATTTGTTGATTGCATTTTTGTATCCAGTAAGTAATAGCATGTATTGGGATTTGTTTTCATCCGATTTTGTTTTCCGCCATCTTTTTTTTGTTTCCTTAGCTGCTTTTTTAGTTTTGCTAGCTCTTTCGTGAACCACTTTTCAGTCTTTTTTGTTTGTCTATGTATGACTTGTGTGGGGACAGCTGCATTTTGGATGGTTGAATTCCAATATGTTATGGTTGAATTGATGTCTGATGAGTTTGTGTTGAGTTTGGGTAATACTTCATTGAGGAATGTATTCTTATTAAAGTGTGCGAATCGTGTAGTGTATGTAGGTTTGTTTGTGGAGTTTTTTGGAGCTTGTATTGATAGGTTGGTTGTAATAAGGTAGTGGTCGGACCAAGGTACTTCGGTTATGGTTGGAGTGGTGTGTGGCTGGTGACTGTAGAGCATAGTGGGAAGGAAGATTAGGTCAAGTATGTTACCTTTATTGTGTGTGGGGGCTTGTATTATTTGTGTATATCCCATTTGTGTCATAGCTTCTATGAAGTTATTTGATTGTGAATTGGTCAGTGATGGAAGGTTCAGGTCACCAAGGAGTATGAGTGGTTTGCTTTGAGACGCTGTGCAAGCGTGTTCTAGGATGGGGGTGAGGTTATTTTGATCGGATGATGGGGGTCGATAGATGAGGGCGAGGGCAAGGATTCTATTTTCTATATTGACCATGTCTATTCCGTCTATATTGTCTAAGTTTGTTAGGGTGAATTTTAGGTCTTTTTTGGTGAGTATTAAAGCGCCTCCTCCTCTTTTTATATTCCGATGACAGTTAAATATGTCATATTGATGTGTGGCTAACTGGTTTAGTAGTATGGTGTCTGTGGGTGTGAGCCATGTTTCAGTGATGCAGATAATATCTGGGGAAGTGTCCTTTATTATATCATTGATTATTGGTATTTTATTTCTTATAGAACGGATGTTTATTAAGATGATTTGTAAGTTAGAGTTTGTGTTATTAGCTTGTTTGTTTATTGTACTACAGGGTTGGGGTTTTATTTGTATGAGTCTGTGAATGGGTTTGTCTGAGTTGTTGCGCGAATGATGATGATAGTGGGAGTTTGAGTATGTATTGCTGTGTGTTGGGTTCTGATGCTGGTTATGAGTGGTTGGGATGTTATTGTAAGGGTTCCTGTAATGGTTATGGATGATGGGGATGTTGTTGTACGGGCTTTGGTTGGTATTGTATGTATGTGTGTGTTGGGTTAGGAGAGTTATCAGCAGGAGAGTGAGAGGGAGGTTTGCAAATTTAGTGGGATGCATTGTGTAGGGAGTTGTGCGGGAGGGAGTTCTGCAGGGGTTAGAGGCCTCTGGTGATAGTGTATGTGTCTAAATGCAACAGTATATATAGTTTTGGCAGCAGTGATATTAGTTACTGTCAACAGTGTATTCATGTACTGACAATAGTATAGTTTGTTACTGTCAATATTATAGTACTATTAGCAACTGTAAGATTAGTTACTTTCAACAGTATATGTACCTATTAGGCAACAATATTGTAGTATTATTGGCAATAGTAATTAGTTACATTCAACATTATATTTACCTATTGGCAACAGTGAAATTTGTTACTATCAATAATATGTTCATCTACTGACAACAGTATGATATATATGGCTACTATATAGCAGTATATTGTATGGCTATTAGTGATAGTACATGAGTGTTGAGTGGAGATAATACATGTTACTGACGACAGTAAATGTAAGTAGCTTTAGTACAGGTTACTGACGACAGTAAATGTAAGTAGCTTTAGTACAGGTTACTGACGACAGTAAACGTAAGAACAATATAAATAAATGTGGTAACAGTTGCTAATAGTACTATAATAGTTGCTAATAGTACTATAATATTGACAGTAACAAAAATGTAATATGTAAGCTCCAGTAATTCCCGATAGATCGAGAGCCCACCACAAACCGCAGTCCTCCTACGACTGAACCAAAGATAGAGCAAACTATCACAACCAGGCAACATACCTACCCACCACCACCAACCAACCTCCCAGCCCAGATCCACACCGCAACAAAGCACACAAAATGGCCCTACCCTGCATCATCTCGATTGCCCTCTACCTCCTTGCTACAGGCTTAAGCAATGTCACTGGCCTATACACTAACAACAACCACATACCAACTATCCACAGTTATAGAAAGAGATGGCCAGATACCCCATTCTATGAATCACAGGAAACCTCCCAAATTCACCACCACCACCTCCTGCAGGTAACATTACAGCACAACAAGAAGAAGAAACAAGAAAAGAACCCCCTCCCTCGAATCATGAAATGTGCCCTTGTAAATGCAAGATCTGTACTGTCACAAGGTAAACCCAGGGGACCCAGAGGAAATGGAGATTAACGGAGAAAATCAGGCAGAACCTGATGAGGTAAACAAAAACATGTCAAATAGTTACTATGAGCAACCACAGCACACGTGGAAAAAGGGTAAAAAGACACACCCAGCCAGCATGAGAATGGAGGTTGATTTACCTGATAGGGATCAGCTGAGAAGGGGTGGAACCCGGGGACAGATACATAAGGCACACTCACAAGCAGTGAGGGAGAGTGAGCACGGACAGAGGTGGAAGCAACAACCTCAGTCGTGGGAACGGAGGGAAAGAGAAAGAAACACTATAAGCCAATCTCATCTCCAGGACCAAAGTTGGTGGAAGGAAGGAAATGAGAGAGAGTGTCAGCAACCTATACCAGAGGACAGCTTGAATGAGTCTCGGGACTATGTGAGTACGTGTGGAGATCAGCTGTTGAACACAGAGTGTGTGTGTGAAAGCCAGAAGAGAAGAGGGAGGAATCCTGTTGCAGGAAGCAAGGCATTCAAAGTGGAACAGGACTGTTTTACACCCGAATGGGCTAAGTCCAGGATTAATAGAAGAAGCCAGCCTAGAGCAGAGATAAAGGGAAAAGGAAACAACTTCTTTCCTTGTACGGGCAGTTACAAGAGAAAGGAAGGTCTCTTACCTTATAATTCTGCTAGCAACTTTAAATGCTCAGACTTCTCTCGAGTGCCGTTGTCAGCACTGAAAACTCCCACAGCTGTATCAGAGGAATTAGCCTTTAACCCATTCAAGGCAGGACACAAGCTGTTTGACTCTAATACCAGTGTTTATGGGCAGTTACCTCATAGCTTTACACAGGAGGAGTGCTCTTACAAGCCATTATCCAGAGTATACGGTAATACCCAGCAGTGTTTTAGCCTAAAGCCAGGAAGCAGTCACGTAGCTGACGTGATTAACCAGAGTGAGCTCGGCAGGACAGCTGCTACAGAAAACGTAGGTACAAATGGTTATCCTTTAATGCCACATGATATTTCCAATGTACCAGATAACACTGAACCCATGGAATGCTCGTTAGTGACAACTGAAGAGGAAGAGTTTTCATTGAGATAAGAAAATACATGTACAAGGAAGGTTTAAACAGCAACACAGTAACTGGCAGGAGTTGCTTGGTTTAAAGTGAATCCTGATTGATTTATATCAGCAAAAGAAAAGGATTAAGTGCTCATGAAGAGAACTGTCTTTCTTTTGTTAAAAAGTTTAAGCTGAGGAAAGCACTTTTTGTTCAATGTTTGCTTCTGTTATTTGCCAGAGTGGCTTTTGATTATTTTGTTCTTCAAGAAAAAGAATACCTCATTGGACGGGGAATAAAGCCCTTGATTTAAAGTGTGAACTGTGTGTTTGAGTGATTACAAGAAGACGGTACAACAACCACCCCCAGAGGGCCAGGCAGGGCTATCTATAACATATAGAGAGCCAAGAAAAGGTATTAAGCCATAATACCAGTCTCCACCGGAGGGGCCCGATGAGGGTGTGACATAAAAATGGCGTAGGAGTGAGGATATTTTTTTTTGGGGAGGCAAAATATTTTTGGAACAGAAGAAACAAAAAGACATTGCCTAAAGGAAGGAGAATATTGGCATCACAAGACAAGTGCAGTGGAATATTCGCTGGCAGGTCGGCCAGAGGACTGGAAAAGACCCTTTTCTCACATGCTTGAGTCTGCCAGGAGACTAAGGTAATAGTAGCCTGTGTGGACTGAGATAGGATATCCTGTGAGGAAAGAGGGGGCGCTCTAGTTTAGAGTAAAGTCCTGTATAAAAGATACCGCACTTGGTGGGCCTTTCTCTTTTCTTTTTCTTACAGGAACAGCGTCTGGAGAAGATGGAACCACAGGACGTGATGTCGTGGATAGCTGAACAGTGGGACAAGCAAGCCCGAATGGTGCAGCATTTACTGGAGCAATACATAGCTTCTGCGAAGGAGCAGCAAAGGCCGCTATTAGAAGCTGTGGACGCTCTGCTGAAAAAAAGTGGTGAAGGAGTAGCACGTACTACATCAATACCGCAAGTAGAGATGAACACTAACTTTGCTTTGTCTTTGGGACAGTTAAAACCAGAGGACAATCCGGATGATTTTATAGAAGCTTTTGAGAGGATTGCTAGTAATCTTCAATGGCCATCTGAGCAATGGGCAATGCGTTTTGTAATGACCCTAAGCGGTGAAGCTTTGTCTGCATTTAAAGCTATGCCGGCCAGCCTGGCTAATAATTATGTAGAAATTAAAAAGGCTGTAAAAGACAGACTAGGCCTTTCACCTAGGCATTATTTATTTATTATTTATTTATTTTATTTAACATTTCTTCTATACCGCGCTATTAAAATCAGTGCGGTGTACAATGAACACAACATACTACAATGCATACAAGCAACATTGAGTTTACATAGAACAAGGGATGATAAATGCATGGGATAACCGGGGAAACTATGTACAGTTGACTTATTATATATATATATATATATTTAAACTATATACAATATTCTAAACTCGATTGGATAATGTGGGTGACTGTTTAGAGAGGCACACATGCACATAACTGAAACCCCGAAAGCATTGTATCAAAGGCTTAGGAATCTTGCCTATAAATGGTTAGATCCAGAGGGAAAACCAGTAGAATCAATTCTAGACGAAATTATTCTAGAACAGTTCTTGTTGGCAGTAACCCCAGAGATGAAAACGTTTCTTACGTTACAGAATTGCTCCAATATGGAGGAAGCAACTAGGATGGCTGAAGTATTCAGGGAAGCTAAGAGAACTGATACATCCAGGGTAAACCTTTTAAAAGTAGCAGGTATGGATGAGTCAGATGAATGGAAGAGGTATGAAAGAATTAAGGCACCTAGTGGTAATATGGCCAAAGAGGTTTTCTCCACAAACATTAAGAAATGTTACAAATGTGGAAAGCCTGGACACATTCGGAGGGAATGTAAAGTTAGGATGGTCTTTGTAACAGGGGTGGAAAAACAAACACCAGAGGGTATTTTTCTACAAGTCCAAATAGAGGGGATAAATACTATGGCTTTTCTTGATTCAGGGGCTGAACAAAGTTTGGTTTCACGGAAACTTTGGGAAACCATAAAACAGTCCAACCCTGATATATTGAATCAGGAAAAAGAACAGGTACAGGTACAATGTATACATGGGACACAGTTTCCATATCCCCTATATCAGGTGCATGTCAAAGGAATGGGCATCGAGAAAAAATTACAGGTAGCAGTAGTCTCTGAACTACCGCAGAATTTAATTATAGGACGTGATTGGCCGTTTTTCCAAAAGGGGTTAAAACAAGGGATGGGTTTGAAGATGGGTTTAGTCTCTACCCGATCCCAAACTAGTACAGTAGAAACTAGGGAGTCCCCGGTAGGGAAAAAAGCTGAACCGGAAGAGAAGGTTGATGTGGAAGTTCCCGGAGAAGAAGGGACAGATACACTTCCTCATCATGATGACTTGGTCCAGAGTCCGAGTGAGGGCGGGAAAAAGGCTAAGGCCAAAAAGCGCCATGAAAGGAGTCAAAGAACTCAGGGAAGAAGGGAATTGGAAACGGGGGAGGGATTACCGTGGGTGCCTGCCGCACTGGTACAAAAATTCCCATCCTTCCCAAAAGAACAAAGAGAGGATTTGGCACTCAAAAGAGCTTTTGAGTGGGCCCAAAAAGAAAGGACAGTGTTACCCCGGTTCTTTCTAGATGGGGAAATCTTGTATAGAGAGAGTCTCGATCCATATACAGATGCGATACGTAAACAGCTGGTGGTACCTGTAAATTTCAAGTCGGTAGTGTTGCGTTTAGCGCATGACCACCCGGTAGGTAGCCACAAAGGCGTTCAAGGAACGCTTGACCAAATTTTGGCACGTTTCTATTGGCCAGGGGTATACCAAGAAACAAAACGGTATTGTGATTCGTGCCCTACCTGCCAAAGGGTTTCTGTAGTAAGACCCAAGGCCGTACCCTTGATACCGTTGCCGACCATCACGGCACCGATACGCCGAATGGGAGTAGACATTGTGGGCCCATTAATAAGAACACCCCGAGGTTATCAATACCTCCTAGTCATTGTGGACTATGCAACACGGTTCCCGTGGGCCATTCCACTCAGGAACATTTCGGCCAAAATAATATCACAAGAACTGATAAAATTGTTTTGTGAGGTGGGATTTCCTCAGGAAATACTTACAGATCAGGGCAGTAATTTTGTTTCCAAATACCTTGCCAAGGTCTGGGAGGCGTTCGGAATACGCCATATAAAAACAGCGGCGTATCACCCTCAGACCAATGGGTTAGTGGAGAGGACTAACCAGTCAATTAAACACCTACTGAGAAGAGGATTAAGGAGGGGGGAGATGGCGGAATGGGATACGCTCCTTCCGTTTGTATTATACGCTTGTCGGGAACGGGTCCAAACCTCCTTGGGAGTGTCACCGTTTGAGCTTTTATTTGGGAGGACACCTAGGGGGATACTAGACATTCTGCGTGAAGAATGGGTAGAACCCAAGATACCTGAAATCGGCATCCCGCAGTTCTTAAAAGAACTAAGGACTCGCCTGGAAAAGACTTCCCAAGCCTCAAGGGAGAATTTGAATCAGAGTAAGAAAAGACAAAAATTTTACTATGATAAAGGTACGCAGGCTAGAGAGCTGGCAGCAGGGGATAAGGTTTTAATTCAAGTGGCAGACCCTGGTCCCAAGTTTGAGACTCACTGGAAGGGGCCTGGCACAGTGATAAAAAAGGTAGGATTTGTATCCTATCTCATTGAAAACGATAAAGGTCATAGACAGGTATACCATATAAATGTATTGAAACCCTGGAGAGAAAGGTCAGCCACAGCACATTTTGCCTTTTGTGAACAGCAATGTAGAATTAGGAATGGAATTACATGCTGGCCACCTAAAAAGGCGGCAGCAAGTAATGTTTTAAGGGGGGGAATGTGTCACAAGGTAAACCCAGGGGACCCAGAGGAAATGGAGATTAACGGAGAAAATCAGGCAGAACCTGATGAGGTAAACAAAAACATGTCAAATAGTTACTATGAGCAACCACAGCACACGTGGAAAAAGGGTAAAAAGACACACCCAGCCAGCATGAGAATGGAGGTTGATTTACCTGATAGGGATCAGCTGAGAAGGGGTGGAACCCGGGGACAGATACATAAGGCACACTCACAAGCAGTGAGGGAGAGTGAGCACGGACAGAGGTGGAAGCAACAACCTCAGTCGTGGGAACGGAGGGAAAGAGAAAGAAACACTATAAGCCAATCTCATCTCCAGGACCAAAGTTGGTGGAAGGAAGGAAATGAGAGAGAGTGTCAGCAACCTATACCAGAGGACAGCTTGAATGAGTCTCGGGACTATGTGAGTACGTGTGGAGATCAGCTGTTGAACACAGAGTGTGTGTGTGAAAGCCAGAAGAGAAGAGGGAGGAATCCTGTTGCAGGAAGCAAGGCATTCAAAGTGGAACAGGACTGTTTTACACCCGAATGGGCTAAGTCCAGGATTAATAGAAGAAGCCAGCCTAGAGCAGAGATAAAGGGAAAAGGAAACAACTTCTTTCCTTGTACGGGCAGTTACAAGAGAAAGGAAGGTCTCTTACCTTATAATTCTGCTAGCAACTTTAAATGCTCAGACTTCTCTCGAGTGCCGTTGTCAGCACTGAAAACTCCCACAGCTGTATCAGAGGAATTAGCCTTTAACCCATTCAAGGCAGGACACAAGCTGTTTGACTCTAATACCAGTGTTTATGGGCAATTACCTCATAGCTTTACACAGGAGGAGTGCTCTTACAAGCCATTATCCAGAGTATACGGTAATACCCAGCAGTGTTTTAGCCTAAAGCCAGGAAGCAGTCACGTAGCTGACGTGATTAACCAGAGTGAGCTCGGCAGGACAGCTGCTACAGAAAACGTAGGTACAAATGGTTATCCTTTAATGCCACATGATATTTCCAATGTACCAGATAACACTGAACCCATGGAATGCTCGTTAGTGACAACTGAAGAGGAAGAGTTTTCATTGAGATAAGAAAATACATGTACAAGGAAGGTTTAAACAGCAACACAGTAACTGGCAGGAGTTGCTTGGTTTAAAGTGAATCCTGATTGATTTATATCAGCAAAAGAAAAGGATTAAGTGCTCATGAAGAGAACTGTCTTTCTTTTGTTAAAAAGTTTAAGCTGAGGAAAGCACTTTTTGTTCAATGTTTGCTTCTGTTATTTGCCAGAGTGGCTTTTGATTATTTTGTTCTTCAAGAAAAAGAATACCTCATTGGACGGGGAATAAAGCCCTTGATTTAAAGTGTGAACTGTGTGTTTGAGTGATTACAAGAAGACGGTACAACTACCACCCACAGAGGGCCAGGCAGGGCTATCTATAACATATAGAGAGCCAAGAAAAGGTATTAAGCCATAATACCAGTCTCCACCGGAGGGGCCCGATGAGGGTGTGACAGTACGTAAAAAATGGCCGGTCATCTCAGATATGATATCACTACATAACCTTGACCTACTACTGATCACCGAGACATGGCTTTCCTGTGATGACAACGTGATACTCAACCAGCTCCTGCCTGCTAACTTCTTTATCCATACATGTCATAGAGCAGCCAAAAGAGGAGGCGGCGTCCTCGCCATCACCAGATCTGATCTTCAATTCAACATAAAAGATGCAACCAGTTCACCGCTCCTAGACACAATCTCGATAGAGAACAAATGTTCCTCCATCAATCTACTCTACAGAGCACCATCATCTGATGCAGATGCACTAACAACAATAATAGATGCAGCCGCAAACTCCCAGAGCCCACATACAACAAGCTGGGTACTAGGAGACTTCAACCTCCCCTCCCTGCAAGACTCTCACTCAAAGGCGTTCCTCGAAGCCATGAAAGATCTAGGATATAGCCAATTAATCAAGGAACCTACCCATATAAAAGGAGGCATGCTAGATCTAATATTCACAACAGACCCAACCATCAGAGAAACAACCATCCCTGATATATCAATCATCGCTGTACCATGGTCAGATCACTCATTAATCCTATTCCAAATTCCTCAGCCAAGCCATGTCCAAAAAGATGAAAGCACAGCAATCGGTCAGTCCAACAATCCGCCGAGAAGATTCCAACCATTCAACAAAGATCTAATCCTGAAATCAGCAATCCCACTAATGAACTCACCAGCACACAACCCTGATGAACTAGTCTCCAACTGGAACGAAATACTCAGTTCAATAGCTGTTCGCCCAGCAAAAAACAAACCTCAAGCGAAACGACACACAGCAGCATGGTACTCTACTGAGTTGAAAGCCTCACTCGCGACACTAAGAAAACTTGAGAGACGCTGGCGCCGCTCACGCTCAGAAGCAGACCGAAAGGCATACAATTTACAACTCACAGCGCACCGTACCGCAGTGACTGAAACCATGAGACGTTACCACGCCGACACTTTAAAGAGATCCCTCAACAAACCTCGTGACCTGTTTGCCCTCGTTAAGCAACTTACAACAGAACCTGCATCAGAACAAACAAATGGAATCCAGCCTCAAACATATGCGGATTATCTACAAACAAAACTTTGTCAGATAAACAACAACCCAGCGTCCAGCATCATCCTTCAGCCCTACAATCAAACACCACTCACTACCTTCTCAACTCCATCCAAACGATGCATCGAAGACACCATAGCAGCCATCAATACGTCCACAGCGCAATCTGATCCATGCCCAGCTTTCTGGGTCAAGGAACTCCGGACTGACCTCAGTCCAATCATATCCAGACTTATTCAACAATCGTTCACAACAGGTGATTTCCCACGCACCCTCAAACAAACTTCAATAAGACCTCTACTAAAAAACAACAAGCTCGACCAACAGAAACCAGAATCCTACAGACCCATAGCAAGCATACCATTGCTTGCAAAAATAATGGAAAAGATAGTTCAGAGACAAATACAAGATCACATTGATTCCAAAGCACCACTGGATCCATGCCAGCATGGATTTAGAGAATCTCACGGGGTCGAGACCCTTCTCACCACACTCTTCAGCAACATAATATCAGGCATCAACAATACCCGCCAAGGCTTTGTCCTTGTCTTCCTTGACATCGCTGCAGCGTTTGATTCCGTTAGCCATGAGCGCCTCCTTGAACGCCTCAAAGAAAAAGGAATCTCCGGTAAAGCACTCGAGTGGTGCAGGTCCTACCTCTCGGACAGATGGCAGCAAGTAAGATCCAGAAACACATCATCAGAACCATTCCACCAAAGCCAAGGTGTCCCACAAGGATCCTCCCTCTCCGCCTTACTATTCAATATATACATGCAACCTCTCTGCAACCTGATCCGGTCTTTCAACATTAACTGCATGATATACGCAGATGATGTGCTATTATACACGCCTTTTGCAACAGAAAACCCAGACCTCGAACCAATAACATGCTGCATAAACGAAATATCCAATTGGCTACAATCCCAAAACCTCCGGATTCAACACAAGAAGACGGAGGTGATGTTCATTACAAGGAACCGTAACTTCACTGCCCCAACAGTACTGAAAGTGAAGGAAGCAGACCTCCAGACCAAATCCGCGATCAGATACCTCGGCATCACACTAGACCAGAACCTAAATATGCAGGCTCATATAAGTAACACTGTAAGGGCAGTATATCATAAAATTAGATCCCTTAGATACCTAAGATCTCTGCTGGAGCCAGATGATTTCAGGACTATCTATCAGGCACTAATTATCCCGCATTTCGATTATGCAAATGCAATACTTCAAGGTCTCCCCCAAACCACCCTAAACCCACTGCAAATGGCAATGAACACTGCAGCAAGAGTACTACACGGAGCATCCAGGAAAGACCATGTCACACCTATAATGAAACAACTCCACTGGCTCCCGATTCAAGGTAGAATTACATTCAAGACCTTGCTGCTCACCTTCAAAGCCACCAAAGGTCTCTCGTCAACTTCACTAACTGAGCTAATCCAGATGACACCCCACAACAGAGACAGAAGGTCAGTAGCTCAAAACACCTTGATAGTCCCAAGATCTATAACTCAATGCTCCAAGTCAACATCCAGCAGGACTTTCAATCTTTATGCCCCAGTGATCTGGAATAACCTCCCTCACAACATCAGATCAATCCCAGACATATTCCAATTCAGGAAGGCCGTGAAACACTACCTCTTCCTCATACATTACCCTGAACCTAATAGAAACTCAGCACCATTTGCCGAAACCACCCAAATCACCACTGTCTAAAACCATACAAACACATGATCAGCCTACAAATTGTATATATTGTGGTTGTACATAGTTACCCTGTTAGCCAAGTTGAATATCCTGTTCATATGTAAACACAAAGTACTATTGGAAATGTGTATGTTCACTGTTTATTGTAAACCGCGCTGATGCTGAATAGCGCGGTATAGAAGAGACTTTAAATAAATAAATAAAATAAATAAAATAAATACAGTCAAGAGCATATGTAGGTGTGGGTATTAGTCCATGAGATGTAGTTGGTATACTTGCTGTGTATTGTCCGGTAGCAAGTCGATTTTGGTCCGTCCCGATTGGGCTGTTGAGGTGGTTGGAGGTGGAGCACAAGAACGCTGTTGGAGGTGGAGCACAAGAACGCTGCAGTTCAATCCCTCCTGGGAGATCCGTGCCGCTGAAGATAGAAAGGCAATTATGGGTGGGTATACTTGCAGATTCTTGGTGTGTGATGGCTGTGGTTCCACGTGGGCTCAACCCTGGGGGAGCTCAGCAGCACTATGGGGAGGTTGTTTGCCTCTGCGATGTAGTGCTTTTATGATATTCATGCAGGTTTAAGGATCGTGAAGCGCTTTTTCATGCATAGGATGTACAATTGTAGATACAATCGGTCATTTAGTTGCTTTGTTGGAGATAGTCTATTTAGTAGAGAGGTGGTCTTGTCAATAGCTGTTGATTTTTTTTATTAGGTTACAGTTTTTCTCCAAGGGCTATGTGGCTGCAATTGTGGACAAGGGCTGTCTCCTACCGGTGGCGTTTCTTTTTTGCGATCTCCTGTGTTCTCCCACAATATCGCTTCTTGCTCTGTGTTCAGCCCCGACCAGTGGGCCACGACCTCCGGCGCGGGCCCGACAGGTGCGGGCCTGCCTGTGATTGGGTTGCTTTTTCAATCTGCTTTCTGCTCCTCCCACTCCCACAGCCCCGATTGGGCCGGAGTAATTGCTGGGGAGGGCAGGCCAGGCAGCGGCGTTGCTCTCACCCAGACGGGGAGAGTGAAGATGGTGGCGGCGAGCCAAAAGGATTTCCCGCCGGCAGCAGCTGCTTTTTCAAGCTGCTTTCTGCTCCTCCCACTCCCACAGCCCCGATTGGGCCGGAGTAATTGCTGGGGAGGGCAGGCCAGGCAGCGGCGTTGCTCTCACCCAGACGGGGAGAGTGAAGATGGTGGCGGCGAGCCAAAAGGATTTCCCGCCGGCAGCAGCTGCTTTTTCAAGCTGCTTTCTGCTCCTCCCACTCCCACAGCCCCGATTGGGCCGGAGTAATTGCTGGGGAGGGCAGGCCAGGCAGCGGCGTTGCTCTCACCCAGAGGGGGAGAGTGAAGATGGTGGCGGCGAGCCAAAAGGATTTCCCGCCGGCAGCAGCTGCTTTTTCAAGTTGCTTTCTGCTCCTCCCACTCCCACAGCCCCGATTGGGCCGGAGTAATTGCTGGGGAGGGCAGGCCAGGCAGCGGCGTTGCTCTCACCCAGACGGGGAGAGTGAAGATGGTGGCGGCGAGCCAAAAGGATTTCCCGCCGGCAGCAGCTGCTTTTTCAAGCTGCTTTCTGCTCCTCCCACTCCCACAGCCCCGATTGGGCCGGAGTAATTGCTGGGGAGGGCAGGCCAGGCAGCGGCGTTGCTCTCACCCAGACGGGGAGAGTGAAGATGGTGGCGGCGAGATATTTCTTCTTTTTAGGATAGAAAGTCTTGTTTGGATTGGTCTTTCCCTCTAATCTATTCCAAAGAGGTTCTCTCCAGAGCAGGGAATATTGGCTAATTTATCCTGAACCACTGTTCAAGGTCAGAAGCCTGGAGCCATGCCATTCTGCAAGCAACGATGCAGACTGCTGAAGTTCTACTGGAAGATTCAAAAGCATCGAAAGATGCCTTGATAAGAAACTTTGATGTATTCTGATTCTACCTAACTAAGGCCAGGAATGCATTGCGTTTGACATCAGGAATGAGAGGAGCAAAATTCTCTAGATCCCTGGAGATATATGCCCATGTAGAGCATGTAAGAAGTAATTCTGGAAGTGAGCATAAATGCCTGAAAACAGTGATGCCCAAAAGCATTGAGAGTCCTGGAGGCATGGAAGAATAAGTTTTAGAACTCTTGATGCGGCGCATCACTGATTCCACTACTGTGGAGTGATGTGCTGGTTGAGGCTTTTGAAAACCAGGGCATGGTAGAACCTGATACATCATATCAAGCTGTTTGTTGATAAGTGGAACCGTTAGCAGGGCCTCCCACATATGCAGCATTAAATCCTGCAGAATTCGATGCACCAGTAATGTGGCTGCCTTCTTGGGCGCCGACAGGTATTGGAGGATCTCCAATTGCTCCGCCCTCTGGAGGCCCACTGCAATGTCCTGAATGAAGTCTTGAAAGAATATGTCCTGTGGCGGGGATCTACACTGCTCATGAGTTGGAGAATGAAGGAATATTTTGGGTAACCCTAGACTCCTCTGAGGTATCTTTGGAATTGGAAGAGGACGAGTCTGATTCAGACAAAAAATCAAAGTATCGACGGTCTCGTGTCGATGTCGAGGCATGATGTCTATACCAATGGTGAGCTGCGGTACTGGATCTGAGCGACGGTTGGGTATCGATGATGCCTACCAGTTCCAAAGCAGGGATCGGGGGGAGAGAAGCTGTCTATATGAGCTCAAGGGCTGGCATGAACTCTAATGGTATCAGCCTTGATTCTGAGGTTGATGCCTGCACTGCCGAGGTCATCGATACCATCAGTGCCAAGGCTAGGAGTGCTGCCAAGTCCTTCTTGATAGCCAGGATGCGCTGGTTGAGGGAGGAGCCGATGCCTCAGTGGAATCACGTACGGGGCTTTGAGCCCCCGTCCCAGAGCATGGAACCAGTTGCTCTCCGGAGGCCTCAGGAGCATCCTGGAGCCCCTGTTGTGCTTTGGAGGACTGGTCCTCCCACTGGGGCTGTTTAGCAAGCCGATCCAAATCGGTGAGTCATGATGACAATGAAGGGACTCGAGGATCAGTATCGGGCTTCAATGTCAATGACTTAGACTTAGATTTATGCCTGGACTTTGAGGAGACCTGGGAGCCAAGAGAGGAGGCTGACGTCCTCAATGATGCCTAAGTCACTGAAATTGAGTCTGGAGCAAACAGGAATCCATACTGTCTGTCTCTGTTCTTTAGGCCTCACTTTGTCATTTGTTGGCACAAATGACAATCATTTGGTAGATGGTCTGGGCTCAAACATTTCAAACACCAGTCATTTTTGTCAGTGACTGAAATTGTACCAAAGCATTTGGCATATTTTTTAAAGCCAATGACATGTTTTTCCATTGTGATGGAAAAAAAGTAGGCCAAGGCCTAAGATAGCAGTGAAACCACCAAAAAATAAAAAAGATAAAATAAACTAAAAAGAAAATGAAAAACAGACAGTATCAGGGTTGACAGAAAGGAAGAGCACAGAATTAAAACCAAAAAAAGAACGTTTTTTCTCGGTGACAGGAAGGGAACAACCTACTGGCTCCATGGAAAATGAAGAACCGAGAAAAGGGCTTGGGAAGGCAGGAAAGCAGCTGCGCAGGTGCAGTGGAGTGCTCACAAAGGCTTTCCTATTGGACGCCTGGGAACGTTCCCATGTGGACTCCGTCAGTACCGACAATACCCATATGTGAAGACTTCATTCTTGCTTGTTCCTGGAGATGAGATTTTATCCTTCTTATCCATCTGAAGTTGCTTATCAACCTCAGCAACAACAGCAGTAACAGCAGCAACAGCAGAGCCCTCGCCAGCCCAAAAAGCCTAGGGTGCCTAAGCCACAACCAGCTGCACAGCCACAGCCAGCACCTGGTTTTTGACTCCTTCCTTGAGAGCATAGCTACTTTGCCTCTGCAGGGTCCCCCACCCCTATATATAGCAGGCAGACTCTGTTCCTCATCACATCAGAGCAGTGGACTCTCAATATCATACAAAGGGGCTATCTGCTTCATTTCGAAAACTTGCCCCACCACCTCCACAAGGGATTATCCTGTGAACATCTTGCAGACAAATCTCCTATCTGTTGAGGTGTCCACCATGTTAGCTCAGAGGGCTGTAGAAAGAGTTCCACCTACCCAGGAGGGCAGGGACTTCTACTCTCCTTACTTTCTTAACCCCAAGATGACAGGAGGGTTCAGGCCCATTCTGGATCTAAGGAATCTAAAAAAATTCCTCATTCGAGAAAAATTCAAAATGATTTCCCTCAGTACACGTCTGCCATACCTTGAGAGGCATAATGAGGGAGGAGTGGCGTAGTGGTTGGGGCAAGTTACCTCAGGCTGGAAGGTTGGGGGTTCAAATCCCACCAGAGGACAGCAACCTTGGGCCAGAAGGACTGGGGTTTCTAGTCCCACAGGTGCTCCTTGTGGTCTTGGGCAAGCCAGTTAACCCTCCAAGTATTAGTGTATGTGTCTCATATCCCCTTGTGTTAATTGTATCCCCCAATTATGTTGTGACCACTTTGATTGAAGGATAAAATAAATAAATATGTTCTCTAGACCTCAAGGAGGCATACACACATTTGCTGATCCACCCTCAACACAGACAGTATCTGTATTTTCAGTTCCAGCAAATCCATTACCAGTACTGGGTGCTACCCTTTGGGTTAGCCTCCGCACCCCAAGTAGTCACAAAATGCATGGCAGTGGTTGTCACCTGTCTTTGTATTTTGGGGATCTTCGTCTTCCCCTACTTAGATGACAGGCTAATCAGGGGAGAATCCCCACAAGAGGTAAAACTATCTCTTCATTGCACCATCACTGTGCTCCAAGATCTGGAATTCATCCTAAACTTCTAAAAATCACATCTGGTCCCATCCCAGCAGCTCAAATTCATTGGCATACTTCTGGACACTTGTCAGGCCCGAGCTTTCCTTCTACAGGATCGCTCTGCCCGCTTCATTGAGCTAGCCAACAGCATAAAGGGTCACAGTGCTGTGACAACTCGAGATATGCTGTGCCTTCTGGGGCACATGGCCTCCACGGTCCATGTCGCCCCCTATGCCCGCCTACACATGCGGCAAGCCCAATGGGCTCTGTTGCCTGAATGGACCCAAGCAACTGGGCATCCCTCAGACAATATCTGCATCATCTCTCGACTTGTCAACTCCCTTCAGTGGTGGTGCTCCCCTCAAAAAAAAGGGTAACATTTTCAAATGCCTCCACCTCAATGCACCCTGACAATGGATGCTTCCAAACTCGGGTGGGGAGCACACTTAGACAGTCTCACCATGCAGGGGCAGTTGGCACCACGGGAATCTCAGTTGCAGATCAACCTCCTGGAGCTATGTGCTCTCATTAATGCCCTTCAGGCTTTTTAACCCCAACTTTCAGGCAAGCAGGTCTTAGTCTGAACAGACAACCAGGTGGCCATGTTCTATGTGAATAAGCAGGAGGGAACAGGTTCCTATCCCATTTGTCAGGAAGCTCTGGTTCTTCTCCTTTGCACACCACATCCATCTCAGGGTGGTGTATCTCCTGAGCAAACTCAATCTCCTTGCAGACAGACTCAGCCCTATCCTATGTCCACACAAGTGGACTTTAAATCGGGAAACAGTATCTTGGATTTTCCATCTGTGGGAGACCCCCCAGAATAGATATGTTCTCCACCCAGGAGAATGCACAACTTCCACTGCTTTGCTCGAGGCTTCCCTCCCGGCACAGCCAGGCAACTGATGCCTTCCTTCTCCATTGGGGAAAGGGCCTACTTTATGCATTCCCGCCCATCCCCTTAATACCCAAGACTCTGTTCAAGCTGCAGGTCGACAGACACTCTATGATCCTAAAAGCCCCTTGCTGTCCTTATCAGCCATGGTTTCCTCTGCTGACTCGTCTGGCGCAGACCGCACCTCTCAGCCTGGGATATGCTCCCAACCTCCTCTCTCAGGATCACTGAACACTTCTCCATCCTGATTTCGCCACCCGTTCTACCGACGATCAGGCTGCTCTTTGGGACTCTCTCTTGACTAAATCACTGGATGAACTGGCACCTTTTCGTCCAGTCTCTCGTATTGCCAGGACACCTCCCTCACCTTGGTACCATCCTGCGCTACGCCTCTTGCGCACTCAACTGCGTCAGGTCCAACGTCACTGGTCCCGGCATCCCTCTCAGGAATCACTTTTCCGTTTCAAACAATTGTCGTCTGACTATCACTTAGCTGTGAAATCCGCTAAACTTGCTTTTTACACCGCTGAGATTTCGGCAGCGGCCAGTTCCTCCCGGCAGCTTTTCACTATCCTTTGGAAGCTATCATCCACCAATTCCCAGGATTCTCGAGTTATTATTAATGCCCCAGATCCCCAGGCACTTGCTACCTATTTCTCTGATAAGGCGCTGACCTTACGTTCCTCTTTTTCTGCACCTATCCCTCCCCCCCCCTCTTTCGCCCTCTTCCACGGTTTTGCCCTCCTCTCCTGTCTCCACTTCAGGTGATCAGGTTTTTTCCCACACTTGGTCGTCCTTCCGCCCTGTTCTTTCAGCAGAGGTACTGACATTCTTATCCTGGTCTCGGCAGACCACTTGTGTTTTGGACCCTATCCCCTCCCGATGGCTCTCCGAGCCTTCTTTGCAACTGGTGCCGTTTATCACCACCATCATTAACTCCAGTCTTTCCTCAGGCCATTTCCCAATGTCTTGGAAGTCTGCAGTTCTCCGTCCCCTTCTGAAGCAACCTTCCTTAGACCCTTCTGTCCTCTCACACTGGCGCCCGGTGTCAAACCTTCCATTCATTGCCAAACTCCTCGAACGCTGTGCATTTGATCAGCTGAACTCACATGTTGAAGCCACGCATTCACTTCACCCGTGCCAAGCAGGCTTTCGCAGCGGCCGTAGTACTGAAACCGTCCTTCTTGCTTTGTTGAACGAATTGCATATCGCTCACGACCGTGGTGATGTTACCCTCCTGGTGTCCCTTGATCTGTCAGCAGCCTTTGACCTCATTAACCATCGTACCCTTCTGTCACGGTTATCGGACATAGGTCTCCGGGGCACTGTCTGGCACTGGTTTCGCTCTTTCCTTTCCACCCGTTCCTTTTCTGTCCATGTCAACGGGCAGTCCTCCACTGTTCTTCCCCTCACTTGTGGTGTTCCACAGGGTTCTGTCCTTTCCCCCTTACTATTTAACATCTTCCTCGCTCCACTACTGTTAATTATGCAGCAATATCCCGTGTCATCGTACATCTACGCGGACGACATTGTCCTCCTTTTCCACACGTCACCACTATCTCCTGACATCTCCCAGCTTAGTCTTTGCCTTACTCACGTTGCTTCCTGGTTGTCTGAAAATTTTCTCCACCTTAATCCTGCTAAGTCCTCAGCAATGTGGGTGTCACTAAGTGGTACATGCCCTACCCTGGTACCCTCTATTGGCCCAACTGCTATCCCTTTAACGTCTTCCTTCCGTTATCTGGGTGTTCTTTTGGATCCGTCTCTTTCCTTTCAGGAACATATCACATCACTCTCTCGCCGCTCCTTCACTGCTCTACGACAAATTCGAGCCGTTCGTTCAGTGTTACCTCCTAGCTCACTGGTTACCCTCGTCCTTGCACTAGTTGTCAGGAGGTTGGACTATTGTAACGTTTTCCTGGCTAACCTCCCTAAGTATCAGCTCCAAAGACTACAGCGAATTCAAAATACTAGAGGACAGCAACCTTGGGCTGGAAGGACTGGGGTTTCTAGTCCCACAGATGCTCCTTGTGGTCTTGGGCAAGCCACTTAACCCTCCACTGCCCATGTTCCCTGTAAGTATTAGCGTATGTGTCTCATATCCCCACGTGTTAAATGTATCCCCCAATTGTGTTGTGACCGCTTTGATTGAAGGATAAGGCGGTATACAAAACTGTCTAAATAAATAAAATAAATAAAAATACAGCAGCATGCCTAGTTACTTTCTCTAGTCGGTTTGATCATATTACTCCCATTCTCATCCGGTTACATTGGTTGCCCCTTCGTTTTTGCTTCCACTATAAATTTCTGATTCTGATTCATCGAGCCATCCATACCGGAAATCCTCTCTACTTAGCAAACTGTATTTCTCTGCATTCTCCTCACCGCCAACTCCGCTCAATCCATGCCAACTGCTTATCACTTCCCTCACCATCCCAGGCCCACTTAGAACAGACTCGCCATTCTGCTTTTTTCTTTTTTGGACCCCTCCTCTGGAACATGTTACCAACTCCCCTCCGGCTAGAACCCTCCTATCCCCAGTTTAAGTCGTTACTTAAGACCCATCCATTCCAGAAAGCATATGACCTTCCCCCTGAGGCCCCTCCCTGATTATCCTGTTTTTTGTTCTTGTCCTTCAGGTTGTCACTTGTCTGTCCCTTGTTTTCCTTGTCTATGTTGTGTGGCTGGACTATGTCTGTCTATGATTTGATATTAGTGTGGTATTACTATTCTGTCCTTGCCTCCTCCTTTCCTGTTTATTATTGGCGTTCCTTTTTCTTGGTTTGCAGTGTTAAATCCATCCTTTTTATTGTACACCGCTTAATGTTCTTACAATAGCGGTTTATCAAATATGAATAAAGATAAAGATAAAAGATAAAGATCCTAATCCACAGGCCTCTGTCTCACGGCATGGCTGCTAAAATCATAATCTTTGCAGACGTCGACCTTCCACAATAGATCAAGGACATCCTACTTACATCTCGTTAATCATCTACCAGACATTCTTATGCCTTCAAATGACAAAGGTTCACTCTCTGGTGTACCCCAAAGCATACTGACCCCTCTGTCTGCCCAGTGGAATTCCTTTTACAATATCTCCTCCACTTGTCCTCAGCAGGTCTCAAGACTAACTCAGAGTTCATCTGAGTGCCATCTCTGCTTATCATAGGCCAGTGGACAGGCAACCTATTTCTTTGCACCCCTTGGTGCAAAGATTTATGTGGGGTCTCCTGCTGTCCAAGGCACAGATTAAATCACCACCTGGGACCTCAATGTGGTCCTAGTGCAACTTCTAAAGCCTCCTTTTGAGCCTTTAGCCACCACTTCTTTAAAATTCTTGTCTTGGAAGGTAATTTTCCTCATTGCCCTCACCTCAACTTGCTGCATCAGCGAACTGCAGGCTTTAGTGTCAGATCCTCCGTATACCCGGTTCCACCATGACAAGGTGCTTCTCTTTACTCATCCACACTTCCTTTCGAAGGTGGTCTCCCTTCCACCTTAATCGGTGATTCTACCGGTCTTTTTCCCCAAATTACATGCCTTTAGAGCTGAAGCAGCGCTACACACTTTAGATTGCAAGCGCACACTAGCTTTCTATTTGGACAGAACCAAGAATCACAGGAAATCCTCTCAATTATTCATTTCCTTTGATCCAAGTCACCTTGGACTGCCAGTCATGAAGCACACCCTATCCAACGGGATTGTGGACTGCATTTCTTTTGCCTATGTTCAAGTGGGACTCTCCCTTGAGGGTCATGTCATGGCTCACAACATGCGAGCCATGGCAACCTCAGTTTCCAACCTTTGTTCCATCTCTATTGACAAAATCTGTCGAGCAGTTACCTGGTCCTCCATTCATACCTTCATTGAACACTACTGCCTACACAGGGACTCCTGTTAAGATGCTATCTTTGGCCAGGCTGTCCTCTAGCACCTTTTAGGAATTAACTGCAACTCCTACTCTCCTCCTGGCACCAGACTTCCCTGGCGATGCTCTTGCCAAATGCAATTGAGTCTAATGGGGCCACTTTGTATCCATGCCTTCTCGACTCTGTCCTTTAGCCTCAGGGATACCACTGCTTCCAACTCCAGTCTGGTACCTTGAAGCTAGTGAATCTGCTTTCCTGCTTGTTCCTGGAGATAACATTATTACTCACCTGTAACAGGTAATCTCCGGGAAGAGCAAGAATCAGTCTTCCCAACCTATCCTCCTCCCCTAGGCGTTGTAGGGTGTTCTCTTTTTCTTCTATCTCTCAGCTACAAACTCAACTGAGGAGGGAGGGAGGCTGAAGTTTGGGCATGCTACTTTTTCTTGAAAGAGATTGCTAGCAAGGGATGGGGGAAGGGGCTTGAGAAAGAGAGCATTGTTACTCACCTTGTCAGACGGCTGCCTGGGTGAAAATCTTCACAGTCTTGGCAAGTGCATATCTCTATATGATTTGCAAGGTATTGTGGACAATGTAGTTCATTCACACCAGACACAGCTGCTGACAATAATTTAGTTGTGCTCTTGGGTAAAGCCAATAAGATATTTATTTATGGGGTTATTTCTCCCAACACAGATATGCTTGGTAGCACATAAATTAGGTAACTTGCTTTCAGTGTTAACTTGGAAAAACAAAGTCAAAATCAGGAAAACAACAAATGAAAAGCTACAAAGCAAGAAACAAACTGTTCTTTTCAGGTTAACTTCTGATTACTTCCCACATAAATACAGAAGTGATTCTCTCCTAGCTCACAAGCAATTAGGTAAGGCTTAATTGCTAGCAGTCACCAGCTGAAACCCCTTAGCTGGCTTGCCTTCCACTGTGTGAGTCAAATCCTGCTTCAGGAGCTTTTCTGAGTAGATTAAAGAACAAATTTGTATTTCTTTGTGATGGTTGCTGTACTTTATAACAGAAAGTTACCAACGGAGTTTAGATAGAGAGCAGTCCATATAAACAGGATCCTCATCTGCTATTATTCCTCCTTGTTCAACAAGCATGGGTTCAATATCCTGGATTGGCACAGATGAATCTCTTAATGGAGCATTTTCAGGAGAATACTTGTTTCCCTGCTGTCTTTCAAGGTTATAGCTAGGGCATAGATCAGTGTTCATACCTGAGCTTCCATTGCTGCTAGAGTTCCTCTCTATATAGCCTGGCCAGTATGTAGTCCAGTTCTTATGTCCAGCCTTCCAATCCAGATCCCTGGACACTGGATCTCTCTTCACATACCTTCTGGCACAGGTCTTAGGGTCCCTTCCACGTGCAGCCGTCTCCCTCACAGGTAGCCTCTGGTGATTCCTAGCTCTGCAGCACCATTCCTCTGGCTTTCCCCAGTCCAATGGTGTATGCTGGCCCTTGGAATACCTCCCAGTATACGTACTGCTTTGGACTCTTCTAGACCTCTCAAAGGCTTTTTTCCTCTTTCTTCCAGAGGGCTTCTTTCCCTCTCTGTCCGTCCGGTTTGGCTTCTGCTTCTGATGATCCTTCAGATGAAACTGATGATCCTTCTCTGGATATCCAAGGTGATCATGAAGAAGATCATCTGTAGAATAAACTCTACTCTTATTCTGCTTAGATGAGTGATCCTCCCTAACACAGCGCAGCTGTGCTGAATCAGGCCCTGCCCTTTGAGATGAGTGCTTAGGGATTACCTCATAGCCCTCCTGATTGAACACACGTTTCCCCACTTCAGCTCCTCTAATGGCTATTGGAAACCTGGTGCATTCTGGGACTGGTAGTCTTCTATGGGAAAATTCTGTTTTCTTATTTCTACTAGAACTGACAGGCTGCTTGTTCAGAGTCACTTCACCTTTTCTATAGCTCCTTCCTGAGCTATGATAAGCTTCCTTATCACAACCTGTAATAGATGATCTCTGGGAACAGCAGGAATTAGTCTTCACATATGGGTATCGTCAGTACCGACGGAGCCCGGGCAGGAATGCTCCCCAGCATCCAATTGGAAAGCTTTTTTGGAGCAATCCATTGTGCCTGTGCATCTGCCTTCCCAAGTTTTTTTTTCTCGAGAGTATTGGGAAAGCAGATGCACAGGCGCAGTAGATTGCTCCAAAAAGCTTTCTAATTGGACGCTGAGGAGCATTCCTGCGCGGGCTCCGTCGGTACCGACAATACCCATATGTGAAGACTGATTCCTGCTGTTCCCAGAGATCAACTGTTATAGGCGAGTAACAACGCTCTCTCTCTCAAGCCTCCCCCCCCATCCCTTGCTAGCAATCTCTCTCAAGAAAAAGTTGTTGTTGTTGTTGTTGTTAAGTGCCGTTGAGTTGGTGTCGACTCATGGCAACCCTCTGGATAGTTGTCCTAAATTGTGTTCAGTCTTCAGTCAGGCGGCTCATTGTTGACAGAATGGTACCTGTAACTGCTGTTATTATATCAATCCATCTCATTGCTGGCCTTCCTCTTTTGCGTTGACCTTCTATCTTGCCAAGCATGATGTCTTTCTCTAATGATCTCTCTCGTCGTATGATGTGTCCAAAGTATGAAAGTCAAAGTCTTGCCATCTGAGCTTCTAAAGAAAGGTTAGATTTGATCTCCTCTTCAGCCTCCCTCCCTCCCCCAACAGGCATAGGAAGGGCCCAGACCGCCTTTTTTGCTGCACAGTACTTCTGCATGGGATTTCAGTCAGAGAATCTCATGAACAATTTTCAGTCTTTTTTTTCTGGTGCATTCAGAACATATTGATATAGGTTCTACCTTTGGGAATCTGAAATTGCAAACTCAGCTTTAGCACTTGGGTGTGACAAAGTCTAGAGAGAATTTCCTGTTCTTTAGCAGTGACGTCAGTATCAGGTCTTTAATGAAAGCCAAACAGGAAGCAACTCTCAACTAAAGCCAGGCAGTGACTCTATACCCACTTCTTTGCTCAGTTTACCAAAGAAATCCTTAAGCAGCTGCTTACTTCAGCATCAGTGTTTACCTCCAACAACATGACTAACAATAACCTCTAAGATAATTCACAACCACCAGGACACTTCACAGCCAAAGCAGGGCAAGCTCCCCAGATGGAGTAGAATTTTACCATGTCACAGATTCCCTTTGTGCAAACAAACCTGCCACAGACACAAATACACCCACCCCCAAAACTCTACTTCTTCCTTTTCATTGCTTTATGGCAGCAAGATGACAATAGCTATTAAGGAGAGAACTTATCAACCACTATTCAAAGGAAACATAGAAATATGATGATAGAAAAAGACCACATGGCCTATCTAGTCTGTCCTTCCATATCTTAGACAACGCTTCACGGTCTACTAGCAGAGTGAAATTTGACAATCACCGGAAAATATTCCTACACTCTAGTATTTTTGAGTTGCGATTTAATATAAGGGATTTTGCTTATATTTTTTCGGGTCTCAGACTTCACAGTGGCATAATATCTTGGGTATTGTGTAAGCCCAATATTGTGCCTGTTTTGCATCAATGACCCTGTTATATGCAAAAATATTCCCTTTATCGATTGTGTCATACAGCAACTAATAAAAAACGTCAAAACTGTATTTGTTCACTTAACTTGTATTTGATGAATTTTTCAATAAAAGTTGCATGATTCTGATTATATCTTGATGTCCCAACGCTGTACTGAAAGTGCCCCCGCGTTTCACTGTTCAGGTTCTTCAGGGGACCATAAATCCTATTATAATAAATAACAAACATACTTCACTTATCTAAACCCAACCCCAACTAAAACAATTCTTTTTTACCACCTTAAATCTAGTTTTAAAACTTCTCTGAACCACTCAACGCAGAAAATGTTCAAATGGAGTACCTGACACGTTGATGCTGCCTGAATGAGAAAGTAGATTCTTATAGTGAGGAAAGCCTTAGGGCGCATTAACCAAAAAGAAGATTTCGATAGGAGGGAGGAGTTAAGAAAGATATATTTAAAGGGACGCAAGCTCTATTCCGCATGCGCGGCGTCCAAGGACCGTTAGAAATATCTTAATGAATATATGTCGGCTATGAAGACGTGGGCAGCATCAACGTGTCAGGTACTCCATTTGAACATTTTCTGCGTTGAGTGGTTCACAGAAGTTTTAAAACTAGATTTAAGGTGGTAAAAAAGAATTGTTTTAGTTGGGGTTGGGTTTAGATAAGTGAAGTATGTTTGTTATTTATTATAATAGGATTTATGGTCCCCTGAAGAACCTGAACGGTGAAACGCGGGGGCGCTTTCAGTACAGCGTTGGGACATCAAGATATAATCAGAATCATGCAACTTTTATTGAAAAATTCATCAAATACAAGTTAAGTGAACAAATACAGTTTTGACGTTTTCTATTAGTTGCTGTATGACACAATCAATAAAGGGAATATTTTTGCATATAAAAGGGTCATTGATGCAAAACAGGCACAATATTGGGCTTACACAATACCCAAGATATTATGCCACTGTGAAGTCTGAGACCCGAAAAAATATAAGCAAAATCCTGTATATTAAATCGCAACTCAAAAATACTAGAGTGTAGGAATATTTTCCGGTGATTGTCCTTCCAGATCAACAACTACAACAGTCCCCTTTTTACCTTTAGAGATCCTCTGTGTTTGTCCCATGCTTTTTTGAATTCAGTTACTGTCTTCATCTCTACCACCTCCACTGGGAGACTATTCCACGGATCCACTACTCTTTCCGTAAAGAAATATTTCCGCATATCACTCCTGAATCTATCTCCCTTCACCCTCATCCCATGTCCCCTCGTAGCAGAACTTGCTTTCAATTGAAAGAGGCTCTCTCCCTGAACATTTATGCCACGGAGGTATTTAAACATCTCAATCATATCACCTCTATCCCGCCTTCCCTCTAAGGTGTACATATTAAGATCCTTAAGTCTGTCCTCATATGCTTTATAATGAAGACCATTAATCATTTTAGTAGCCACCCTCTGCACCGACTCCATCCTGTTCACATCCTTTTGAAGGTGTGGTCTCCAGAATTGCACACTATACTCCAAATGAGGTCGCACCAAAGACTTATACAGAGGCATTATCACCTCCTTTTTTCTGCTAGCCATTCCTCTCCGTATGCACCCAAGCATCCTTCTAGCTTTTGCCATCGCCTTTTCTACCTGTTTAGCTACTTTAAGATCATCAGACACAACCACGCCTAGGTCCCGCTCTTCTTTAGTGGACAAAAGTACTTCACTCCCTATACTATATTGCTCCCTTGGATTGCTGCAGCCCAAATGCATGACCTTACATTTTTTAACATTAAATCCCAACTACCAAATTCTGGACCATTCTTCAAGCTTTCTAGATCCCTCCTCATGTTATCTACACCTTCCTGGGTGTCTACTCTATTGCAGATTTTGGTATCATCCGCAAAGAGGCAAATCACACCCGACAGCCCATCCTCCATATCACCAACAAAGATGTTAAAAAGAATTGGACCAAGGACAGATCCCTGGGATACACCACTGGTAACATCCTTCTCCTCAGAGTGAGCTCCATTTACTTGTACTCTTTGTCGCCTCCCACCCAACCAATTTCTAACCCAAGCAGTAACTTTAGGGTCCATCCCTAGGGTGCTCAGTTTGTTTATAAGTCGCCTGTGAGGTACACTGTCAAAGGCTTTACTGAAATCTAAATACACCACATCTAGGGCTCTCCCTCGGTCCAACTCCTTGGTCACCCAGTCAAAGAAATCAATCAGATTTGTCTAACAAGACCTGCCTCTGGTGAATCCATGCTGCCTTGGATCCTGTAATCCGCTGGACTCCAGAAACCTCACAATTTTCTCTTTCAGCAGTGTTTCCAATAATTTACTCATCACTGAAGTTAAACTAACCGGCCTGTAGTTTTCAACCACATCCTTACTTCCGCTTTTGTGTAAAGGCACCACATGAGCCTCTCTCCAGTCCTTTGGCACCACTCCCGACTCCAACGAGGCATTGAAAAGGTCAGTTAGTGGAGCTGCTAGAATGTCCCCAAGTTCCCTCAGTATTCTAGGGTGTATCCCATCCGTTCCCATCGCTTTGTCTACTTTAAGTTGAGCTAGTTTCTCACGAAAACAGTCTTCTGAAAATTGTTCAAGATGTCCCTCGCTTCTGTTCCTATTTGTTGGTGTTTTCTGAGGTCCTGCTCCTGGTTCTTCATCTGTGAACACAGAACAAAAATATTTGTTAAGCAATTCCGCTTTATTCTTATCAGCTTCTACATATTCCTCCCCTGCACCCTTGAGTCTGACAATACCACTTTTGCTCTTCCTCTTCTCACTAACATATCTGAAAAATGTCTTATCCCCCCATTTTATTGCATTGGCTATTTCCTCCTGCTTTTGAATCTTTGCCTTCTTGACTACTTTGCTAGCTTCTCTAAGTTTTTCTAAATACAGATGCCTGTCTTCCTCTCTCTGTGATCTCTTGTATTTCATGAAGGCCTCCCTCTTTTTCTTCACTTTTTCAGCTACTTCTTTCGAAAACCATAGCGGTCTCCTTTTACCTTTATTTACCATTTTAACAAAAAGGTTGGTTGCCCTTAAAATATCCCCTTTCAGTTTTGCCCATTGTTTTTCTACATCCCCCAGCTGTTCCCATCCCACTAACGACTCCCTGAGGTATTGGCCCATCTTCGCAAAGTTAGTCTTCCTAAAGTCTAAGATCCTCACTTTTGAATGGATTCTAACAGCCCTAGTCCTAATACTGAACCACACCATCTGGTGATCACTGGATGTAAAATGATCTCCCACTACAACATCAGAAACACTTTCACCATTGGTAAGCACCAAGTCCAGTATGGCTCCCTTCACGTGTGGGGTCTGCTACCAATTGCCTGGATAGTTCTCCCTGTAGAGAATCCAGGATCTCCTTACTTCTAGATGATACTGCAGCAGGAATGTGCCAATCAACATCTGGCATATCGAAATCTCCTATCAGTAGCACTTCCCCTTTCCTAGCAATGCTGCGTATGTCTTCAATTAACTCTCTGTCCACCTCTTCCTCTTGTGAGGGAGGTCTGTATCACACCAATGCAAATAGATTTCTCTTTCCCTCTTTCTAGTGTAACCCACAATGCCTCCTCTCTCCCTTTTAAGCTCTGTAATTCCAAAGCTTTAATAGTAGTTTTTACATATAGTGCCACTCCTCCTCCCCTTCTTTCTACCCTGTCCTTTCTGAATAAAGTATAGCCAGGTATAGTTATATCCCAATCATGGTTTTCTATGAACCATGTTTCTGTAACTGCCACTAAATCCAAGTCAGCCACTCCCACCAAAGCTTCAACATCAGGGATCTTATTTCCCATGCTACGGGCATTTATACACACTGCTTTCCATATGTTACCCCTGTTACCCATTTCCATAAAGGTATTTAATGTATCACCTACCTGGGGGCTTTCACTTACCTGGGGGCTTTCTTCACCCATCCCCAACAAATCTAGTTTAAAGCCCTCTTCAGTAGATTAGCCAGTCTACTACCTAAGACGCGTTGACCTTTCTTGGACAGATGGATGCCATCTCTGCTCTGCAACCCTTGGAACAGCATCCCATGGTCTAGGAAACCAAAACGCTCTCAATGACACCATCCACACAGCCATGCATTCATCTCCAGGATGCGAGCCTCTCTGCCTTGGCCTTTACCCTCCACAGGGAGGATTGAAGAGAACACCACCTGTACACCTAACTGCTTCACCCTCTGTCCCAGAGCCATGAAGTCACTTTTGATACGTTCCAAGGTATACCTGGCAGTATCATTTGTTCCAACATGGATTAGCAACATTGGGTAATAGTGGGCTTGATGAGTCTTGGCAAACTCTCCGTAACATCTTGGATTTTGGCACCAGGCAGACAGCATACCTCTCTGGACATCAAGTCTGGTCGGCAGATGGACGCCTCAGTACCCCTCAGAAGAGAGTCTCCAACCACTCCTACCCTTTGTTTCCTTCTGGTCACTGATTCTGCAACTTTGGGGTACTTGAGCTCTGGTTCTTCCATTTCCAGGGATGCTTTCACCTCCTCCACTTCCAGGGCTGCATAATGGTTCTTCAATTCAAGGGCTGGAGAAGTTGGATTGGTGATTTTGCAGGCTCTTGTGACTTGTGTTCAACCATCGACATTCTGTTGGCACCCATCTTCTCCTGTGCTGGACAGCTTGGTTGCTGCAAGAAGCATCTCATCAATGTACTTCTCACTGTCTTGAATGCTCCTCAGCCTCGCCACCTCCTCTCTGAGTTCCTCCACTTGTTTCCTCAGAGCTTCAGCATGCAGGTACCCTGCACATGGAACCAGTCCTTCAACTGGCATTGGGACCTCTGTCTGGACCAAGGCAGAAGCTGTAATGGGGGCAACAGCTTTAGCGATATGATTTTTCCCAGCCATTGTTCTGTTCGTGGAGCTTAGGTATCTGTTAAAGCAAAAGAGAGAGATCTACCAAGTACCAGCCAGTTTCCCAGCTGTCCTTTCAGAGAAAAAGCAGTTAAATCTCTTTAATTATATTCAAAATGTGCTGGTCCAATTCTCTGTGCTTTGTTAAATGGGGAGGTGCCCTATAAAGCAAGGCTGCTCACTAGGGGTGGGTGGGAGTCGGGGTGGGTAGGGAGGGAACTAACACCTGATTAGGTGTTAGCAGTTCCCAAAGCTGAGGAGGTTACTAGAGTTCAGCAACCTACTTTGCTCAAGGAAAGTTCCACTAAAGCACCAAAAAGAAAGTAAATTTGCTTTAAAAATATACAAAAAACCCTTTTAAGAGCTCCCAGTCAGAGAGCTAGCAATTTAATATAATAAAATAAACCCTCAAATCCTTACTGTTGGTTGATCTGTAGAGCCCCTGTTTAGGAAAGCCTGTAGGAGCTGGGAAAGAAAGATCCTTAGGTTTCTCTAAAAAGAAGAGGTGCAAATTCATTATCCACTGGGCAGACAGTGTTAAAATAAATTAGAGCAACACTCAAGTACTCAAGCACATACATATACAAATTCTACCAGGAGATCAATAGTTAATAGGCCAAGAGAAAGGGTTATACTTGACCTCAGATCCCTTCTGCTGCCTGACATGGTCTTGCTTTCTGCTTTCCTTGAGTGGATGTGGTCCTGTTTATTTCTGCTAGTGATTAGACACAGACCACATCCCAGACCTTTGTGGACAGTGCATCTGAGGAGGGTGGAAGAAAGAGCCTCTTCACCTGGAAGCGGGAGAGGGTTCTATAGCCCAAAGGAAGATCACTAGACAATGCCAAGCTTTCTCTCATTCCACAGATATAGGGTGCCTCCGGCATTGCCTCATTCACAATGTTAAAGTTACCCTCCAGCCACTCAGTGTTTCCCACTCTCTGTGGGTGGTGGAATTGGGAGGGGCCACTTGCATGAGCCATGGTTTCTGGGCTGGCCTGACTGGCCGTTGCTTCACTGCAACTGCTGCTGTACTGAGCAGAACATCCACCTGAACGTGGTGGTATTGTGGTGGGAAAGAGTTAAAGATGGCAGGTGGCTGGGGCAACATATTTTTGTGCCAGCACGGCCATGGGCTGCCTGTCTGAGGGGGTTGACGGTCAGCATGGCACTCGCAAGCACAGAGCAATTATCCAGTCCTTCCTATACACCTTTCATGCGGAACCTAAAGATGGGTTGGGTGACATGACACGCACACCAACCATTGGCCTGCTCCACACAGCCCCAGCCAACAGACAGGACAGCCAGCAACACAGAGGAGCCGCCTTTTTATTTCTTAAAATGGCCCACAATGGGGGTAGAGCCAAGTGAGGTCAGCAGTGTTGGCTCTGGAGTGTGGAGGGAGGGATCCTGGACTCTGAGACAGAGACACAAACACTGACACACTTGTCTTGCACAAGAGAGTTGTGATCCCATGAAGAGTGTCATGTAGAAGACCCTTCTGGCCCCATAGAGTTCAGTGAAGCAGAGGAATTGGCTTCACAAGCTGACAGGCAGGCAGAGGCACATGGCTCAGAGTTGCCAAAGGAAACGTAAACAGAATGAGTCATGGGAGGAGAAAACACGCCCCTGCTGCAATGGTTCCCCGGCATCAGGAGTTAAGGGAAAACACCTGGTTGGGGGAGGGGCGGAGCTGAGCCCTAAGAAACAGAGAGATAAAAAGTGCTCATTAGATTTAAGCAGTAGCACCGGGAGGAGCACAAGCACAGGCACCGGGAGGAGCACGAAGGAAGGCACCGGGAAGTGCACTAGCACTGGGACGAGGACAGGAAGTGAAGCAGCAGCCAAGAGGGCAGTAGCTGAAAGATTGCCTGAGAGGTTAGTTTGGAAGCACGCTGAAACTCCAGAGAGAGAGAGAGGTGCTGGCCTGACGACATTTGTATGTCCGAGAAGGAGAAGCTAAAAGGCAGGAAAACACATCCAGTGTTTGGATTCTTTGCTGACCCAGCAGTGCTGAGAAGGTCCTCTGTTCAAAAGCCAAAAGGTAGGCTGCCCAAGTGGTATAGAGGGGAAACTAAGTGTCAGAGTTTTCCATGTGTGTGCCAAGATGTGCTGGACTCTCCTTATATAAAATCCCATATATACGGTAATTCTCAACCCTGCTCATTAGAGTGCTGTGAAGGGAAGCCTCGGGAAGAGAGAGGGCGAGTGTGCTTTGAAACACCGTATGATAGGGTGAAAACTTACTCAGCTGATAGTGATTGTGAAGAGATGCAGACGGAGCCTGCTATTGAAGACATAGCAGGGGAACAAATGGACTGTACTTTAACTATAGCTGATCATATAATCTCACTCTGCTAACTAGGCTGTTTAGAAGGCTGTCTCAAACAGCAGGAGAAAAGCAGAGTGTGTCTTTTTGATATAAAAGAGACTGTTACCTTTGAGCTTGTGTTAAGCTGCATGTTTGAAGTTTTGAAGCGAAAGAAGATGTTTTCCTGAGTTCCTGTATTTTCCTTTATGCCAGAAGTGTATGGCTATTTTTTGTTCTGTGTTTCAACTGCATTTAATCCGCCCGGAAGGGGAAATAAAAATCTTGTCCCTTTTGCCTAACCCACTCGACTACAATTGCTTCTTGTTTGGAAAGTAAGTGGAAACTACAACTCCCATGAGGCAGTGCATGCCTAAAAGCCTTGCCATACTTTCTAAGTAAGGATGCCCAGGCTGACCAACCCTGGGTGCTACCGGCTCTGGGGTGGTTACTGGTGACAAGAGGTAAAGTTGATTTAAGGCAGCCTAAGCTAGCAAGTTTGTCATGTGACTGGTGTCACCACCCCCCTGTGGCATGCCCAAATACCTGACAGGGCAAACTGCCCCTGGAAGACATATTAGCCTTCTTTCTAGCTTCCAGACTTTAATGTAAAAATAATTAGAATCATGAAAAAAGACAGACAGTTGTAAATCGTAACCTGACAGCACCAGTTTTGCCCTTAAACTGGTAGTCCTGAAGCAGCCTGTTGAAAATTTAAGGGCGAAAGTCGAGTCAACATCAGTTCCAGCTTTGTCAGATTATCAGCATGATGCTCATTGGGAGCTCTTTGTATTCAGATAAGTGTTTCTTTTCTTTTAAATGCATTAAAAAAATTGTTAACATGATTCAGGTCGATGAATGACATCACAGGGGAAGTAGTGGTTGCTTGAAAAGCATAGTTACTCACCTGTAACAGCTGTTCTCCAGGGACAGCAGGAATCTGTCTTCACTTATGGGTGACATCGACACCGACGGAGCCCACGCAGAGCAATTCCCCAGCTTTCAAAGAAAGCCTTTGGGACTGCTGCCACACATGTGTGATCCTCTTCCTGCCCAAGGGTGCCATCTTCCTCAGTCAGGTCCCATAGCTAGAGCCCTACTAAGTGGATGGCAAGGGAAGGATAAAAATAGCAAATCTTAAGGGGAGGTGGGAGGGTAGTGAGGACTGATTCCTGCTGTCCCTGGAGAACACCTGTTACAGGTGAGTAACTACGCTTTCTCCAGGAACAAGCAGGAAGTCAGTCCTCACTTATGGGACTCCCCAGCTACCGGCTACCGAAACCTATAAGCAAAGTGCCTCCACAAAGCCATGAGCAGATGCAGATGATCTGAAGGGAGCCCGAGTCCTTGAATCCATGGGGGGCCAAGCTCCCAGTAGCCACAGAAGGAGGGTCAGAGGGCAGGAGTTGCTTATACCCTGGAGTACAGCCTGACCGAAGGCGCTGTCATGGCGGGACTCCCTCTCCAGGCAGTAGTGCAAAGTGAAGATATTCGCTGAAGACCAGGTCACAGCCCGGCAGATGTCTGTCAGACGCATTGAGCACAGCGAAGCCACCGATGCTGCCTTGGCATGGACGTCGTGTGCGGAGACTCATCGATCCAGCAGGGCCCCAGCCTTTGCCTGGGCAAAGGCGATGCAGTCCCCCACCCAGATGGAGAGGGTGAACTTGGTGACTGCAAGCCCCAGATGGTTGGGATTGTAGGCAATGAAGAGCTGGTCGGACTTGTGATTTTCCCAATGGAGAAAGGTGAATAATGGTGTACCCCTGGGATCTGTGCTGGGTCCGCTGCTTTGACATATTCATAAATGACATGGAAAGTGGAATAACGAGTGAGGTTATCAAATTTGCAGATGACACAAAACTATTTAAAGTTGTTAAAACCCAAGAGGATTGTGGAAAATTGCAAGAGGATCTTGATAAATTGAAAGACTGGGCATCCAAATGGCAGATGAAATTTAATGTGGACAAGTACAAAGTTATGCACCTAGGAAAGTAAAACCTAAGCTATGGTTACACGATGCAAGGTTCCACGTTAGGAACCACCACCCAGGAAAAAGATTTAGGCGTCATTGTGGATAGCATTTTAAAACCCTTCGCCCAGTGTGCAGCAGCAGCCAAGAGAGCACATAGACTGCTAGGTATCATAAGGAAAGGAATGGAAAATAAAACAAAGGATATTATAATGCCTCTGTATCATTCCATGGTATGACTGCACCTTTAATATTGTATGCAATTCTGGTCGCCGTATATTAAAAAGGATATAGCATTATTAGAAAAGGTAGAGAGAAGAGCCACCAAAATGGTAAAGGGGATGGAAGGATATCCCTATGAAGAGAGGTTAAAAAGATTAAGGCTCTTCAACCTTGAAAAGAGATGGCTGAAGGGAGATATGATAGAGGTCTATAAATTAAGGAATGGAGTGGAATGGGTAAACGTAGATCTATTGTTTATGCCATCAAAATATAGAAAGACTAGGGGGCATGCAATGAAGCTACAGGGTATCCTATTTAAGACTAATAAAAGAAAATATTTTTTCACTCAATGTGTAATCAAACTCTGGAATTTGCTACCGGAGATGTAGAAAAAGCTGTTAGTGTAGCCGGGTTTAAAAAAGGTTTGGACAAGTTCCTGGAGGAAGGGTCCATAAACCATTATGCTTCGGTCCAGACAGAGGTCCTAATGCCAGTTGAAGGACCGGTTCGATGTGCAGGGTGCCTGCATGTTGAAGCTCTGAGGAAACAAGTGGAGGAACTCAGAGAGGTGGTGGCGAGGCTGAGGAGCATTCAAGAGAGTGAGAAGTACATTGATGAGATGCTTCTTGCAGCAACGAAGCTCTCCAGCAGAGGAGAAGTTGGGTGCCAACAGAATGTCGATGGTTGGACACAAGTCACCAGGGCCTGCAAAATCACCAATCCAACTTCTCCAGCCCTTGAATTGAAGAACCATTATGCAGCCCTGGAAGTGGAGGAGGTGAAAGCATCCCTGGAAAGGGAAGAACCAGAGCTCAAGTACCCCAAAGTTGCAGAATCAGTGACCACAAGAAAACGAAGGGTCGTGGTGGTTGGAGACTCTCTTCTGAGGGGTACTGAGGCGTCCATCTGCCGACCAGACTTGATGTCCAGAGAGGTATGCTGTCTGCCTGGTGCCAAAATCCAAGATGTTACGGAGAGTTTGCCGAGACTCATCAAGCCCACTGACTATTACCCAATGTTGCTAATCCATGTTGGAACAAATGATACTGCCAGGTATACCTCGGAACGTATCAAAAGTGACTTCATGGCTCTGGGACAGAGGGTGAAGCAGTTAGGTGCACAGGTGGTGTTTTCTTCAATCCTCCCTGTTGAGGGTAAAGGCCAAGGCAGAGAGGCTCGCATCCTGGAGATGAATGCATGGCTGCGTGGATGGTGTCATCGAGAGCGTTTTGGTTTCCTAGACCATGGGATGCTGTTCCAAGGGTTGCAGAGCAGAGATGGCATCCATCTGTCCAAGAAAGGTCAACGCGTCTTAGGTAGTAGACTGGCTAATCTACTGAAGAGGGCTTTAAACTAGATTCGTTGGGGATGGGTGAAGAAAGCCCCCAGGTAAGTGAAAGCCCCCAGGTAGGTGATACATTAAATAACTTTATGGAAATGGGTAACAGGGGTAACATATAGAAAGCAGTGTGTATAAATGCCCGTAGCATGGGAAATAAGCTAGAAGGATGCTTGGGTGCATACGGAGAGGAATGGCTAGCAGAAAAAAGGAGGTGATAATGCCTCTGTATAAGTCTTTGGTGCGACCTCATTTGGAGTATAGTGTGCAATTCTGGAGACCGCACCTTCAAAAGGATGTGAACAGGATGGAGTCGGTGCAGAGGGTGGCTACTAAAATGATTAGTGGTCTTCATTATAAAGCATATGAGGACAGACTGAAGGATCTTAATATGTACACCTTAGAGGAAAGGCGGGATAGAGGTGATATGATTGAAATGTTTAAATACCTCCGTGGCATAAATGTAGTCTCCCAGTGGAGGTGGTAGAGATGAGGACAGTAACTGAACTCAAAAAAGCATGGGACAAACACAGAGGATCTCTACAGGTAAAAAGGGGACTGTTGTAGTTGTTATGGAAGGACAGACTAGATAGGCCGTGTGGTCTTTTTCTGTCGTCATATTTCTATGTTTCTATGTTTCTATTATTAAAATGGACCCAGAATATCCACTGCTTGCCTGTGTCTTTTGGGGAAACTGCTAGGTACTTGTGACCTAGATTGGCCACTGTTGGAAACAGGATACTGGGCTTGATGGATCTTGGTCTGACCCAGTATGGCATACCTTATGTTCTTATGTTATCCTACAAATGTTCATTTTACATTGTTTACAGTTTAACATTGTGGCGCAAGTGAAACATGTTCCTGGTTTGAATTTGCAATTACTGACTCCTTATTCCTTTTTCAGTGGACCCTATTTAAGCAGCTAGTCTCTCTTACTGATGAAGAACCAACCATGATCCCAGACACCATTTGCGCATTGGGAGCAGAACACTCAGCTTATTCAGTAGTCACTTGAACCCATAACCTGGACCATGTGCCTGTGTGGAAACCACCACATCGCAGCCCACGCATCTTCAGATGGATGTGATCTGGGGATGGAGATAAGACTATCATCGCTGACTACATCCTCACCTCTCAGAACCATGACTGTCCCATACCCTAGTCAAGTACCAGCTGGCCAGGTTTTCCTTTTTCATGAAACTCAACGGCCAGCTTAGCCCTTCGGCAAGTTTGCTATTGAAGACATTAATGCACAGTATCCCTTGCACCCAGACACTGGGAAACCAATTACCCTTTACAGATTATGAAACGTTCTTAAAACAATCTGTTCATGGGTGGCAATGAGCTGGTAGGACGCAAGCCGATCAGCTCCGGGGAAACCCCTAATTAAACATACAGAAACCCCCTTCCAGCTTGGGGTGAGCTCCTACCTGGCTCCCGTACGAATCGCGGAGGGTGAGGTGGGAAAGGCGAGCCCTACATGAATCTCCTAAACTCCCTCGATGGCCTCGAAACCAGGTCGGAAGGAGAAAGGTCGGCCCCAAGAGAACAAGATGGCGGAGGAGATGCCGAACAGCCCTGCTGCTGACACGCACCAGGCCATGGTGGCTGAAGTGAGCGCGGCGGTGGTCAGCGCCCTTGATGACCGATTCCGCTCCTTAGCGGAGCAACTTACCCAGGTCAGCCAAAGTATTGGAGACTTTACGGGGCGCATTGAGCAAGTCGAAGCAAGGGTTTCGGATGTGGAGGATTCGCAGCGCACCTTGCAGGAACGGGTGACGGCCTTGGAGACCTTAGCACAGCAGCAGCGGGAAAAGTTAGACGACCTCGAAAATCGGGGTAGGAGGAAGAACTTGCGCTTCATGGGCATCGCGGAGTCGGTCTCCGACCGGGAGCTTACAGGTTTTCTGGAGACTTGGATCGCGCAGACTTTCCCTAATGCAGTGACAGGCCCGCTCAAGCTAGAGCGCGTACATCGACTGGGCCAGCGTCAGGATGGAGCCCGCAGGCCACGTGCAGTCATCGCCCGTTTTTTAGAATTCTGACAGAAAGAGGAGTCTTGCGGGCTGCTTGGGGCCGCCGACGGCAGCCGGGGGATGAGTCCCAGATCCTGGTTTTTCAGGACTACTCCATACTAGTGAGTCAGCGATGTAAGGCCTTCAATGCTGTCTGTGGACAACTGGTTAATCGGGACCTGCGTTTTGCTTTAATGTACCCAGCAAAATTGCGGGTTGACTATAATGGACGCCTGAAGTATTTTTCAACCCCCGAGGAGGCACAAGCTTTTGTGGAGCAACTTGGGGAGCGATCGGCCACATGAGGATGGCTAGGCCTCGGAGTACCGAAGTGATCGACAGTGTGTGCGCCTCGGTGGAGGCCGGGCATGGCTTGTTTTAAAGGCTTTTGAGGCACACAGTGTTCCCTGTGGCTACCATAGGTTGTCTGCTGGGGAATGTGCTTCTTTCTTATAATCACTGTTGTATGCTCGTGGTGTTTTGCATATTTGCCATTTTCTGTGTTCTTAGTTCTGTTTGCATGGGTTTGTGTACTGCTGTTATGGTCTGGGGCAGATGAGTGGATGGGGAGGTGGTGGGGAGGGGTGGTGGCCGTAGTGGGGGAGCCTTGGGCGAGGGAAGTAGACCACTCTTCGGGCTGGTGGGAGGTGGGGGGTCCTGTAAGGGGGGGGTTGTTTATTTCTATTGTTGGGGTAGACTCGAATGCCATTGGTACGGGGTCCCAGGTGGTAAGGGACGGAGGAGGTGGACAGGGGAGGGGAGCTAGGGGAGGGGAAGGGAGGGGTAGGGGGGGTAGTCGTGTAGGGGGGGTCAATTGGAGTGCTTTGCTAGGGATGGGGGGAGGGTGGGGGTGGGGATTGAGAGGGATGGGGGGGGCTGATGAGTCTATGGCACTTAGCTGTGGGTTTGCTACATGACACTTGCTGGACCTTGCGCTGGGCAGAGGACGGGGGTGGTGTGGACCCTAGGCTGGGGGGGTCTGTACCAACTATAAGTAGGCTTTTGGTGTCTATGGTGGTATGGGGACCCCCGGATAATGGGTAAGCTCTTGAAATTAGCATCCTGGAATGTGTGTGGCTTGGGATCCCCTATAAAGCGATATAAGGTGTTGCAGCAGTTGCGGTCCAAGAGGGTGGACATAGCCCTGTTACAAGAAACGCACCAATCCTTGGTGGAGCATGAGAAACTGTGTAAAGGCTGGGTTGGTCGAGTATATGGGGCCCCAGCAGTGGGGAAAAAGAGAGGAGTGGCCATTTTACTTGCTAAAACGGTGGGCTGGGTTGAAGAACGCGTGGAAACTGATCCCGAGGGGCGCTATGTGTTTGTCTGGGGGACCTTAGATGGGGTATGCGGGTCTGTTTATGCGCCGAATGACTTTGAGGCCCGGTTCTTTCGACAGATGTCACGAATGTTGACCAACTTGGGGGAATATCAGTTGTATTTAGGGGGTGACTTTAACTCTGTCATGGATGATACAATGGATAGGTCACGGGGGGGGGGGGGGTGGTGTGCGGGACCAGCGGAGCTCCCGAAGAATGAGAGGGCTGTGTGAAGGGTATGATCTTCTGGATGTTTGGAGGGTATTGCATCCGGGCGACAGAGAATATATATATATGTCTAGGGCTCATGGGACATGGTCGAGAATTGACTACTTCCTTATTTCTAGGGCCTTGTTTGGTTGGGTTTCCCGGGTGGACATTGGGCCTCCCGTTCTCTCTGATCATGCCATGGTGGTCTTGGAAATGCAACAACGGGATAGGGGGACTAGGAGGCTATGGAGATATCCCTTGGATCTCGGAGGGGATGTAGAGTTTGTGAAATACCTACGGGAGAGGCGGGTAGAATACTCGCAGAACAATTCCCAGCATGCGGATAATCCCGCTCTCTTTTGGGAGGCGGGGAAGGCTGTGATGCGGGGGGACATTATTAGTTATCACTGCCAGAAGCGGAAGCGATTGAATAGTCGTATCCTGCAGTTAGAAAAAGCTTTGGCGAAAGCGTGTCGCTGGCATACCCAGAGTCACAGTGGGGAGGCTAGGGCACGGCTGCGAGAACTCCAATCTGAGCTGGAGCTATTGCTTGGACAACGGGCTAGGAAATCTATGATGTTTTATAAATTCCAGATGTATAGGCATGGGAATCGAGCGGGTAAGTTGCTGTCCGCTTTGGTGCGAGCTGAGGGGGGCCCCAGGCGCGTTGAGGTGCTTCGTCATGAGGATGGTACGGTTAGGTCTACCGAAGAGGATATCGAACGGATCTTTTGTGATTACTATCAAACATTATATGCGCGGGAGGGTGGGGATCAGGGGGGGGGACGGGACTTCCTGGAGGCCTGTGCCCTGCCGAGTGTAACGTCAGACCATTTGCAGGTGCTGAATGCGCCGTTGTCGGCGCAGGAGGTGCAGCAAGCGATTCAGAGCTTAAAGCGTGGGAAGGCACCCGGCATAGATGGCTTGAGGGGGGAGTTTTATAAAATCTTGGATGACAAGGTGGTGATTCCCTTATTGGATTATTATGGGGATTTGATCCATAGGGGTCAGTTTCCTTATGAGGCGAATAAAGCCCTAGTCACTGTGTTGCCCAAGCCGGGCCGGGATCCGCTCTTACCTGGTTCTTATCGGCCTATCTCCCTGTTGAACGTGGACATAAAAATCTTAGCAAAGATCATGGCGGAGCGGTTGGCCGGGTTCCTTCCCGTCCTGATACATAGGGATCAGGTTGGCTTTGTGCGGGACAGACACGCAACTTATAGCTTGCAACGTGTATTGGCCTCCATGTGTGCTAGCAGAAAAGATAAACGGCGTTCTATGCTCATTAGTTTTGATGCCGAAAAGGCTTTCGCCAGGGTGGACTGGAGTTTTATGTATCAAGTCTTGGCGAAGGTGGGGATTCAGGGTTTTTTTGTGGAGGTTGTACGGTTGTTCTTTGCGGACCCTAAGGGGGCGATTCTGGTAAATGGCAATCTGTCTCCTGAATTTGCGATTCAGAAGGGGACTCGACAGGGTTGCCCCCTCTCTCCCCTCTTGTTTGTGTTAACTTTGGAGCCCTTACTGTGTCAACTTTGGACCTCGCCAGACTTTCTGGGAATACCTGTGGGAAGACGGAGTTTTGGGTCGCGGCTTTTGCCGATGACCTTTTGGTCCATATTGATAAGCCAGAGGAAGGGCTCTCCGCATTGTTGAAGCTCATTCAGGTCTATGGTTCTGCTTCCGGCTTTAAGTTAAATTTGGACAAATCTGAGGCCCTGCCGCTTGTCGCTGATATCGTTCAGTGCTGGTCGGGTACCTTCCCCCTGAACTGGGTGGCTGATCGATTTAAATACTTATGTTTATGTTTATTAAAATTCTTTCTATACCGCCCCATACCAATGGCGTCTAGGCGGTTTACAAGTTAAAAGAATAAAATACAATACAGGCCGTCAGAAAAAATGAAAAAGAACGCCAATTAAAATCATTAAAAGGACAGAAAAGAAACAGAGGATAGCAAGCACAGCAAAAAGAAAACATCAACAAGAGGAGGGAGAGGGATTTATTTGCCCGTGGACCTGCGTGACCTATACCGTATTAATGTCACCCTGTTGCTGAAGCACTTGTCCGACAGGGTACAAAAGTGGAAGGATCTACCACTCTCATTAGGAGGCCGGATTGCTTTGTATAAAATGACATTGTTCCCCAAGTGGCTATATGTCTTGCAGACGCTCCCTCTGTTGGTGCACCGGAAGGATCTCCTGCTGATGGAAAAGCAGATTAATCTTTTGCTCTGGCGGGGTAAGCGTCCCCGTGTTCGACTGGCGGTGTTGCAGCGCCTGTGGAGCAGGGGGGGAATGGGCCTTCCTGATATTAAACTTTACAACCGGGCGTGCCTTCTTCGGCACGTGCGGGATTGGTTATGGGGGTCGGGTGACTATACCCCGATCGAGATGATTGGAGCCTTAGTTGTGCCGTTGCGTGTTACATACGTTTTACATATGAAAGGGGCGAAAGGTCTCGACCGGTGGGTGTGGCTGGTATTGCTTTCTCCCATCGTGCGAGCCTGGCGGTATCTCTGTGGACACCTGGGGTGTTCGGCCTATTGTTCTCCATATCTTCCAATACGCGGGAATAAAGATTTTGCGCCCGGACTGACTGATGCAAACTTTGTGCGATGGGATCGGTTGGGAATTACTGCTTTAGAATCGTTGCTTACAGGGGAGGGGCTTATCGAATCCTTCGTCGTATTGAGTGGGCGTGGGGATGTGTTCCCATATGCTCAGATTCGGAACTACATTCGCACACTGCCTGTGGCCTCGCTGAAGGGGTACATATGCTCCCGGATGGAGGAGTCTCTGCTGGGGGGGGGATCAGGTGGCTCGGGTGGCTCGGCTACATAAGTCCCTTCTGGGGCTGGTGCCCTTGGGGAGGGAGGACGCATTGGCGGAGGCCTGGGCGAGAGACCTTGGCGAGCTCTTGACGGGTGAGGAGGTGGTGGCTGCCATAGCGCGTATCCCCCAGTTAACAGTGTCGGTGAATTATCGTGACATGCAATACCGGCTGATTCGTAGGTTATATTTTGCACCCAACCGGGCTTGGAGGGTAGGGATCGTACAAACGAATTGCTGCCCACGGTGTGGGGTTGCAGATGCTATCCTGGGCCATATGTTTTGGCATTGTTCTGCGGTACGGAGTTTTTGGGGTAAAGTTCTCGGCTATTTGGGGAGGTGCTTGGCCATAGTGCTGCGGTTGGCACCTGTAAGTCTAGTGCTGGATGTTTGGAGGGAGGAGATCGGGCCTGCTATTGATCGGGTACAAGGGGATTGGTTGCGTTTGGTGCTTGTCACAGCCCGCATGACTATACTGCAAACGTGGGTGGATCCCAGGGGGCCGTTGTATGGGCAATGGCGGGTGCGATTGCATGGCCTGTTGTGGTTAGAGAGATATCGAGTGCGGGGTCACCCACAGCGTTGGGACACTTTCTTGAAGGGTTGGGGTCTTCATCTTCAATGTATGCCCGCCAAAGTGAGGAGTCGTGTTTTGGGTGAAGAAGGATGTTAGAGTCCAGTGGGGGGGTGTCGGTGTAAAACAATCTGTTCATCTTACTTTGAAACCAGTTTATTCTGGGTGGTCTTCACCTTGGCTTTCTTTGCCGCATTAAGGAAGGGTGAATTAGTAGTGTGACATAGTGGGTCCTTCTAGCCCGTTTAATGAAGCTAAAAAGCCAGGAACAAAAGTAGAGCTGAGCTGTAAACAGAAGCACATGGCTCCTGGTTACCGTGGGAACCAGGCACAGAGGCAAGAGAAACGCCGGTGCTATCATTCAAGGTGTGAATCACAAGGTAATGCAGGACACCTGTTAGGAGGTGGAGTTGAGCACGGCCCCAGAATTCACCCTATTAAAGAAGGTTCAGGTGAGTTGAGTAAGTTAGGCAGAGAAGGAAGTAATGAAGAGTTGGCTGAAGAAGCAGGAAGTGAGGCATATGAGCTGGAGAGAGAAGCTATTGAGAGCTACACTGAAGACAGCTATGCCCAGAGTAAGCCTGAGTCTCTATGGAAAGGAGAGACAGATTCCTTCTTGAGGAGAAAGAAAGAAACCCCGAGGACAGGATATAAGAAGGGCAAAGGAGATTGTCTGCAATATCCTGGGGAGCACGGGAGAGACAGAAAGCCTAGGAGGCAAGTGAAATGCTATGAGCAGGGCTTAGGTTGGGAACCTACAGCTATTCAAAAGCACCAGAGAAAACCTCCACCAGTAAGGCTGAAAGGTAAGCCAAAAGGCTTGAATATACTTAATTACAGTGACTGTTTGTACCCAGAAGGGTGGTGCTGGGAAAAGAATACTGGGCCGGATAGTCTGTGTGAAAGCCAGTATTTGACCCAAGCATATCGTGTAAAGCCTGGAGCAGTAAGAAAGGGCGTGGCACCAGCAGTGCCGGTTCAAACATTTCCTTATGAGCAGGAGGAATTGATGGACTGTGAACCAGAGTGTATTGATACTGGAGAAGATATAGATATAATGGACTGTACATTATCTCTGGCCAATGGAATAGTTTCATTACGGTGAAAGCCTGTTTGAGAAGAGAGTACAGCACAGATTTCATGTGGAAACAGAGAGCTGTGAGGAAACAGCGTGGTTTTGTTTGAATGTTTGTTTTCACCTTGGTTAATGCTGAAGAAAGCCTTTTTTCTGTTAAGGAACTTTTGTTTGTCCAGATACCAGTAAATACCTGGATTGTGTTTTCTGTTCATGGTAAAATCCACCCCGGGAGGGGAAATAAAATCCTTTGGTTGCTTAACCACTTTTTCCACAACTGCTCCTTATTGATTGGGTGAAAAGACTACATTTCCCAAGGGGCATTGCTCCAGGATCTGTAAAACAGCTATTTCAATAGGGAAAAACCCACTCCCTTAACCTCTACTCGGGGGTTTAAGGAGAGCTGGTGACAGTAGCCACCACAAAAATTCACACCCTGAACAATGGTCTTTTGAGATCAAACATTTTGATCCTGAGTGGTGAGCTTCATGTGACAATTCAGAGATCCAAGATCAATCAAAGTGCTTGGCTACCTCGAGGGCAACGATATGGGAGTCATCCATCCAAATGGCTCATCAAAACAGGGAAGCTTAACCTGGCCAGAGTGGCTCTCCTCTTTCCCAACACCTTGGTGATCTAGTTTGACATAATATCATGACTGAGCAGAAAAGACACTAAAGTCTGGAAGTGTAGACTTAAAAAGGTAGCCTGACAAAAATAGCACCTGGGTTCTGGAGACCAGGAGGCTTGTAGATATGCCATAACTGGGCATACTCAATCATTCCTGGAAACTACAGAAAGGATATCACCAACTATCAGACATTGCTTTGGATTTGCTTTTGAATGATATACTGGAAACTCTAAAAGCAGTTGCAGATGGCAGCAAGCAATAAAGGACTATAAAGGGGCTAGTCCTAGTCTGATCTCAAACATTTGGCCTACAACCTTTAAGGACTGTGAAACAGACCCCGTACTAGACTAATAATGCACAGTGGTCTAATAGAATCAAGGAATGAGGTCCCATCATTGGGGAACACAGAGCAAACAGAGCTGCTCTGCATCTTTGGCTAGTTAAACTGTAGTAGTCTGCAAACCTTGTGAGAGATTGAGCATTCTAGCTGGCAACAATGGTGGAGTCTTCCGGGGGACTCTCTAAAAGGCAGTGGCCAATCTAGCTACATTGCGAGATGTACAGAGTGGAGTCCAGGTAGTAGTCCCATGCAGGGGCAAACACAGAGAACTGGCAGAGGCACTGGCTCAGATGACCCAAGGACCCCATTCATTTTGTGTTCAATGCATCAAATAAAGCTTTGGTCTTTTATTTATTTATTTATTTACATTCTCTTAAGAGAGCTGTACGGGATAGGTTGGGCTTAACCCCTACCATGTACAGACGCATGCTAAGGTCTACCCGGATTCAACCAGAGGAAACACCAAAGGCACTGTATCACAGAGTGCATGGGTTGGTTTTAAAGTGGCTTGAACCCGAGGGTAAACGAATGGAGGAAGTACTAGATCTAATTGTATTAGAGCAGTTCTTTGACGCAGTACCTGAAGAGGTTAGAACATTTCTTACTCTACAGAATTGTAGAACCTCTGCTGAAGCAGCGCACCTAACGGAAAGATTCTTTGAGGCTGAACTAATCAAAGGAGCCAGCGCTAGCAGCAGGTCAGGGTTAGACAACTCTGTAAGAAATGCTAATATGTCTTTAAGGAACAAGGTGGGTTCACAGGAATCCAGGTATATAAAAGCAGAAGGTAACAAGGTATTAAAGTGTTTTAAGTGTGGGAAAAGTGGACACTTTAAAAGGGAATGCAGGTCTCGCACAGCACTTGTTACTGGCCAGGTTCACCACACAGCTGCAGGTTTCCGAGTGGATGTAGAGATACAGGGAGTCCCAGCTAAGGCCTTGCTTGACTCGGGGGCCGACCAAAGTATGGTCTCTCGCCGTTTTTGGGAAACCATACAGGCCCAGAGGGGTTTTCCCCCGAGTCACGCCGAAGGAGTAGCCAATATCAGGTGTATCCATGGATCTTCCACTGGTTATCCGCTGTACCAGCTGAGGATACAAGGATTAGGGGTTCGGAGAAAGATTTTGGTAGCGGTAGTCCCCAAACTACCCTTTGATTTGGTGTTAGGCCGGGACTGGCCCCCATTTGGTGAAGGCCTAAAGAAAGGCCCGGTTAAGGAAAAGGAACCCCAAGGGCAACCTAAGGAAGGTGAGGAAGAAATAGGAGTTCCTCAATTTCTTTGCGGGCTACGGAGTCGCCTCCAGAGGGCATCTCAAGCCGCGGATAGGAATCTACAGGATAGTAGAAAAACACAGAAAAAGTACTATGACAGGGGTAAAAAACCTAGACAGTTGGCCACAGGTGATAAGGTCGTGGTAATGGTCACTGATCCAGGGCCAAAATTTGAGGCCCGGTGGAAGGGTCCCTATAGGGTAGTGGATCGCAAGGGTCCGGTGTCATATCTAGTCAAGAGTGACAGAGGGCGCCTTCAGACGTACCACATAAATGTTTTAAAACCATGGCATGAAAGGATGGCCACTGTTAGCAGTTTTAATATAGTACCCAAGTACCAGGCAGCACACACAGGTCCCCAGAAGCCCTACGAGGAGGGTAACCCATTGTACAACAGGTATGAGGGAACACTCATGAGGCTAGGACAGATTCCGCGCTGTGTGCACAATAGTTTACCAGCACGGAATATCTTAAGAGGGGGGATATGTGATGCAGCAAGGGGCACACAGCCCAGGGAAAATAAGATAAAAGAAAGACTTACCTCAGAGTCAGCTTTAGAAAGCAGCACTAGGCACCATGATTCACTGCAGCAAGGGAAATTCTTGCTACGTAGCAAACAAAAGTCCCATCAGGAACACCTGAGTGAGAGTCCCCAGGTCACGTGTAGAGCTAGGGATTATTTAGGGCAGGGTTCCAGTCAGTTAGAGAGGAGAATCAGAAGCAGGATCACCACGGGAAGCAGTAGGAGAGAGAGGAGCAGGAGGTGTGTCCCAGGTCAGCTGAGCAGAAGCCCCAGGGGATTGCTGGGAGGAAATTCTTCTCACGAGGAGTCAGGAAGTGAGTCTGTCTCCAGCTCTCGAGAAGGAAGGTTCAAGGCAAGCTGCACTAAGGGAAGACCGGCTACCAGGAATAGCTTTGGAGAGAAGCCAGGATTACCCCACTACCCCAGAGGCCAGTATTTGCCAGCTCAAGGCAGAGGTCACGGTGAGAGGGAAGTGTTGGGGGATGGGCACTCCATGCATGACTACAGCTTAAGAAATAGGTGTAAAGTTAGGAACAAACATATTCCTGTTCAACCAGCCCGGGAGGCTAGAAGCAAAGGCTATAGAGAGCCAAGCATAAAGACAAGCCCTGCAGAGAGAAGGAAACTTCCCTATAGTAACAAAGAGAAGTTTAAAGCTTATAACTGCAAAGGGCAGGGTTCTGATTACAGACATAAGAAGCAAGATGTTTCAGAGCTAATGTTCTGGGAGGCAAGCCCAGGCAGAACCCGCTACCGAGAGAGATATAGACCCAAAGGGGGAAAAGCCTCCAGTGACTGTTATAGTGAAGTGTCACAAGACGCTATAGCTGAATACCATTCTCAAGAAGGGTCTGATACCAGCAGTGTGAGTAGTGCTGGGGAAATGATATGGGAAGACGCTGCTAGTCTGCAAGAGGATATTCCTATGGATTGCAGTGTCTGTGTTAAATGCAACCGTATGATGTAAATACTGGATGAAGAGAACTCTGTGAATATAACAAGAGAAAATACGTGTGTCACCACTTTTGTTGCTAAGCTTATCTGATTTAAAGTTTCTGTTTCCTTTGACAAAGTCCGAGCGGGACGGGGAATAAAACCCACTTTTCATTTCAAGTTGCTCTGAAAGACTTTTTATTTACAAGGCCAGAGCAATTACTTGTGCATACGCCCTAGGCAACCGCCTATGTAGGGCTAAATAGGCCTCTAACCACAGGCCCCATCACACTACATTACTGAGGTGTTAGATCACTCCCAATGCACCCAAGCTCCCGCTCATCCCAGTGCTGAGTCTTGCTATATAGGCTAGATCCCCCAATTAATGGCTGTCTTAGATAATTTTATTTTAGAGTAGGCAGATTAGGAAAAGCATAGTTACTCACCTGTAACAGATGATTTCTGGGAACAAGCAGGAATCAGTCTTCTTATATGGATGAATGTCACTGTGGAGCCCACGCAGGAACGCTCCCCAAGGTCCAATAGAAAAGTCTTTGGGAGCACTCCACTGCACCTGCCTGCCTGTCTTCCCAACTTCTTTCCTCAGTTGAGTTTGTAGCTGAGAAGAAGAAAATAAAAGAACCCTACAACCAATGTTCCCTCTAATTTTCTGTAGGCTGTGTGCGCATAAAATATCAGCTGTGTGCAGCTTTTGAAGGAAGGTTAAATTTTTGTGTGCCACATAACGACACTCAGAGTTATATACTTTAAAATTTGACTACACGTCAGAATACAGTATGTACACCACATTGATTTTAATCAAATTAAATGAAAATAGACGATTAATAAATGAAGCGGGAAATTTCTAGTAATTACAATCATAACTTTTAAATTTTAAGACGTCTGTGTTGTTTTCTGTCAGAATCAGAGCTGTAATTTTTGTGCGCTCTGTTGTAAAGTATGTGCGCTCGCTCGGCGAGGAGTGTGCGCGCGCACACGCGCACAGCTTAGAGGGAACAGTGCCTACAACTCCTAGGGGAGGATGGCAGATTATGAAGACTGATTCCTGCTGTTCCTGGAGATCATCTGTTACAGGTGAGTAACTATGGCTATCTCCAGGAACAACCAGGAATGCAGTCTTCACATATAGGACTCACTAGCTCCCAGGTACCAGACTGATATGGGGGGGGAGAGTAGTGCAATCCCTGAGGCAAAGAATGTGTAGCCGAAGAGTCTGGAAGAGTTGTGGGCCATTGGATTCTATTCCAGGAAGCTATACTCCCCCAATGTTAGTCTGGCATCTTGTAGAAGTCTGGGACAGAAGGTAGAAGTTGTGTTTAAGTCCCAAAGAGGTGCTGGAGTACAGCTTCATCAAAGACAGTGTCCCGACAGGAGTCTTTGTCCAGACAGTAGTTTGCAGCAAAAGTATGAATGGAGGACCAGGTGGCTGCCTGGCAAATGTCCTCAATGGCTACTGAACGGAGATTAGCTATGGATGTTGCCATAACCCGCACATTATGAGCAATGGCATGATCCTCCAATGAGAGTCCTGCTTGTGCATAAGCAAAAGAAATGCAATCTGCTATCCATCTAGATAGAGTATGTTTCGTCACCAGTAGACTGCTAGGTACATATGACCTAGATTGGCCACTGTTGGAAACAGAATACTGGGCTTGATGGACCTTGGTCTGACCCAGTATGGCATATCTTATGTTCTTAGGTGACTAGGATTAAAGGAAATGAATAATTGAGAGGATTTTCTGTGATCTTTAGTTCTATCCAAGTAGTAGGCCAGCGCTCCCTTATAGTCTAAAGTGTGTAGTGCTGCTTCAGCCCGAGACACAAGTGGTCTAGGGAAGAAATTTGGGAGGATTACTGACTGGTTTAGATGGAAGGAGGAAACCACCTTCAGGAGGAAATGTGGCTGGGTACATAGAACCACCTTGTAATGGTGGAACCAAGTAAAGGGGGGATCTGCCAGTAGAGCCTTCAGCTTGCTGATGCAGTGAGCTGAAGTGAGAGCAATAAGGAAGATGACCTTCCAAGATAGAAACCTCAGTGAAGTGGTGGCTAAAGGTTCAAAAGATGGCTTTAGAAGTTGCGCCAGAACTATATTCAGATCCCAGGCCACTGGAGGTGGTTTAATGGGTGGCTTGGACAGCAGGAGACCCCACATGAAGCGTGCTACGAAGGGGTGTGAGAAGGTAGGTTGTGGATCCACTGGTCTGTGAAAGGCTGCAATGGCAGTAAGATGAACTCTCACCAAGTTAGTCTTAAGACCTGTCAAGGATAAGTGAAGGAGATATTGTAGAAGCGACTCCACCGGGCAAGAAAAGGGGTCAAGGTCCTTTGGAGAGCTCCAAAGGGCAAACCTATGCCATTTAAAGACATAAGATTACCTGGTGGAATCCTTACGAGATGCAAGGACATCCTTGGCCACTTGTGGTAGGTCAAGGTTGGCAAGCACTAGCCCTTCAGCAGCCATGCTGTCAGACGTAGGGAGTGAAGATTGGGATGGAGGAGCATCCCGTGGTCCTGAGAGAGGAGGTCGGGTACACATCCCAGGTTGAGTTGCTGAGTCTGCGCAAGGTGAAGAAGCAAAGGAAACCACGGTTGACTGGGCCAAAAGGGGGCTATGAGAATCATCGAGCCCCTATCGGCCTGTAGTTTGAACAGCGTCTTGGGTATCAAGTGGATGGGAGGGAATGCATAGAACAGTCCCTGTCCTCAGTGGAGAAGGAAGGTGTCTGGGGCCTGTCAGTGCTGCGATGGAATCCTGGAGCAGAAGAGTGGAAGCTGCGTGTTTTGTGGAGTGGCAAAAAGATCTATGAGTGGTGTTCTCCACATTTGGAAGATACGAGCAGCCGTCTCCTGGTGCAAGGTCCATTTGTGGGGACGAAGGATGGACATTGAGTTCGCCCGGGAGGTACATCGCTCTGAAATGAATGTGGTGAGAGATAAAAAAGGACCATAGGCGAATCACTTCTTCACAGAGGGGACAGGACCCCATTCCCCCTTGTTTATTTATGTAGAACATGGCAACTTGATTGCCTGTTCTGACTAGAACAGGTTGCCCCGATAATTGGGGTTAAAAAACCCGAAGAGCATTTGTTAGCACCCATAGTTCTAGCAGATTGATCTGCAGGGCAGATTCCTGTTGTGTCTACAGTCTCTGTGTGGTCAGGTCATTCAGATGCTCCCCCCAACCTGGCTTGGAAACATCCATCGTCAGAGTACATCGAGGTGGAGGCACCTGAAAAGGTGACCCGATGAATAGGTTTTGTGGAAGACACCACCACTGAAGGGACTTGATCAGTTGACGGATGATGTGGATCTTGCCTCTGTCGACCTTTTGCGTACATCCATTGGGAAGACAGAGTCCACTCCACTTGTTGCATGTGTAATCAAGTGTAGATGAAAAAATGGACCATGAAGGCCATGTGTCCTAATAGTTGCAGCATTTGTTGAGTTGTTACTTGGCTTTGCTGTTGTACCCCTTTTGCCAGCTTAATGAGGTGGGTACAGTGATCCTGTGAGAGGAAAGCTCAGGACTGTCAAGTGTCTAAGAGTGCTCCGATGAACTCCAGACATTGGGTTGGAGCAAGGTGGGACTTTGGGAAGTTTATGACAAACCCCAGGTTTTTGAGCACCATGATGGTGCAATGAAGGGAGTTTTATGTCATGGGGAGTCTCCCCTGATCAGCCAATCATCTAAGTAAGGAAAGATAAATACCCCCAAGGTGTGTAGGTAGGCGGCAATGACTGCCATGCATTCTGTGAAGACCCTTCGAGCAGAGGCTAGACTGAAGGGGAGAACTCGGTATTGATAATAGTGTCCTTGAAACATGAAGCACAGATACTATCTGTGCAAGGGATGTATCAGCAAATACATGTACGCCTCTTTTAGGTCTAGAGAACACAGCCAATCATGTTTCTGGATGTATAGTAAAAGAGTTCCTAGAGAAATCGTTTTGAATTTTTCTCGGACCATGAACTTGTTTAGGTCTCTGAGATCCAAGTTGGGTTTGAAGCCTTCTGCTTTCTTTGAAATAAGAAAGTATGGAGAGTAGAAGCCCAACTTTTTTTGAGGAGGAGGAACTCCTTTCTATGGCATCCTGGGACAAAAGGGTGGTCATCTCTTCTTTTAAGAGAATGCTTTGAAGGGGTTGTATGGGATAAACCCCTGTGAAACAGGTGGTGGGTAAGATTTTGAAGTAAAGCTGATAAACCCTTTGGACAATCTGGAGCATCAACTGCTCTGATGTTATAAAATGCCACCTGTGTGCATAGTGACACAGTCTGCCTGCTATGTGGAGGGGCTGAGGGTCCTCCAGGGGTAGATTGGCAATGCTCTGTAGGAAGGAGTCAAAAAACAGGTGCAGGCTGTGCCTGTACAGCTGGTTGAGGCTTAGGAGCCTTGGGCTTCTTGGGTTGGCAAAGACCCTGCTGCCTCTGCTGAGGATGCTGAGGTTGATAGGCAGCAGAAGGTGGGTAAGAAGGATAGTATCTCTTCTTGTTAGAATAAAAAGATTTCTTGGAAGGAGTCTTCCTCTTGGATGGGTCAATTGTCTTCCTGGAAAAGCTTGTTTAGGGTGAGATCAAATGTTTCAATCTCCCCTGCTTTTTCCCTCCAATCTTGCCAAAAAGGTTTTCTCCAATGTATGAGATAATGACCAGTTGATCCTAGCCCTATTGCTCGAGGTCTGATGCCTGTAACCAGACCATTCTGCAAACCCCAATTCAGGCTGCTGAAGCTCTGCTTGTGGATTCAAAAGCATCAAAAGAGGCCCTGTTAAGAAACTTAGAAGTGTTCTGGCCTTGCTTGATGAATGTCTGGAATGCTTATCCTCAGGAAGCGGGGGGGGGGGGGGGAAAGTATCCAGATCCCTGGTTACATCCTTCAGAAACATGCCCATGTACAGCATGTAAAAGTTGATTCTGGAGGCCAAAATGCATGCCTGGAAACATCATTGCCTGAAGACATTGAGTGTCCTCAAGTCTCTGTCATAGGAGGCATAGATGAATGGTTCTTTGAGCTCTTTATACGATGCACTGCTGATTCCACCATCATTGAATGGTGGAGGAGCTGAGGTTTTTGAAAAACTGGGCGCTCTGGTACTTGGTACATGGTATTGAGTCTCTTGCTGACAGGCGGAACCTGCAGGACACAATGCACCAGTAAGGTAGCTGCCTCCTTGGGCGTGGGAGGGTATTGGAGTATCTCTAATTCCTCTGCCCTCGATTCCTTTTCCAAGGCTACTGTGATGGAGTGCCCTGCTGCCATGTCACATATGAAGTCCCGATAGGACATATCTTCTGGTGGGGACTGACACTGTTCCTGAGGCAGTGAAGGGTCCGAATGTCGAAGTTCTTGGGAATCAAGTGACTCCCTGTCAGATTCTGAAGAATCAGAGTCCGACAAGAAATCAAAGTATCAGCAGTCTTGGATTCAACCTCGATGCTTTGTGGAAGTTGATGGTCAATGCTGATACCGATACTCATTGGTATTAGAACCGAGAGTCTGAGTTTGTTGGACTTCGGGGACATTGACCGGTTCCAATGGAGAAATTAGCCTCGGGTGCTTCGATGATGCCAGTTCGAGGACCGGCATCGAGCCCGATATGCCTGGCTGTAGGTTCGGTGCCAACGCCTGCACTCCTGAAGCTCTCAGTGTTATTGGTACTGAAGCTGCCAGGAGTGCTGCCAAACTCCTCTCGAGAGCCAGCATGCACTGGTCTAGGGAGATGGCCAATGTCTGGGTGGAATTACATACAGGGCTCTGAGCCACCATCCCAGAACATGGAGCCAGTAGCTCTCCAGAGGTTGATGCCTCAGGAGCATCCCGGAGCCCCACTTATGCTTTGGAGAACAGATCCTCCCACAGGGGCTGTTTGGCTGGCCGGTCTGCATCGGAATCACCTCTAGGGGAGTCATGATGCTTATGCTGGGACTTTTCCCTGGCTTTGGAATCGGTTTTCAATGCTGAAGTTTTGGAAACGGCCACAGATTTTGACTTAGTTCTGTGTTTGGACTTGGAAGAAGCCTAAGACCCATGAGAAGTAGTCAATGCCCTTGATGAAGTGGAAGCCACTGAAACCGAGACCAAGGGGAACAATGATCCAAACTGTCTGGCTCGGTTCTTGAGCCTCTCTTTGTCATTTGTTGGCACAAAGGACAAGAAGGACAATAACATAATCATTGGCGTCGACAACATCCGTCAGGGAGTTGCACTCATTTTCCTAGACATAGCTGCAGCCTTTGACTCAGTAAACCATGAGCTTCTCCTAGGACGGCTAAAAGAGAAGGGCATCTGTGGAACAGCACTACAATGGTGCAAATCATACTTGATCGGTAGATGGCAGCACGTACGATCAGGTGGAACAACATCAGAACCGTTTCATCAATGTCAAGGAGTACCACAGGGATCCTCCTTATCGGCTTTGTTGTTCAACATATACATGCAACCCATTTGCAATATCATCCAGTCTTTCAATGTCTGTTGTATGGTATATGCCGATGATGTTCTGCTATATATGCCATTCTCCATAGATCAAGTGGACCTCTCCCTGTTAACCAACTGTTTCAATGCCATATCTGAATGGCTCCTGTCACAAAACCTTAGAATTCAGCACAAAAAAACTGAGGTGCTTTTCATAACAAGGAACCCATTCTTCAGCCCACCTCAATACTTGAAGGTGAAAGAAGCCGATCTTCAAGCAAAACCCACAATTCGTTACCTGGGAGTTACACTGGATCAAAACCTTGACATGAAAGCACACATAGCGAACACGGTAAGAACTATCTTTTTCAAGAACCGTTCACTCAGACATCTATGCCCCCTGCTTGAACCGGATGATTTTCGGACAATTTACCAGGCCCTGATAATACCACATTTTGATTACGCCAATACCATATTACAAGGTCTCCCCCAATCCACTTTGAACCCCTTACAACTCGCCATGAATAGTGCAGCGAGGGTTCTTCTTGGATCATCTAAGAGAGACCATGTGACTCCCCTTCTAATGCAGTTACACTGGCTTCCTATACATGCCAGGATCTTCTTCAAGACAGCGCTGCTGACATTCAAAGCGGTCAATAATCTCTCCTCCTCTTCACTATCTGACCTTATCCAAACAGCAGCCCCTAGTAGACCAAGAAGATCCACAGCAATAAATATGCTAACATTACCAAGAGAATTAACAAGATGCACCTCGGCAACTGCAAACAGGGCATTCAGTCTCTGCACCCCAAGAATCTGGAACTCCTTACCAACAAACATCAGGTCTACCACCAACCTAATCCAGTTTAGGAAGGCCCTTAAACACTTCCTTTTCCTCAAATACTTCCTAGAGAACAATGAATCACATTCCCACTCAATCTCTTACAACTGTTCCAACACACCTTGTCAGCCAGAGGACCACACCATGTAAGAGGTACTTGACCATTAAATCTCACTCTATGTTTTTCTATGACACTGTTCTTGTAAATAGTTATCTTTAGTCATCCAAGTTAGCTTTCCTGTTATTTGTAAACTCAGACTTATGTACCCGTCTGATTGTTATGTTCCATGTAAACCGCGCTGATGCCGAATAGTGCGATATAGAAGAAATTTAAATAAATAAATAAGAAGTGGGTTCATGTTCAGGACCCAAACATTTTAGACACTAGTCATGTTTTATCAGTGGCCAAAATAGTACTGGCCCATTGGTAAACAATCGATCTACGTTTACCCGTTCCACTCCGTTCATTAATTTATAGACTTCTATCATATCTCCCCTCAGCCGTCTCTTTTCCAGGTTAAAGAGCCCTAACCTTTTTAGCCTTTCTTCATAGGAGTATCCTTCCATCCCCTTTACCATTTTGGTGGCTCTTCTCTGAACCTTTTCTAAAATCGCTATATCCTTTTTAAGATACGGTGACCAGAATTGCACACAATATTCAAGGTGCGGTCTCACCATGGAACGATATAGAGGCATTATAATATCTTTTGTTTTATTTTCCATTCCTTTCCTTATCATACCTAGCATTCTATTTGCTCTCTTGGCTGCCGCTGCACACTGGGCCGAGGGTTTTAACATGGTATCTACAATGACGCCTAAATCTTTTTCCTGGGTGGTGGTTCCTAATGTGGAACCTTGCATCGTGTAACCATAGTTTGGGTTGTTCTTCCCTAGGTGCATAACCTTGCACTTGTCCACATTAAATTTCATCTGCCATTTTGATGCCCAGTCTTCCAATTTATCAAGATCCTCTTGCAATTTTCCACAATCCTCTTGGGTTTTAACAACTTTAAATAGTTTTGTGTCATCTGCAAATTTGATAACCTCACTGGTTATTCCACTTTCCAGGTCATTTATGAATATGTCAAAAAGCAGCGGACCCAGCACAGATCCCTGGGGTACACCACTATTCACCTTTCTCCATTGGGAAAATTGGCTATTTAGCCCTACCCTCTGCTTTCTATCTTTTAACCAGTTCCTGATCCACAATAGTACACTGCCTCCTATCCCATGACTCTTTAGTTTTGCCAAACGTTTCTCATGAGGAACCTTGTCAAAAGCTTTCTGAAAGTCCAGATACACAATATCAACCGACTCACCTTTGTCCACCTGATTATTCACTCCTTCAAAAAAACATAACAGATTAGTAAGACAAGATCTTCCTTGTCTAAAGCCATGTTGGCTGTCTCCCATTAGGTCATGACTATCTACATGCTGAGTAATTTTATTTTTTATGATGGTTTCTACCATTTTTCCCGGTACTGACGTCAGGCTCACCGGTCTGTAGTTTCCCGGATCACCCCTGGAACCCTTTTTAAAAATTGGTGTTACATTGGCGATCCTCCAATCTTCAGGTATTAGAGATGATTTTAATGATAGTTCACAGATTACTAATAGCAGGTCTGCAATCTCATATTTCAGTTCTTTCAACACCCTTGGATGTATACCATCCGGCCCAGGTGATTTGCTACTCTTCAGTTTATCTAATAGTTGTAATACATCTTCCCGATGTATCAATATTTCCTTCAATTCTTCCGCACCTTTAAATACCACTTCAGTCATGGGTAACATCCCTACATCTTCCTCAGTAAAGACCAAAGCAAAGAATTCATTCAGTCTCTCCGCTATCGCCTTGTCACCTCTTAGTGCTCCTTTAACCCCTTTATCATCTAATGGACCAACTGACTCTCTCACAGGTTTTTTGCTACGAATGTACTTGAAAAGGTCTTTACTTCGCGTTTTTGCTTCCGCAGCAAGCTTCTTCTCAAATTCTCCCTTTGCCTGCCTTATCAATGCCTTGCATTTGACTTGCCAGTGCTTGTGCTGTTTCCAGGTTTCGTCGTTTGGCTCTTTTTTCCATTTCCTGAAAGATGCTTTTTTGGCAACAACAGCCTCTCTGACCTCACCTTTAAACCATGCTGGCAGTTTTTTGGACTTCCTTCCACTTTTCTTAAAGCGTGGAATACAGCTGGTCTGGGCTTCCAAGATAGTATTTTTCAACAACAGCCAAGCCTGATGTACGTCTTTAACCTTTGCAACTGCTCCTTTTAGTTTTTTCTTAACTGTTTTCCTCATTTTATCATAGTCTCCCTTTCGAAAGTTAAAAGGTAGTACTGTGGATTTCCTTACTATCCCTCCTCCACTAATTAAACGTAGATCGATTGTTTACCTTATCAGAATATAGAAAGACTAGGGGACATGCAATGAAGCTACAGGGTAAACTATTTAAGATTAATAAAAGAAAATATTTTTTCACTCAACGTGTAATCAAATTCTGGAATTTGTTACCGGAGGATGTAGTAAAGGCTGTTAGTGTAGCTGGGTTTAAAAAAGGTTTGGACAAGTTCCTGGAGGAAAGGTCTATAAACCATTATTAAGAAGGGACCCAGGATATCAATGCTTGAACCAATACAAGCATTGTGGAACCTGTGTCCCTTGGGGAAACTGCTAGGTACTGTGGTACTGCAGACCCGCTGCAGACAGGAGAAAATGCTTTAAGCTTAGAAAAAAGAGGCAGACACCGGCTGCAACATTACAAGGAGCCATATAGGGGGAGCAAGTGGGACCTCCGGAGGACTGAGGAGCCACGCCCCAGAGCCAGTGATGCAATACCGGCCTGCACCCAATCAGAGGAGGGAAGAGTTCCTCTTAAAAAAAGCCCAGATGACTGGAGAAGACAGGCTTTCCAAGAGGGAGAGAAGGACCAGGAAATAGGAGTCCTGGGGAAAGGAACAGGCCCAGCAGACTCAGCAGAGCCAGGTGAAGGAGTTCGCCCCGAGTATCCCAGGAGTGGAGAGGACACGCCTTCCAAGAGGGAGAGATACAGAAAGGGAGCTACCCCTGGAAGCAGAAGGACTGTGCTAGAAAGTCCTGGACCTGAGTTTGGCAGAGGCCAGCAACCATTGAAGGACATAACATGGAGTAACCAAGAAGAAGATGAAAGAACTTCTTTAAAAGGTAACATTCTGGGCTCAGACAGAAGGAAGCTTTGGTGTGAATGTGGTTTAACACCAGCAGAAGGCCTCCGGGAGAACCGAAAGCCTACCATTGTGCAAGTAAGGCCAAACCCCAGCAGGAACTGGCCTCAATCCTTACTTTGCCGGGATAAGCCAAGAAAGAAAGGTAATGACTGTTTTTCTGATTATAATTTCCTGAACGCTGTGACGCAGGAGGAACAGGGAATAGAGGAATGTTGTCCTACTAGAACTGTTTATACTTCAGGATACAAGCCTATATCAAGTAAGAGACTCTCCAGTAAAAGAGCCGTGTGCAAGAGAGACTGTTCTCAGTCTAGAGGTATACAAAACCAGGGCTTACCTTTGAACACAGAACATTGGGACATCGTGCAAACGTTGTATAAAAAGCCTGAATGCAAGATACCAGATATCGCTGACCTTGAACCAATGCAGGTGGACGTCACTGATGACCTTTCGGACCCTGAAATGGATTGCAGCTACCGTCAGGCGGAAGGCTTTGAGCCTTTAGACAAGGAATAGAGCTGTAGCCGGGGGAAAGTGTGAATCTTTGTTTTCTCATGTTATTACTGTGAAGTTAACAGGTTAAATACAGTTCTTGTTTGTTTTCTTTCAACCTGAAATAAGGACAAATTTCTGTTGCTGTAAAGATCTGAGCTTTTGAACCTTTTTGTGCAATAGGGGAAATAAAAGCCTTTATTCTCCCTTCACTCGGACTATTATGTTCCTGGGCCCTGTCTTTAAGCCAAACTCAATTACAAATATTTTTGTGTCCACCCTCTCTACCGTGACGCTTCTTCACCACTAGGGCGGCGTTGGGACAGTACATATGACCTAAATTGGCCACTGTTGGAAACAGAATACTGGGCTTGATGGACCTTGGTCTGACCCAGTATGGCATATCTTATGTTCTTATGTTCTTATATTGGTACATTTTTTTAAAACCACGGACTGGCTTTTCCTTGCCTGAAAAAGTTGTCTTTGAGAGGGAAGATAAGGCTACGGAGGCCTAGAGGCAGTGGTGGGATCTGGCCGGTTCAGCCTGGTTCACACAAACCGGTTCCTGCCATGGGCCGGGTTCGCCAAACCTTGCCAAAAATAGTGTCCCAATGCCGGCCCTGCACTGGCAGGAATCTCCTCACACACCAGTGATTTGATGGCATTGGGGGACCACGTCAGGGGTGAAAGCCCCCGATGCCTTCAAACTGCTGGCAAGTGGGGGGATCGGGCTGCTGGGCCACCAGGGAGTTTCTGCCCTGTGGTGGCTGCCAGCGGGCCAAGTGTGCAGCGCTGGCAATGCTATCGCGTGCTGTGCTGCCACCCACTCGGCTCCTTCAGCGGCAGGATCGATCCAAACTGGTTCCTGGTTGGATCGAATCCTGCCACTGCGCCTAAGGATCATCTTTGATCAGAACTTATAAGCACATATTAAAAGGACAACACAGAATGCTTACCACAAAATGAAAATCATTCGGAGACTAAAGCACCTACTGAGTTACAATGACTTCAGAATGGTCCTACAGGCTATAATCACTCTGGTATTGGACTTTTGTAATTCAACAACAATCCATTCACCACAGATGGTACAGAACACCGCTGCTCGCATTCTCACAGGAACAAACAAATGTAAATACATAACACCAATCTTGACACAACTTCATTAGCTCCTGATCAGGAGTCATGCAAGATTCAAGGCAATCACTATTGTATTCAAAATACTCCAGAATGAATCAGCTAAATCACTCCAAGCTCGAATAAAAAAAACAGCCCAAAAACTGCACGTTTAGAACAAACAATAAAAACACTTTAACCACACCAAAGGAATTCTCCAAAGCGAAGCAGTGCATTTCAAATAGAGCCTTTTCACTATATGTATCAAATCTATGGCACTCCCTACCGAACAATATCAGATGCACGAATGATGCTAAAGAATTCAGGAAAATGCTGAAGGCATTCCTATTCATTGATCATTTCGGCAACATAACACCAGACCTGGACAATGACTTGTGAACAATGTCCACGATCATACAACATGACCACAAACTGTAAACAGTTTACTTATGCAAATAAGTTATGGAAACATACTGTTATGACACTATGATGTCTTCAAGTTATAGAGTTTTTTAAAAAAACACCTTGTTATAATGTAAACAGTTGAGTTCAAAGATGGCATTTAATGTTAACCACCTTGATTTAAGGAAAAGGTGGTATATAAATACTGTTAAATAAATAATTAAATAGTCTAGCAGTGAGAACCATGGTGAAAATCAATAGAAAAGAAAAATTGGAAATAAAAAAGGAAAAATATTGGGACCAGCGTCAGCGTCGATGGGAAGGCAGAAGCACCATGTACCCCGAAGGGTACAAAAAAGAGAAGTGTTTTGGTGGTGACAGAATGATGCATCCTACTGGCTCTGCGGAAAACGAAGAACTGAGGAGAGGAGTTGGGAAGGCAGACATGCAGGTGCAGTGGAATGCTCACAAAGGCTTTCCTTTTGGACGCTGGGGAGGGTTCCCGTGCGGGCTCCGTCAGTGACATTCACCCATATGTGAAGACTGCATTCCTACTTGTTCCTGAAGACTTAAAGATACAAGTCAAATTTAGATTATCTGGGGAAGTAGTTCAATATAATATATTTCAGAAGTCTTTGATTAGTAATGTCTGAATAAATCCTTGAAGTAATTCTACATAGGAAACACACTATACTTCTCACCTCAGATAAATAAACCCACTTTGCTGTCTGAAGAGATAAAGTCAGTGGTGTACCAAGGATGGGATGGTGGGTTTGGGCTGCTCCGGTGCCAGCTGAGAGGGGGGGTGCACCCCCACCGGCCCCACAGAGGCAGCACAGCAAATTTATGATTAAACTGGTTTGCTGCGGTACCTCATGCTCGAGGGGCTAGCCGTTCTTCTCTCCTGGCCAAAGTCTCGTGAATAGCAAGACTTTGGCCAGGAGAGAGGAGTGACTGGCTTCTGGAGCATGAGGCGCTGCAGCAAATCGGCTTAATCATAAGTTTGCAGTGCTGCATCCATGGGGCCAGTTAGAGTTGGGGGATGCGCTGGTAGCATGGGTGGGGTGCCAGGGGACTAGGAATGCCACTGGATAAATGCAGACCCCAAGTAGTAGGAAGCAAACAAGAAGGACTACACACACGGAATCTAAACAGAAGAATAGATTTTCACCTAACAAAAGCTAGATTTTTTTTTTTTTGGTTTGTTTGTTTTTTACTGACAGGACAGCTGAGGACATCAGTATGTCTTTTTTTTTCCTAATTATTTTGCCAACAAGTACCAAAATGCCAACAGCAGAAATATGCTTGGGAAACATTGTGGTTTACAAAGCTGGTGCCCCTGTTACCACTTCTACATCTGTCCAAACAGACAGCCAGATCCAGTGCATGGAATCAGTTCAGTGTACAAGATGCCTGTAGGTTGAATCCCACAGGAAAGCAGTTGAGGAACTGAGAGAGGAGGTGGCAAGTCTAAGAAGCATTCCAACAAATCACCAAAAAAATGTTTTAAAATCTTTTTATTATGTAGCTGTATATTCAAATTAATTAAATAAAGGAGAAAAGACCTCAGAGATGTTCCTGTCTTTATGCATAAGCCAAACTTAGTTTAGCTTTGGGAGCTTTTGCTCATAGGTCATGAAAGCCCCTTATTAATTTCATTAATTTATTTGAGGATATCTAAAGCATCTACATTTCCTCATTTTAAAGTGTCTTCAACTTATCTTAAAGCGTCTTCCAGCCAACATTTCCAGACTTGATGTGGCCGCATTTCACAAACAAGCTGCACTAGGAGTGTGCCAACTATGTCTCAGATGGCTGCAGTTATAATCTATAACGAATATACAACATTGTTATTTAAATCTCTTATGGCTTTCAAAAAAACTCCAAAGAATGCTAAAGGAGTGCCTCATAAAATGTCTTAAAAACAGTTACTGGATACACTCTTCATGTTTAAAAATTTCCAAAATCCAACACAAACCAAATGTGTTTCACATAACGTTGATCACTGTGTTAAAGAGAAAGGTCATGATTTGCAAAATCTAGACTTCATTCTTCAAACGCCAAACATACAGTAGATATTGTTGCTCTATAATGCAAAGACATCACAAAATTGATCCTTCCAAGCAACACTTATGTTGCTGCCATTGCTGAGTTCACCAGATCACAGTGGAACCAGAACTTACATGATGTCATCAATGATCTCCACTTAGTTAGTGCACCCAAACAGCTTATCATTGCCCAAACTCTAGGAGCAACTGCTTATTCAAAACATTAGTCATTTAAAAAAATTAAATCTCTCATCGGGACAAATGCTGATCTTTATGCCATTTATGAATAATGAATTAAATTAATAAGGGTTTTTCATGACCTATGAGGAAAAGTTCCCAAAGTTAAATTAAGTTTGGCTTATGCATAAAGACAGGAACATCTGAGGTCTTTTCCCCTTTTTTAAATTAATTTAAATATACAACTATAAAAGAAACAATTGAAAAAAATGTGTTTTGTTGGAATGTGTAGTTAAGTTTGTCACCGAGTTTTACCCTTGTTGTGGAAGTTGATAACGAGATGTGCACTGATGAAAGCTTTCAGAGCCATCCTAGATCTACAAGGACATTGAATGAAAAGATGACAGCTGGACACAAATCACCAGGGCCTGCAGACTCGAAATCCTAAGTCCACTTTCCTTAGAACTGAGGAAACGGTATATAGTCCTGGAAGTGGAAGATGTGACAATATCCCAGGAACAGGAGGTATCAGAGCCCAAAGCTGTATGATCAGCAATGATTAGGAAGTAAAGGGTAGTGGTGGTTGATGACTTCCTTCAGAGAGGTATAGAGGTGTCCGTCTACCATCCAGACATTTTATTTATTTATTTATTTACTTATTTATTTATTCCCTCCCTCCCAGACGAACTGAGACTAACCACAGAAATCAAGGACTTCCGAAAACAGCTGCAGACAACCCTGTTCATCGAACACTATGGCCTCACCCCTTAAACCAACATTCAAGACAGAACTTCGGTCCCTCCTACCGCCCTAAGACTATATATAAGAATGTATAATAGCTCACGATGTATTATAGCGCACCATGTTGAAAATACAACTCTAATCAATCCCCCCCCACCACCTACATAAGAACATAAGATATGCCATACTGGGTCAGACCAAGGTCCATCAAGCCCAGTATTCTGTTTCCAACAGTGGCCAATCTAGGTCATACGTACCTAGCAGTTTCCCCAAGGGACACAGGTTCCACAATGCTTGTATTGGTTCAAGCATTGATATCCTGGGTCCCTTCTTAATAGTGGTTTATGGAACTTTCCTCCAGGAACTTGTCCAAATCTTTTTTAAACCCAGCTACACTAACAGCCTTTACTACATCCTCCGGTAACAAATTCCAGAGTTTGATTACACGTTGAGTGAAAAAATATTTTCTTTTATTAGTCTTAAATAGTTTACCCTGTAGCTTCAGTGCATGTCCCCTAGTCTTTCTATATTCTGATAAGGTAAACAATCGATCTACGTTTACCCATTCCACTCCGTTCATTAATTTATAGACTTCTATCATATCTCCCCTCAGCCGTCTCTTTTCCAGGTTAAAGAGCCCCAACCTTTTTAGCCTTTCTTCATAGGAGTATCCTTCCATCCCCTTTACCATTTTGATGGCTCTTCTCTGAACCTTTTCTAAAATCACTATATCCTTTTTAAGATATGGCGACCAGAATTGCACACAATATTCAAAGTGCGGTCTCACCATGGAACGATATAGAGGCATTATAATATCTTTTGTTTTATTTTCCATTTCTTTCCTTATCATACCTAGCATTCTATTTGCTCTCTTGGCCGCTGCTGCACACTGGGCTGAGGGTTTTAACATGGTATCCACAATGACGCCTAAATCTTTTTCCTGGGTGGTGGTTCCTAATGTGCATCGTGTAACCATAGTTTGGGTTGTTCTTCCCTAGGTGCATAACCTTGCACTTGTCCACATTAAATTTCATCTGCCATTTTGATGCCCAGTCTTCCAATTTATCAAGATCCTCTTGCAATGTTTCACAATCCTCTTGGGTTTTAACAACTTTAAATAGTTTTGTGTCATCTGCAAATTTGATAACCTCACTTGTTATTCCACTTTCCAGGTCATTTATGAATATGTGAAAAAGCAGCGGACCCAGCACAGATCCCTGGGGTACACCACTATTCACCTTTCTCCACTGGGAAAATTGGCCATTTAGCCCTACCCTCTGCTACCTACACAACACTATCTCCACTGCATGTAGACACTTGCCCCCCCTTGATTGTTTGCCGTGAAACCACCTTGATTGAATGATAAGGTGGTATATAAATAACATTAAATAAATAAAGTATGTTTTATATACTGCCTTATCAATGAATCAAAGCAGTTTACAGTTTAATGAAACATTTTACATATAACATTAGGTGCAATTGAACCATTAATCAAGTACAATAAACTAAGGTAATGTCTCAGGAGATATTCTGTCTCCCTGATGTCAGGATCTGAGATGTTACAGAGAATCTGCCAAGATTCCTCAAGCCTACTATTATCCGATGCTATTCATCCATGTTGACACAAATGATACTACTAGGGTTTGCGGTTCTGGAAGACTTTGCGGTTCTGGGAGAGAAAATGAAGCAGTTAGATGTGCAGGTCATGTTCGGTTCAGTTCCCTAGGCTGAGATGCTCAAATCCTGGAGATGAATGCCTGACTGTGGATGATGCCGTCAAAAGCATTTTGGCTTCCTTGACCATGGCATGATTTTCCAAGGGCTGCTGAGATGGCATTCACCTATCGAAGAACGGGAGAAGTGTCTTCTGCAACAGATTGTCTGATCTACAAAGAAGGGCTTTACATTAGGATGTTGGGTATTGTCACAACCCCATCCCTTTAGCCACGTGCTTAAAGTCAGGGTGGACATTATTGCTGTATTGAAGGTAGAAACCTTTGTTAGCCCAGAAGCATTCTGGTACTAGTAGTCCCTTTCTTCATAATGAATAGATGTGTAAGCCATGTGAATGGTAAAGTATAGGGTTTTATTCCCTTAATGCACAAAAGGTTCAAACGAAGACAACAGGATTTTCACCTTGTTCAGGATTTTCACATAAGGTATTTACATAGGTCAAAAACTTGGTTATGCTTCACAGTCTTTGTTAGTTATGCAGGGTTCAAACAAAACAGGTTATACAAACCAAAACAATGCTTCTTCTTTCAACTTGTCAAACAAAACTGTGTTTCAAAAGTATATCTTACATGCTATATTTCTCTCAAGGATTCTAAACTCCCCAGTACAACAAAACGTACAGTCCATAGGGCATTCAGTTAGCAAAGGGTCAGGTTCAGCAGGGTCTATCTGCATAGCCTCTTGTTCTGCTGAGATATCTGTGGCTCCTGAGCTTTCCCCATATATTCCTGGTTTTACTTCAGAACTTCTTCCTAAGGCTCTCCAGCCTGGCTGTACCCGGTCTGGCAAATATGCAACAGGACTTTTGGTAAGCACTCTTTCTATAGGTTCCCAAACCTTTCTCCAGCTGCCTTGGCTGCTCTTACAGCTCCCTGGCTTCCAGGTCTTTCTGTGACCTGGCCTCAGTTCCTGGTTCAGATCTGTGTCTCTTAGACTCCTGGGCTGAGTCTGGTTCACCCACCTCTGAACTCCTTGGGGCTCACCTACAGGGGAAGAAGCATGAAGGTACCTTTGAACTCTTGGGTCTGTGTCTCTGGTATTCTCCCTACCAGGCACTCTCCCGGTTCTCCTTCTGTCCTTCCTGAAGACTTCCTTCTGGAGTTTCCCAGCCTGAAACTGGCTCTCTTGGAACTTGTTCCTTTCCTGTAAGGGCTACAAGTTCAACTGCTTTTTCTCCTCTCTTTGGAGCCGTCTCCTTTCTCTTTCTTCTCTATCAGCAGCTGCTGTGGCTCGTGCCGCTCCTCTCCCCTCTGGCTTGTCTATGCTTTGCTTATAAAGCTGTTTCTTAGGTAAGGATTTTGTCCCTCTGACCAGGTGTATCTGATTATGCTTTGAATTAGTTCTTGCATCATCCCAACCTGGGCGCGTCAGCCTACCTTCTGAATCTCCGTGCATGCGCCCTCTAGCTGCACTTCTCACTAACTGCACTTTATGTATATCATTTCCTTTAAAGAGATCAGTGTTTTCTTCTACCTCCATGGGTTTTCTGGCGTCTGCTTCATCACAGTATACATGAACGAAGTGCCCAAATAAGTAAAATATTAAAAGATAGTATAGACATGGGAAAAAAGGAAACACCTGGAGAGTTGCATATACTAATACCCATTGTTTGCAAATGAAAACTCCAGCTATAGAAGCTGCAATGGAAGAGGCAGTCACGGAGACATGGTACACGGAAAACAATAACTGAGACATAGTTATATCTAGCTATAATCTATTTAGGAAAGACAGGGTAAAAAGAAAGGGGGGAGGAGTGGTGCTATATGTGAAAACTAATATTAATGCCACAGAACTGCAGAGCTTACAAGGGAAGGAGGAGGTACTGTGGGTTATCCTGGAAAAAGGGAATGGAAAATCTATTTACATTGGTGTGATATACAGACCTCCCTCACGAGCACAAGAAATAGATAGAGATTTAATTGAAGACATTCACAACAGTGCTATAAAAGAAGTACAACTTGTATTGGTAGGAGATTTCAATTTGCCAGATGTTGATTGGGATATCTCTGCTGCAATGTCATCCAGAGGTAGGGAGATCCTGCATTTTCCACAGGAATAACTGTTCTGGCAACAGAACTCCCACAGGAAGGGGTGATACTGGACTTGGTATCTAGAAATGGGGAGCATGTTTCTAATGTTGTGGTGAATGATCATCTGGCATACAATAATCACTGGATGGTGATCTTCAATATTAGGACACAGGTAGAGATGGTTCATTCAAAAGAGAGGGACCTAGCTTTGAGGAAAACGTAATACCTGCCTTACCTGCATCTCCACTAACTTTCTCCACTTGAACTTTGCAAAACTCTCTACTATCTGGTTCACAGCTGGGGTCCCTGTCCTTCTCTTGCTCCAACACTTCAAGTCATAATTTTGGTTCCCTCTCCCCGTTACCTAGGTGTCACTCTCAATTCCTCCCTGACTTTTCATGACTACCTTTCTGCCATTATTCATTGCTCATTTCACTCCCTCCGCCAGATCTGTACTCTTCTGACTTTTCTCACCCCATCCTCTGACCAACCTTCTTCTGACACTTATCATGTCTCGGCTTGACTACTGCAATGACTTTTTTGCAGGTCTCCCACAATGTCAACTTCACCACTTACAGCTCATTCAAAACACAGCCGTTCGGATTCTCGCCCATGCATCTCACTTCGACCACATCACCCCACTCCTCTTCAATTAACACTGGCATCCGCTCAAATACCATATAGAATTTAAACTCCTCACTCTAGTCCACAAAGCTTTGTACACAGGCATCCCCCTCTACGTCTCTGATATCCTCCATCTACACACTCCGCATCTGGTTCTTCATTCCATCCCCGCCAAACACCTCCATCTTATTTCTGCTTCCAAAGCCAGACTTGATCCACCTGCAACTCTGCTTTCCAGATCCTTGGCCCATCACTATGGAATGCACTACCCCCTGATCTCTGCCTCAAACCCTCCTGCAATAAGTTAAAATCCTTGCTCAAAACCCATCTCTTTCAGGTAGCCTTTGAGTTACCATCCTCATGTCCTTAGCCCTCCTGACCTTTCTCTCCTCTGACCCTGCCCTCCCTTGGTATGATTACAATTTATTTCCTGTCAGGCTATAGCATTCCTTTTCTGTTTTCCGTTTCCCAATTTTGCTTTTAATGTACACCACCCTGGTGCAACCAGTAAAGGGCAGTATACCAAATTTAAACTATAAACCATGGGCCCGAATTTTAGTTGGGTGGTGCTATGCATCACGTTGGAACATAGCCTGCCCACTTTCCACCTAACCCTGATTTTCAATGTGGCCCTGGCATTAAAAATCTGGGTCATGCCGCACAGCCGGGAAGCCACAGGGGCTACCCATGTAGCACTGATTTTCAATGCTACATGATTAGCCCCTGTGCCTTAAAGATAGGTGCAGAGCGCTAACCATGTAGCATCAAAAATTGGTGCTACATGGGTAGCACCATGGCCCGCCTCCACTCCACTCCGTAACGCCCTGATGCTATGTGGATAGCATTGGGGCACGTTAGGGACATATCTTGGATTTTTGAAGGGCACTACCCGTGTAAGTGCCCTTCGAAAATCCCAGATATGACCTTTACATGGGTAACTAGGGCAGTTACCCGTGTAAAGGCCTTTGAAGATCGGGCCCCATAACTATAACTAACTTTGCAAAGATGGAGGAACTTCTTAAGGAGTTGTTAGCTGGATGTGAACATCTGGGTGAAAACAGAACATTGGGCAAAACTAAAAGGAGATATTTTAAGGGCAACAAGTTGACATTTTACTTACCAGATATGTCCTTTCCTTGAGTCCTGCTATACCAGTCCAGACAAGTGCGCTGTGTTCCTCTACCAACAGATTGGTGGAGACAAAGAACCAATGAAATGCCCAGGTTTCAATGACATCACTCCCATGCCTCTATCCACCTCAGCCACCAGAGGTCTCTTCAGTGTCTGTCCCAAAGCATATGGAAGAACATGGCAAGCCTCACACAACCTCAACGTGGGCAACAATGAGCAACGAAACAGTAGAGAACTATGTACAGGAAAGCCTAAACAGAAGGCTGTCAGCAAAAGATGGACCTGCATAGCCAAATATATAAATCACAGCAGACCCCAGGGTACCACTGCAGAAGAACAAAGCAAGCATAGTTCCAGGGGTAGGCTCTAGACCAGTCTAGCAGAACTCAAGTAAAGGACATTACAGTATTTGGTAAGTAAAATTTCACCTTCCATATTGTCCTGCTAGACCACTCCATATGCGGGACGTACCAAAGCTATGCCTCTCCTGGGCAGAAAGAAGACACAGCAGCTCGCAAAACCTTAGAGCTAAAGGCCATATCTACCCAAGCATGAACATCCAAGCAGTAATGCTTGATAAAAGTGGAAAGTGATGCCCACGTTGTTGCCTGACAAATATCTGCAGGGGCTACCGAGCTCTGCTCCGCCCACAAGGACACTTGTGCTCGGGTAGAATGGGCACGCAAACCCTCTGGAACCAGCCAGTTCTGCAACAGATACACCAAGGCAATGGCCTCCTAAATTCAGCGCCCCAATGTAGACTTAGCCGCTACAAGCTCTGTTACTAGAGGATATAGGATTAGGATGAAAGGGGATAGACTCAGGAGTAATATGCAGAAATATTTCTTTACAGAAAGAGTGGTAGATGTGTGAAATAGTCTCCCAGTGGAGGTGGTAGAGATGAGGACAGTATCTGAATTAAAAAATGCATGAGACAAACACAGAGGATCCCTAAAGGAAAAAAGGGGACTATTATAATAGTTGATATGGAAGGGCAGACCAGATAGGCCATGTGGTATTTTTCTGCCGTCATGTTTCATGTTTCTATGTCACCTTTGTGAAGGAGAGCAGGAAAACCACCTGGTTCACATGAAAGGGAGAAATCACCTTAGGTAAGAAGAAAGGCACAAGCCGAATGGAAATGGCGTCCTCAGAAAAAGACATATAAAGATCTCGGCAAGACAGAGCCTGCAGCTCAGAAATCGGTCTTGTGGAACAAATCACAACCAAGAAGACCATCTTTAGTGCCAAATCCTTCAATGGCTCAAAGGGCTCCAACATCAGGGCCCTGAGCAACAGATACATATCCCAGGAAAGGACGACAGACCAAAGGGGAGTATACAGACACCAAACCCCCTAAAGAAAGCACGAGACATCCACGTTTAAGGCTAGAGACTCACCAGCCACCAGTCCTCTGAAACAGACCAAAACTGCCACCTGAATCTTCAGGGAGCTAAGAGAAAGGCTGTTTTCCAGACCGTCCTGTAGAAAAGTCAACAGAAATGGCACCTTGGTCACCTCAGAAGCCAGAAGCCGTGCGCCGCACCAAAAAGAGGCACCATACCTGCACATATGCCTGGTTGGTAGACCTCCTCTGTGCTCCAAGCAGAGTAGAAATCACTGCCAGAGAGTAGCCCTTACACACTAGCTGTCTCCTTTCATAGTAAAATACATAGTATATGACGGCAGATAAAGACCAGTATGGTCCATCTAGTCTGCCCAGTAAGGCGGCAAGAGTAGGTGCACTTGCTGCTCCATGCAGCTCATCCCTCCCCATGACTTTGTTTAAGGGTGTACCCACCTTTCCGTGTAGGTCACCCCTATTTGTTCAGATATAAGAGATAGTTATGCTTATATTGATTTTATCCTGTTGCTATAAAGGGATCCACTGTTTCTGTCCCATGCCATTTTGAATTCTGTCACTGTATTTGCCCCCACCACTTCCATTGGGAGGGCATTCCAAGCATCCACCATCCTTTCAGTAAAAAGTATTTCCTGACATTGCCTTTCAATTTACCATCTTGCAGCTTCATGTTATGCCCTCTAGCTTTACAGCTTCCCCGTCTTTGGAAGAGGTTTGTTTGTTCATTAATACTCTAAGTATTTAAAGGTCTGAATCATATCTCCCCTGTTCTTCCTCTCCTTCAGAGTGTACATATTTAGGTCTTCAAGTCTCTTCTCAAAAGTCTTCTGATGCAGGCTCCAAATCATTTTGGTCGCCTTCCTCTGAACCGCTTTCAAGAGCCAAGCTGTAAGTGAGAAGGGAATTGGGTCTTCCAGGATGACTGTTTCCTGATGCAATAGGCCCCAAGATGGAGGCAAACAAACAAGTGTCACTTGCAGGAGCAGCATCAGATCTCTGACCCACGCTCTCCTCAGCCATTCCTGTGCATCAGAATAATCCTTTTCGGGTGGCACTCTATATGCCGAATCACGTACTCTACTAGGAGCCACAGAGGAAACACATACAGCAGGCCATGACTTGGCCAAGGCTCAGACAGGGCATTGATGCCCTCAGACGCCGTCTCCATGCAGCAACTGAAGAAGTGGCACACTTTGGAGTGGGTTGCCATCAGATCCATCGCAGGGCAATGCAGATGCAAACCAATGCATAATCAACTGAAATGCCTCATGACTCAACTCCCACTCTCCTGGATCCAGAGAGCGCTGGCTGAGAAAGCCCACTGCCACATTCTCCACCCTGGCAATGTGCTTTGCCAACAAAGCTAGGAGGTTCTTCTCTGCCCAGGCAAATAGTAGAGCCATTGGAAACACAGGGAAGTGGTGTGATCTACCCAGGACTACTCTGGCACTCCTCAGCTGCCTTGCCAAATGACATAAGCCACTGCTTTGTTGGTGTCTGAAAACACTCGAACTACTCGGTCCTCAATCAGGGGTCTCAAGGCAGTTGATGAACCACACCACTTCCCTGCGGTTCCAATGGCCCTGGGCCGTTCAGTCTTGGGAATGGGCTCTCCAGCCTAAGAAACTGGCATCCATCATCAGAAGGATCCATGAGAAATCGTCCAGCAGCATGCCCTTCCCCCGATGACAGGGCCATTGGCACCACCACAGGCTGGCATTCACCATCATCGGGAGCAGGAGAGCTGAAACCTCTGAGAAATCAGGGACCACTGAGTCAGCAAAGACCATTGGAGTGGCCACATGTGAGCATGCGCCCATGGCACATCTTGATTGTCATCGCCATCAATCTGGGAGCCGAAGATAATCCTGGACTCTGGGACAGCGCTGTGAACAGAACAGCACCAGGCAATCCAACAGCCTTTTGACTTTCTCCTCTGGCAGGAAACCTCTGTCCACTTGAGTATCGAAACGTGTTCCCAGGAATTCCAGGAAATGGGAAGGCATCAACTGGCTCTTTCCCCGATTGATCACCCAGCCAAGGCTTTCCAAAAAAAACATAAGATATGCCATACTGGGTCAGACTAGAGTCCATCAAGCCCAGCATCCTATTTCCAACAGTGGCCAATCTAGGTCACAAGTACCTAGCAGTTTCCCCAGAAGAGACAGGTTCCACAATGCTTGTATTGGACAAGCAGTGGATTTCCCAGGTCCCCTTTAATAATGGTTTATGGACCTTTCCTCCAGGAACTTGTCCAAACCTTTTTTTGAACCCAACTACACTAACAGCTTTTACTATATCCTCCGGTAACGAGTTCCAGAGCTTGATTATGCGTTAAGTGAAAAAATATTTTCTCTTATTAGTCTTATATGGGTTACATATAAGACTAATATAATCATCATGAATAGTTTATTTTTACCTCTAATGCTTGTATTTTTATTTCAAAATATCATTGCCATATGTCTATGGCGCAACATCATTCCTACACAATTTGTACATCAGATTTATGATTCATTTTTAGTTCCTTTAATATATGCCCCTTGGTTTCCTCTGTGATGACTTCAGGACACATAATAAAGCTCTCTGTACTGCTTCACAACGTTATTGTCTTTCTCTGTTCTGTGCCCCCAACACCAGGGGACATAGCTGCCACCAAGCACCTAGTGGACAGGGGGGCAGCCCACAGCATGGTCACTGGAAACCTTGGCCCACTGTATATCCTTACCCACAGTGCCATCCGCTACCTCCTGCTCTAAGGCAGGCAAGGCTGCACTAATGGCATCCCCGACTGGGAGAGGGGAAGCAAGCCCTCTAGGGACAACTCAGAAGCTGCCATGCAAGAACAGCAGTGTTCAAAAGCTGGAGATGACGTGCCTCACTTGACACAGGCCAAGCAATGTTTTCTGGAAGAAGACAGAGACAGTTAGGGCAAATATTTCAACAGCGTGCGTTAAGGCTGCAACAGTCAGAAAGGAGCACATTATGGGCGCTTGGGTAGGAGGGAGTGTTGGAGTCACTCGGGCAGAACGCATGCACAGACCATGTGACCAATAGGTGCACAATAGTAAAAGATGCTACTAACACATACAGAAATGGCGGGAAACTCCCACACCGCGCTGAGTTGCCAGTGGTCCACCCCGAATTGCGTCCCAGATAGAATTGGGAGTCGCTAACAAGGACAATGACGAGGTCAAGCCTTGGTACTCAGCCCAAGAGCCCCAGGCAGAAATCCATGCCGGGCTCAGCTCTACTCCCCTGAAACGGTTTCTCTGCTTTGCAGGCACTGTGCTTAAGGTGGCTTGGCAAGTAAGTGAAGGTGAAAGAGGATAAACTTAAAAGTAACACAGGTACACTACCAAAAAACTGCCTCCAGTTTTGCAACTGATTCCTATAGATTTTGGGGTGCTGAATCCAGGAAAAATAGCCAAAATGTTCCATCACGTCACGTTTTCTTGCAAAATTAGATTTCTTACCCATATATGGAATGTTCACATAATTTCTTTTTAGCCGACTGCAGTTTATTTTCTTGGCCCAAAATAGAGGTTGTAATGGTTAACTAACTAGAAACACTCCCTCATGATATTTTAGAGTGTTTTGTATTCATTTTATACATTAACAGGACAATTGAGAGGCGGGGGGCTAAATCCAGTACTCGCGCTAGCGCATGTTCTTTCCTGTTCGCCTCGCCTCGTTCGCTCGCTCAAACACGGTGGTTGCGACATGAACGTTCCTGTCAAATTTCAGTTTCTTGCAAGTTCATTATTACCTTTTGTTTGCTCAGTCGTAATCCAGCTTTATTCCGAAGTGGTTCACTACAGTTGTAGTTTGCAGTGCTGTGTATTTGTGATGGCTCACAGAGCCAGAGGTTGCGTCAACTCTCCGGGCAGTTTTTGTTTTATTTGTGGGGAATATACCGTGAAAAAGCGGCAGAGGAACATTTCTGCATTTATTAAAAAAGTATATTTCGCCTATTTCGGTTTGAAGTTAGGCGATCAAGACAAACCGTGGGCTCCTCACAAAGTGTGCAAGACATGTGAGGAAGATCTACGCTTATGGATGAAAGGTAAAAAACAAGCATTTCGTTTCGGAATACCTATGATGTGGCGTGAACAAAGAGACCACAGCAGTGACTGCTATTTTTGCTCTTGCATTGTGAAGGGATACAACTTAAAAAATAAGAACGTAATAAGTTACCCCAACCTTCCCTCAGCAATTAGGCCTATGCCTCATAGCAACGAAGTACCTGTGCCTGAACCACCAAAATCTTTGGATCATATTTGTGTGGACGGTTCTGATCATGATGAGACTCATCAGATGGCTTTTCCCGATGAGTCCAGTACTTCCGAGTTTGAAACTGAACCAGATCCGAAACCTGAACTTTTCTCTCAAGCTGAATTGAATGATTTAGTCCGGGATTTAGGACTCCCAAAAGATGCTGCCCAACTGCTAGGTTCTCGGCTTAAACAGAAAAATCTATTGTCACCAGGAACAACTTTTTATTGGTACCGCAACCGCGAGACACAATTTTTGAAGTATTTCAGCAAAGAGGAAGATTTGGTATTTTGCAACGATATATACGGAGTGATGGAAACGTTTAAACTCAAGTATGATCCTGCTGAATGGCAGCTGTTCATTGATTCGTCAAAAGACAGCATAAAAGGTGTTCTTCTTCATAATGGCAACACATTCGCTTCAGTTCCTATTGCTCACTCTGTTATTCTCCAAGAAAAATACGAGAATTTGGCCCTGATTCTTCAGAAGATTCGTTATGATGAGCATAAGTGGATGATTTGTGGAGACTTTAAAATTCTATCCATGCTATTAGGGCAGCAATCCGGTTTCACCAAATATCCCTGCTTCCTTTGCTTGTGGGATAGCCGGGCCCGCGACCTACACTGGGGGAAAAAAGACTGGCCAATTCGGGAGTATTTGAGACCCGGTGAGAAAAATGTTCTTCATGAGAGCTTGGTACCTCGTGATAAAATTCTATTACCACCTCTCCACATTAAGTTGGGTCTCATTAAGCAATTCATCAAGTCCCTTCCAAAAGATGGTGAGTGCTTTCGGTACCTTTGCTCAAAGTTCCCCCGACTTTCTGAAGCAAAGCTAAAGGAAGGAGTGTTTGTTGGCCCTGATATAAGGAAACTCATTTCAGATGGAGCATTCGCTGAAACGATGTCTGAGAAGGAAAAAGAAGCCTGGGATTCCTTCAAGGATGTTGTTCTCAAATTCTTGGGGAACAGGCGGGATGAGAACTATAAGGATATTGTTGCCAGGATGCTCAATGCCTTCAAAGAACAAGGCTGTAACATGAGCCTGAAAGTCCATTTCTTGCACTCCCATGTGAACTACTTTCCCGAAAACTTGGGGGCGTACAGTGAAGAACAAGGTGAAAGGTTTCACCAGGACATCAAGGACGCAGAGAGAAGGTACCAAGGAAGATGGAACACCACTATGATGGCTGATTTCTGCTGGTTGCTGCTGCGGGAAACCCCAGATGAAAAATACGCCAAGCAGCGCACCAAGAGAAGCATTCGGGGGAAGAAGAAACGGGCCCACCAGGAGATTGATTGACCCAAGAATGACTTTAAAATCTAAACTGTGCTGACAAATATCGTGTTTTTACTAAACTTTGAAATAAAAATTTGCTAGTTATTACCACAGTGTCAGATCTCATTTATTAGAATTTTATTTTCACACCATCGGGTGTTTGTCTTCATGTATTGCAATGGTGCGGTTTGCGTTTTCTATTCTTACATACATACCTGTACAACATTTTTTGCACATTTCTTTGCTTTGCTTTGTGTCTAACCTCGCTCTTATATGCTCAATGTTTGTGCACATGTATGTGGCTGTTTTAAGTGCAGACAATTTTGCTACCATCACAGTGTGTTTTGTTGACATTACTCTATTCTTATGTGCTGCCTTGTTACAATTTTCTTTATTCTTATTTGAATAACTACTAAACAATTAGTATAAAGAATTCATCCAAGAAACTTTTATCTCGATCGCACTCAATCTGAAACGTTCACCTCAAACTGCTAACCCAATGTAGCAAAAAATCTGTACGTGATGGAGCAAATTGGTTACCAGATTTGGATTCAGCGCACCAAAAAACGTAAAAATCAATCGAAACATTAGAGGCAGTTTAAAAAAATTTTTTTTAGTGTACCTGTGGAATCAGTCCAACCTAGTGAATGAGATAGTGGCCTAAAGGCACAAGAGCAGCATTCCAGGGACATTGAACCCATGAAGGCCCTTGTCCTTCCCATTACACAAGAAGAGTACAAACAGCCTGTCTAAGCTACAGGAGTTAGTAACCTCTAGGTATATGAGAAACAGTATTCTGATAGTGACCAAGTGAAGATCTTTATCCTTCCCTTGGCACTGCTCCACCTGATTGACATGAAAATCAGACCTCACCTAGAGCAAACAAGAAGGAACTGGTCAAATGGACATGGCCTCCTCTGAGAAAGACCGCTACAAGGGTCTCTGCATGAGGAAGCCTGTAGCTCTGAAATACAACATGCTGAACCTATTGCCACCAAAAGGATGGTTTTGAGGAATAGATCCTTACACATAAAGGTCTTGAGGGACAGATCTATAAGGGTATACTGCTTCAAAGGCTGGAAAGGCACAGCCATCAAGGCATGAAGAACAAATCTCAAGAGGGTGATGCCAGACCCCCCCCCAAAGAAATCTAGGTTCAAAGTCATGGGGCACCCAGCTATCATCTACAACCCAAACCCGAACCCTAGAGGACCTGAGGGATAGCTCTTTGACAACAGTTCTGAATGATGGCAAAGCCACCATCCTGGGAGCTATGTGATGCACCGTACAGTAGTTCTCAAAGAGACACCGAATGCACATCTAGGAAAGACAGGAGGCAACATGCTCTGTCCTTAAGGTGTATAACAGGCAGCAAATAGCACCTATGCACTATGTGTCTGCATTATGCACCACCTCTCAAGCATCCAGACATAATGTAAAAGGGAGCCAGGTCATCAAACAGGTATGGAGGCTTGTGGAGGTGCAAAGGGAAGCTCCTCCAGGAGCTGCATCAAATCCACACATACCTCATGAGCTGCCATGAAGAAACACATACTGCACTGCCTCCAAAGCCAGGATGAACAAGCAGGATGAACAAGCAACACCAGTACCCCATCATATCTGATTGATCTCCTTTCCTTTCATTCTCCTAGGCATGCACCCCGCTCTTTTCACCTTAATCGTCTTGCCCTTCCCTCCCCTTCCCGTGCCCACCTGCAGCTTACCCGCCTCTCTGCTTTCTACTTTGCTGGTCCTGCTCTTTGGAACTCCCTTCTCTCTTCTCTCCGTCTGGAACCACAATATGCCACTTTCAAGCAAAACCTAAAGACCCATCTGTTCTCCCTAGCATTCAATGTCCCTTCTCCTTTTGTATGAGTTTACCCCTTCCTGTATATCAGGTCTGCCTTTTGTGTCTTGTCCCGTCCCTATTATCTTTTTCTTTTCTGTCCTTTATAATTTTATACATTTCCTTTTCTTTTTACCGGCCTCGGCCAATTTTATGGAATTTTATCATTGTACACTGCCTTGGTTGAAACAGAAAGGCGGTTTTTATCAAATAATTAAACCTTAAACCTTATGACACCAAACCCAGCTGATCTCCCTACAGCAGCTTTAGAATTCTTGCACCCTTACATTGGTTGGGACCAACAAACCCATCCAGAGAAGGTCCTCCCCATCTAAACCCCTTTGGAACAATAAAAGGGCTAACTCCCACTACCCCAGATTGGAGGACTGGTGACAGTGGAATTTTCTTTCACATTGTTGAAGCCCTCAATGTGCTATGCTGAGTGTGCCAACATAAGAAATGTCTTACTGGGTCAGACCAAGGTCCATCAAGCCCAGAATCCTGTTTCCAACGGAGGCCAATCAGGTCACAAGTACCTGGCAGGGTCCCAAAGAGGGACACAGGTTCCACAATGCTTGTCCTGGGGCAAGCAGTGGATTTTACAGTCCTCTTTAATAATGATCTTTCCTCCAGGAACTTGTCCAAACCTTTTTTTAAACCCAGCTACACTAACAGCTTTTACTACATCCTCCAGTAATGAATTCCAGAGTTTGATTACATGTTGAGTAAAAAAAATATTTTCTCTTATTAGTCTTAAATGTGTTGCAGTGTTGCATTGTAGCTTCATTGTGTATCCTCTAGTCTTTCTACTTTTTGATGGTATAAACAACCGATCTATGTTTACCCGTTCCACTCCATTCATTAATTTATAAACCTCTATCATATCCCCCCTCAGCCATCTCTTTTCCAAGATGAAGAGCCTCAATCTTTTAAGTCTCTCCTCATAGGGGTATCCTTCCATTCCCTTTACCATTTTTGTTGCTCTTCTTTGTACCTTTTCTAATTCAACTATATCCTTTTTAAGATATGGTGACCAGAGTTGCACACAATATTCAAAGTGCAGTCGAACCATGGAACGATACAGAGGCCTTATAATATCCTTTGTTTATTCTCCATTCCTTTCCTTATGATTCCTAGCAGACTAGATGGGCCATGTGGTCTTTTTCTGTCATCATTTTTCTATGTTTCTATACAGAGAGGATCTCTAAAGGAAAAAAGGGGCTATTGTAGTTGTTGATATGGAAGGACAGACTAGATAGGCCATGTGGTCTTTTTCTGCTGTCATTTTTCTATGTTTCTATTTGCTTTCTTGGCCATCACTGCACACTGGGCAGGGAGTTTCAACATATTATCCACAATGATGTCTAACTCTTTTTCCTGGGTGGTGGTTCCTAATTTGGAACCTTGTATCGTGTAACCATAGTTTGGGTTTTTCTTTCCTAGGTGCATAACTTTACACTCCTCCACATTAAATTTAATCTGCCGTTTGGATGTCCAGTCTTCCAATTTTTCAAGGTCCTCTTGCAATTTTTCACAATCTTCTTGTGTTTTAACAACTTTAAATAATTTTTATGTCATCTGCAAATTTGAACACCTCACTCATTATTCTTATCTCCAGATCACTTATGAATATGTTAAAAAGCAGCAGACCCAGCACCGATCCCTTGGGGTACTCCACTTTTCTCCATTGATAAAATTGGCCATGTAGCCCTATTCCCTGCTTTCTATCTTTTAATCAGTTCCTGATCCACAAGACTTCAATTCCAAGACTTTTTAATTTTGCCAAGAGTCTCTCAAGAAGGACATTGTCAAAGGCTTTCTGAAAATCCAGATAGACTACATCAACTGGCTCACCTTTGTCCATCTGTTTATTCACATCTTTAAAAAAATAACACAGATTAGTAAGACAAGACTTTCCTTGGCTAAATCCATGTTGGCTTTCTCCCATTAAACCATGGCTATCTACGTTAATGCAGATATCTTAATGTAAAGAAGAGAAAGATCCCGAGAACTGGCAAAATCAATAAGTTCATTGTTGATGGAGAAGAAACTGAAACAGTGGACAACTTTAACCTACTTGGATCAAATAACAGTAAAGAAACAACAAGAAATCAGATGATGCATTGCTCTTAGCAGAATGGCTATGAAGGACCTAGACAAGATTCTCAAGAGCAGAGATGTCATTCTCCATACAAAGATTCAACTTGTTCAAGCCATGGTATTTTCAATAACGTCATATGGATGTGAAAGTTGGACAGTGAAAAAGATAGATAGGAAGAAAATTGATGCCTTTGAATTATAGTGCTGGCGACAAATACCGAATATACCATGGACTGCCCGAAGAACAAACCAGTCAGTACTAGTGGAGATCAAACCTAAGCTTTCCTTAGAAGCTCAGATTACAAGACTTTGACTTTCATACTTTGGACACATCAGGCGAAGAGAGAGAGATCATTAGAGAAAGACATCATACTTGGCAGGACAGAAGGTCAACACAAAAGAGGAAGGCCAGCAATGAAATGGATCAATACAATAACAGCAGCTATGGGTACCACTGTCAACAATGAGCCACCTGACTGAATACCGAACACGATTTAGGACAACTATCCAGAAGGTTGCCATGGGTCGACACAGACTCAACGGCACTTAACAACAACATATACATGTTCAGTAATTTTATTCTTCATAATGGTTTGTACTATTTTGCCTGTTACTGACATCAGGCCCTCTGGTCTGTAGTTTCAGATCATCCCTGGAACTCTCTTTAACTCTCAGGTACTACAGATGATTTTAATGATAGTTCACAGATTATAAAGAGTAGATCTGCAATCTCATATTTCAGTTCTTTCATCACCCTTGCATATATATACAATATGATCCAGGTGATTTGCTACTCTTCTGTTTATCAAACAGTTGTAATACATCCTCTCGGTTTAGTGATATTTCTTACAATTTTTCCGCTACATCACCTTTATATACCATTTCAGGCACTTAGAACTTATCTACATCTTCTTCAGTAAGGACCAAAGTAAAGAATTCATTCAGTCTCTCCGCTATGGCCTTGTCCTACCTTAGCGCTCCTTTTATTCCTCTATCATCCAATGGTCCAACTGCCTCGCACAGGGTTTTTGCTACAAATGTACTTGAAAAAGTTTTTATAATGCGTTTTTGCTTCCACTGCAAGTTTCTTGATTCCATTCTATCAATAGAGACAAAAAGGCCATCTCCAGCAGCCTTGGCAGCCCATTACCTGTAGGCATATGCCACATCTGTGACACTTATTCAGATTTGGACTACTCAATTCCAACCCAAGTGGTGAAAATCAAAACAGCCAGGCGAATGGCTCATGCTTGGAGGTGATGGAAGGGTCATAGTGATGCTGGCTGATCTATAGGACCTGAGGCATCTGCCCTTCATGGAATGCATCCAATGACAGGAAGATCTATGGAGGATCTTATCGGGACCAGCTCTTTTTCAGAACTGGCAGACCACCATCACCAGCATAGGCTAGCTGCAATCATAACAGAAGGGGTAATATGCTCTTGAAGCATTGGGAGTCAGATGGCCAAGAGAACAGTAAAGTGTAGTTACTCACCTGTAACAGGGGTTCTCCAGGGACAGCAGGCATTAGTCCTCACATACAGTTGAGGTCAGCACCAACAGAACCTCCCACAGAAGCATCTCCCCAGCTTTCAAAGAAAGCCTTTGGGAGATGCCACCACACATGCATGGTCCCCTTCCCACCTAAGAGTTCCATCTTGCTAAGGCAGACAAAAGAAGATGGCAAAAATTATACAGCAACTCCAAGGAGCATCCTAGGGATGGACCCTAAAGTTACTGCTTGGGTTAGAAATTGGTTGGGTGGGAGGCGACAAAGAGTACAGGTAAATGGAGCTCACTCTGAGGAGAAGGATGCTACCAGTGGTGTGCCCCAGGGATCTGTCCTTGGTCCGATTCTTTTTAACATCTTTGTTAGTGATATAGCGGAAGGGCTGTCAGGTAAGGTTTGCCTCTTTGTGGATGATACCAAAATCTGCAATAGAGTAGACACCCAGGAAGGGGTAGATAACATGAGGAGGAATCTAGGTAAGCTTGAAGAATGGTCTAGAATTTGGCAGATGGGATATAATGTTAAAAAATGTAAGGTCATGCATTTGGGCTGCAGCAATCCAAGGGAGAAATATAGTATAAGGGGTGAAGTACTTTTTTCCACTAAAGAAGAGCGGGACCTAGGCGTTGTTGTGTCTGATGATCTTAAAGTAGCTAAACAGGTAGAAAAGGCGATGGCAAAAGCTAGAAGGATGCTTGGGTGCATACAGAGAGGAATGGCTAGCAGAAAAAAGGAGGTGATAGTGCCTCTAAATAAATCTTTGGTGCGACCTCATTTGGAGTATAGTGTGCAATTCTGGAGACCGCACCTTCAAAAGAATATAAACAGATATAAACAGGATGGAGTCAGTACAGAAGGTGGCTACTAAAATGGTTAGTGGTCTTCATTATAAAGCATATGAGGACAGACTTAAGGATCTTAATATGTACACCTTAGAGGAAAGGCGGGATAGAGGTGATATGATTGAGATGTTTAAATACCTCCATGGCATAAATGTACAGGGGGAGAGCCTCTTTCAAATGAAAGCTACGAGGGGACATGGGATGAGGGTGAAGTGGGATAGATTCTGGAGTGATATGCAAAAATATTTCTTTACGGAAAGAGTGGCGGATCTGTGGAATAGTCTTCCAGTGGAGGTGGTAGAGATGAGGACAGTATCTGAATTCAAAAAAGCATGGGACAAACACAGAGGATCTCTAAAGGAAAAATGGGGACTGTTGTAGTTGTTGATATGGAAGGACAGACTAGATAGGCCATGTGGTCTTTTTCTGTCATCATATTTCTATGTTTCTATGATTCCTGTTAGAGGTGAGTAACTATGCTTTCTCCAGGAACAAGGAGGAAGTCAGTCCTCACATACAGGACTCCCTAGCTACAGGCTACCGAGAACCTGTAGAAAAACACAGCCCATCCGTGAGTCTGAGGAAGACTCTAAGGACCCCAGTGTCCAGGGCGAACCATCGCTTCGATAGCCTGAACAAGGGTCGGAGTTGCCTAAACCCTGAACAGATTACAGCGCATGGTCTGGTGGAAGACGCTGTAGTGTCAACACATGCTCTCCAGGCAGTAGTGAGCTGCAAATGTGTGAACTGAGGACCAGGTGGCGGCCTGGCATATGTCTGCCAGAGGAACAGAGTGCAGGCTTGCAACCAAGGTCGCCATAGCCCTGACGTTGTGCACCATGACCCAGTGCTCCAACAAGAGCCCAGCCTGATCACGGGCAAAGGTGATGAAGTCTGCCACCCAGATGGACAAGGTCTGCTTGGTAACAGCCTCCCCAGTCAACTGGGTTCATGGGAAATGAAAAGGTGCGAGTCTCTGCGGTGGACCTGAGTATACTGCAGGTAGGACAGGGACCTCTTACAATCCAGAACATAGAGAACGGCCACTGTCTTGGCGACATAGGGCCATGGAAAAAAAGTGGGGAGCATCACTACCTGGTTGAAGTGGAAGGAATTTAGGGTGGGTGCGTAGCACGACCCTATTCTTGTAGAACCTGGTGTAAGGTGGCTCAGCCACCAAGGCCTGAAGCTTGCTGACTTTGCAGGCAGAGGTGAGTGCCACCAGGCAGATGAACTTCCAGGAGAGATAACGCAAATGGCAGGTAGCCAGAGATTCAAAAGGCTGCTTGATGAGCTGCGTCAGAATCACTTTGAGGTCCCATTCCACAGGGGGTGGGCGGATGAGAGGCTTAGAGAGAAGAAGACCCTGCATAAATCGGGTAATGAGGGGCTGCACAGAAAGAGGTTTGCCCCCTCTGGAATGATGGTGCACTGAGAGCACGTGCAGGTGCACTCTGATGGAGTTGGACTTGAGTCCAGTTTGCGAAAGGTGGAGCAAGTATTGCAGCACCGTACCCGGCAAGAGGCTTGTGTTCACTGTGACCAGAGACACCACTGAGCTGCTCGCATGTGGAGGCAGGCGTTGGGTACCACATGGACTGTAGATGCCATGTGGCCCAGTAGGTGGAGCATGGACCGTGCCAACACTGCGTGATAGCATTGCACCTCAGTGGCCAGGACCCTGAGGTGATCTGCCCTGTCGAGGGGAAGAAAGGCCCTGACCTGGAGAGTGTCCAGACGAGGTCCTATGGACTCCAAGTCCTGCATTGGAATGAGGTGAGACTTTGAGTGGTTTATCACAAATCCCAAATGCTGCAGGACCTTGATGGTGCGGGCTGTGGCCTGTTGCACCTCAGTGGCTGGGTCTCCCTTTATGAGCCAGTCATCCAGGTTGGGGAAGACAAATGCTCCTTGGAGACAGAGGTAGGCAGTCACCACTGCCAGGTATTTGGTGAAGAGTCTTGGTACGGAGGCTAGGCCGAAGGGTAGTAGCCTGTACTGGTAGTGGTAACCCCCAGCCCTGAACCTTAAGTACTGCCTGTGCCTGGGATGAATGTGGGTGTAAGCATCCTTTAGGTACAAGAAGCATAGCCAATCTCCCTGCTGGAGGTAGGGCAGCAATGTTCGAAGAGAGAGAATCGTGAACTTCTCCCGCACCAGGAGCTTGTTCAGGTTTTGCAAGTCCAAAATGGGCCTTAGACCCCCTGTTCTTTTTAGGACCAGAAAGTAATGGGAGTAGAATCCCTTACCCCTGAGGTGGAGGGGTTCTGGTTCCATGGCTCCATTCCTGATGAGGCCTGCGAGTTCCTGCAGTAGTAGGGCCTGGTTGAGGGGAATCCAAGGGGGCTTTTCTGGAAAGAAGGGAAGAGGCATACAGTCCAAGTGAAGGAGGTAGCCTTCTCTGACCACCTGGATAGTCCAGGGGTCGGTGGTTATAGCTGGCCACCGATGGGCAAAGTGGATAAGATGCCCCCCTGTTGGCAGCTACTCCCCTGGGAGGAGAGGCTATGCTCTGGCAATCAAAATCCCAACCCAGCCTGGGCAGGGGCCGGTGTTTGTGGTTTACAGCCTTTAGTCTTGCGTTGGTCTTGGCCCTCTCCTTTGCCCTGGTGACCCTGCTGCGGGGTCGGGGGGGAGGCCTGGTGTTGGGGGTAGCCTCGGTAAGGCTGGCCTTTTCTATGAAAGGGGGGCCTCTTCCCCAACTGTTTGGGAAGGGTGGAGATCTTCCTGGAGAGCAGAGTCCTTGTGACGTACTCTGTCTCGATCTTGATCTCTGCTGCCTTATCCTCCATTGGTTTGCCGAAGAGGTTTTCACTAAGAAAGGGGACCTCGAGGAGTTTCTCCTGTACCCACTGCTTGAGGTCCGATGCCTGCGGTGGCCACCCTTGTGTTAAACTCAAAGCTATCATAGGTGGCTCAAGACATTTACTTCAAGCACTCCCCAGTGCACTTTGTGAGGGTTTAAAATCACTGGAGTTGATTTTCACTGCAACCTGCCGAGAAACCTGCAAGTTCTTTTGCTAGGTCTCAGAGATACATGCCAATATACAGTTGGTAGGCTTGGATTCGGCAATCCAGCATCGAGCCATGGTAGCATTTGCATCCAAGGGCATCGAGGGAGCAGGACTCCCTGCCCTGGGGGACAGAAGAGTGTCTTTGGGATTGTCTGCCAGCACATGGTCGACTACACCACCATAGAGGGAGTTGCACCTTCTAAAAGCCAGGACCCCACTGTACCCGGTACATGGTGTCTAGGCATCGGCTAACTATTGGCACCGATGCTGGTGTCTTCCAAATCCAAAGGAGTCGCTGCCAGAGGATGGCAGGGGCGGGAGCGAGGACTGTCAGGGTCTCCTTAGCTGGAGCCTCATACTGGCGGATTTCAAGCTCCTCCGTGCAAGGGTCCTCCTCTGACTCCATGGTGAGAGACAAGACTTTCACCATGTCACAGACAAACTCGAGGAACGATGTGTCCTTGGGTGGGACTGGCGCCACGACACCGGGGAGATGGATCTGGGGGGAGATCATGGTCTTGGCAATATCTCTGGGGAAGCCTCATCCTCGGAATCCCAGTCTGAGTAGTTGGTCAAGGACTCGAGGCCAGATGGCGCCTGAAGTGTCGGGTTCGGGTCTGATCTTCAGTGACCCACAGCAGTTGCTTGGCCAGAGCCCAAGCACTTGCTGGGGAGGATCTTGCTCCTGAGGAATGGGAGCGGGATTGAGACCCTCGTCGAGGATCAGCTCAAGGCTTGGGGCTCTCAAGGATCGGCTCGGTGGCCAGGGGAGTCCTCGATATTGAGGTCCCTGCGGTCTTGTTGTGAGCACCGGCAGGGCCAGGCATCAACGCTTGCTGCGAAGCAAGGAATGTAATGCCATCATCCTGGCTTCCCACTCAGGAGTTGCAGCCCTTGACATGGATATCGGGGGGGGGGGGGGGCAGGGAGGGAGGACCGGGTCCAGTGTCGGCAAAGAAAGGGAGTCTTTGATGGGACAGGCCTTGGGGGTCCACGACCAGTCACCGGAGGCATCTGTTCTGGGCACCTTCACCGGTTGCTCTGACTCCTCCAATATCCTCCAGGGACTATTGGACCTGGCATAGGACCGTCTTCTTTTTGCACTCACACTCCAGAGAACCCTTGTTGGAGTGTCTGCGGACCTCATCAAGCACTACGGGTGCTTTACACAACTCCGAGGATCCGTGTTGGGCCTTTCAGCATGAGGCTACTAGGAACACCGGGACAGAATCTGACCTGTGGAAGATGTTGTCTTGCATCTGCTGACAACTTGGGATGGCCTTCGCGGACATCTTTTTACACAGGACACAAACCTCTGGGTCATGGTCGGCACCTAGACACTGGAGGCAGCAATCGTATGTGTCAGAGACATATTCTTTGAGCACTGCTGACGCCGCCCGGTGCCCGAGGCCAGGTGCCTCCCCGCGCGGAGGGCCAGAAGCGAGCGGGCAGTAGGCGGGGAGGGAGGGATCGGGGGTGTCCCTGCCACTTCCGACCTCCCCCTGCCGCCACCACCCCAAGAAGACCGCGGGACCCACCGACGCGCGTATGGCCGCCCCACCGGCCGCGCGGGCGGGCGGTGTGCGTTCCCTTCCGATGCGCATGGATGC